>JADLZK010011264.1:0-454259 GCA_015847255.1 Hyparrhenia diplandra | reverse complement strand
TTTTTGGATCTTGTTTAGTAGGATTTTTAGAGAAATTCTGTAAAGAGGTTCAACAACTTGGAAATTTTTTCTTTTGCTTTTTATTATGAGCAATCGTCTAAACCATTGATCTTGCTGTGGACATTAATGAATTCCCATTATAATTTATAATTTATAATCTTTTCTATTTCTGTGTTTTTTATTGGGATCAATCATCATCGATCATGAATTCCCATCATAATTTATAATCTTTTCTATTTCTGTGTTTTTATTGGGATCAATCATCATCGATCATGAATTCCCATCATAATTTATAATCTTTTCTATTTCTGTGTTAATTTCCATCCATGCCGTTGAGGGCTGAGGACCTCAGTTTGCTAGGCACGTGAAGCATTGACGATTAGATATGTGCACATACTTGCATGTTGACTCTAGTGTCAAACAGCTGGAGCGATTTGGTGTCACGTGGATGCCTGCTCTTCGATGGGGATTGATGAAAGACTGTTGTACTTGTACCTGTAGCTAATCCTTTTCTATTGTTTTGATACGTATAAAGTAGGTTATTCCCTTCTGATTGAAGTCCTCCAGTGGGGACATCATTTTTGCATGTTGATGCTATCTCTAGTAAAGTTTGGGGCGGTGAACGTGCTTGTGTTGATGCCCATTTGTGCAGTGGAGAGGGAAGCAGCACAGAGAACCCGGATGGGAAGGGGAGCCTTTTTCTTTTTGAACATGAAGTGATCTCCATTACTTCAAAACTTGATACCAGATCGATCATTGGCTACAACTACAAGAATGCTAATACAAGCTGAAATACTGTCTTTGGTCGGATTAGTAACCGGACAAAAATTGGCCCCCAAGGGCAGCTAGACTGTGAGCAAACAAATTACAAGAGCATAGTTCGCGTAGACTATAGACTGCTGCTGCTAAAATTACAGAACAAGCTTTCTTTCAATTCCCACATCAGCCCACTGATCAAGGACCTAGTAAGCGTTGAAACGGTGTCTTTCTCCAACACCACATTCTGAATCCCCAGCTCAGTTGCTCCCCGCAGCGCGACGAACTCCGCTTGAGATGCTCAAGCACCATCCACAATCTGCCAAACCAGTGCAGATATTTGCACCATCACATCCCCTCACCACATAGCCCCCGCCGCCTGTCTACAGCTCCATGCTGTAGGCTTTTCTGTGGTAATTTCCATCCATGCCGTTGAGGGCTGAGGACCTCAGTTTGCTAGTAGGCACGTGAAGCCTTGACGATCAGAATATCAGATACGCTTGCATGTGGACTCTAGTGTCAAACAGCTGGAGCGATTTGGATGTGGTCACGAGGGTGCCTGATCTCGATAAACAAGTCATTCGATGGGGACTGATGAAAGACTGTTGTGCTATATCTGTAGATTCTGTACCTAATCCTTTTCTATTTTCTTCAGGTTTTGTTTGATATAAAGTATTAGGTGTATTTAGCCCCCTGTGCATGGGTGGGTATATACGGTTTTCCTATATATTTTTCAAACCACCCGTGAAAAGGGTTGATGCATGGGTATGGATTGGATGGATCGAATGGGTGGTCTATGCGTCAACCGCCGCCTCTTTGTGTGCTGGTGATCCTCGCGGCACTTGACCATCATCAACAAAGAGGAATGACAATTCGATTAGCATGAAATTGAGGAGAAATGGAATCAGAACTCCTCAGAATTCATAGAGAAATCGTAACAAAGATTGACTGTCTAAATCTGAATCTTTGCTTCACGTGAGAGATTTAGGAGCAGATCGATAAAGAAATTCGAATCAAACAAAGCCAGACTACATCGCAATCAAATCATGATGCACCAGTAGAATAACGGACCTACAAGAACCATTATCCAATAATCTAGGATACATTGAAATTAAATCTTGAAAAGAAAATCCGTTCTTGGCGGAGGATCGAAACGAACAACAGATCAAGAACTGGAACTAAGCGTGGCAAAAGGCCCAAGATTCCGACCGCTCATCCTCGGTTCGCCGCCTGCGGAGCGGCGGCGGCGGCGGCGGGCGCGCAGTGGTTCCTCGTCGCCATTGCCGAGAACGCCGATGCCGGGAAATTGGGCGACCGCTTGAATGAAAGGCTTGAGGCAAGGAGAAGCTCACGAATGCTGCCTCCTCCTCCTCCCCTTCTCGTTGCTCTCGCGTACGGCGACTTTTCTGGGTTCTGTGGATCGGAGAGGGAGGGGAAACGCTGTGATTTTGCAGAGCAGAAACGATCCATGGGTCTCATGGATTTGACCCATATCCACCCAACCCGTATATAATTTATTTTCACAGATTGGGTGGGTCTTGAACGGGTGGGTTTCATAACCCATGCACAGGGCTACCGTGTATTCCCTTCTGCAATTGGGACATCATTTTGCATGTTGTAACTAAGCTAGTAAAAGTTTTTTTTTTTTTTTTTTTTTTTTTTTTTATTAGGTGTGTGTGTGTGTGTGTGTGTGTGTGTGTGGGGGGGGAGGGAAGCAGAGAGAACCCTGATGGTAAGTGGAGCATGCATCACCTTTTGTTTTTTGAACATGAAGCTCCATTACTTAAAACTTGATATAAGATCATTGGCTACAAGAATGCTAATACCACAAGCTCAAATATTACGCTTGATCGGATTAGTACACGGGCACAAATTGGCCCCGAGGGCAGCTAGACTGTGAGCAAACATATTACAAGAACATAGTTTGTAGACTATACTGCTGCTGCTAAAAATACAGAACAAGCTTTCTTTCAATTCCCACATCAGACATCTTCGACCACCGATAGGGTGTTAGCCTCCAGCACCACATTCTGAGCGCTTGTTTGAATCGACGACCGGCAAACTTGCCTGGCATCGCTCCCAGACGTCCGATTTTGGAGGCCTGGGTCGGATGTGCTGTCGGACCAAGTTGCCTAGTACCAGTACACCATCCAAACGCGCCCTGTGGCGCAACGATCTCCGCATGAGATGCCTCAAACACCTTCCCCAACATGCCAAACCAATGAAGATTATTGCACCATCACATCCCCTCATCACATAGCCCCAGCCGCCTGTCTACAACTTCATGTTGCAGGCTTCTATCGCTGATAAATCGAATGATGCTGATTTGTTATGAGAGTAAAACACTATATCATGACCGGCCTATGTTAAGTATCCTTTATTTAGTTTAAAAAATATCCCAGACCAGCCGGGCTGGTAAGCAGAAGAGAAGATCTCTGTTAGCTTTGTTGTCTAACTTTTTTTTCCTGTCGGGCCCAATTTTCTTTTAAGAAAGGAATTCCTTTAAGAAATACCCAAGTTGGTGGAGGGCCTAATTTGCCACTGGGGCTTATGCTCTTCTGATCCAATTAACTAATCAACAATCATGTTGCTGCATTTTTTTCTATCGAAATTTCCACTTGAGCAGCTGAGCTTTGACGAAGACATAACGGTGATTTTCCTTCCCCACGGGGACACATGATGAAAAACCATTACCCGACGGAATTATTTTGTGTTAATTCTTTGAATCGAGCACAGTTGAACCGTTCTTCTATATAATAATTCTAAATGCTTTGTGTTATTTTTGTGCTAATTTTTGTGTTAATTCTTCCTGGCCCAGGGGCTTCTCGATGGCTTTGGCAAACCAAAATTTCTCCGCTCCTACGTGAAATTTTGAATGAGTCGATTTAACGGCCGGAGAAGTCGACTCGCCGCGGAAAAATTCATGAATCGACTCAACATCCTGCATCGGTTCATCGAAATAGAAAACGAATAGATCGTGCTGCGCGGGCCCTCGGTGGTAGCTGGACCTGACCTGACGCCCTCCACTCCGATGGACCTGCCATGCGGGCCCTGGACAGGAATGAGTCGACTCGCTGTTGGAGAAGAACGAATCATCACATAAAACGACTCAACTGCTGTACGCATGACCCTTTTTTTTATTCATTGTTTATCCACTGAACCGGCTCACCACTGGAGGTGGCCTGCAACCAAGTCACGGCGCTGCCTGGCCGTCCAGCCAGCCCATTCTCGCCGTTTGAACAGCCGGACAGGAGGAGACAGGACGCCGCCATACCGGCCGTGGAGTTAGGGACACCGCCATAGTAACAGCGTCGTTTCAAAGCTACCTCCCGCTCCTTCCTTTTCTGAATAATCCCCTGCCATCTCCCGCCTCCCCATCCAAAATCCCCAAATCCACCGCCGCCGCCATGCCTCCGGCACACGGGAACCTCCTCCTCTTCATCCCCTCCGTCCTTGTTCTCCTCGTCACCTCCGCCGCCGCCGCCGCCGAATCCTTCTCCACCCCGGTCGAGCTCACAGGTAAGCACGCCTCCGTCTCCCACTCCACCGTCGAACCCCACAAAGCCCTAACCCTAACCCGCCCTCTCTCGCAGTCACCTCGTATCCGCCAGCCTCCGTCAACCTCCCGCCCGCGCGGGCCCTCTCCGGTGGCGGCGATGCCGCCAGGCCCGGGCCCTACTGCACGCGTGTGCTCCTCCACGGACGCCCGTCCCGCCTCCGCGACCCGTCTCGCTTCTTCCACGCGCTGCGCCTCCGCGCCAACGCCACCCGGCCCCACGGCCTCGAGCTCTGCTTCCACAGGTTAGTCAGATGGGGAACTTCTTCAACTCCTAGCTTTGGTGGCGCATTGATGTTTCTCGACCTAATCTCTTTGGTTTCTGCACTTTGTGTTTCCCTTGTAGAAATGCCACGGTGGGGCCGTGCAAGTGCGCCGCGTCCCAGTGGCAGAAGATGCCCAAGAGCGGGCTCTGGATGCAAGCCATCTCACCGTATGACCGCCGGATTTTTGGATTTCCGAATGAATGCTGATCCTTCGAGGTCTGTTGTGGTGTCCACTGAGGAAGGTATGATTTCTTCCGCTTCCTTTGTTTGATGCACTTCTAGTTTGGTGGCCCCCTGTTTCGTGCAGTTCTTGGTTTCAGGGGTGTGATGTATCTTTTGTTGTTGTGTATGCAGAGTTCTTGCTCCCACAGGGTGGTGTTCTTTGTCCTAGGGTTGGTGCTCATGGTAGTGGCACACACATTGAGCGAGTCTGTAGTGTTCTACTATGGCGAACAATGACAATCGGCATTTTCCTTGTGATACTGATTATACTCTATCAGGTAATTTGCAATCCTCTTAACTCTGGTCTATATTTATAGTAATAGTTGAGCACTTCAGCTGATGGTTGGTATTGGTAATGCTGGCTCGTACCATTCTTGTAATGGTTCAGTGGAGCTCACTTACTGTCTTATTTGAAACTACCACTTGGATTCTGGAATATTTGAAGATTATATACGAATTTACATTAAAAAAATCATCAATCAGAAATATACTTAAACTGCTACAATATATACCTTCGTCAAAAGGCTTCTCATTGTCAATAGGGATTTGTACCTCCTCTGCATTTTTGTTTTCAGATGACAGTATTACTGTAGTTGATTGGCAATGCTGTGTGCCACTAGCAACAGTCACAAAGTCTATTCTTTCGTTAGCTTGATGAATCTATGTAATTCAGGTTATTTTATACCAGTTGTATGCAGCCTTTTCACATGAATCTAAATTTTGGCCTGTTCAATAGGAAACTTTATTTTAGTCTGCTATTCAGTCAACCATTTTGTGGGCACCACCTGCTTACCTGACCTTTTTTCCTATGTACTTTCAGGGAATGAAGCTTTTACCAACTGGTAAAAAGAGTTCTCTTGCTATTTTAAGCATACTGCGTCAGTTGTAAGTATTGTTTAACATGTTGACAGGATCCACTTTAGTTTCTACCTTACACCTCCAGATCGCTCATTTGACAATTTTTTCAACAGGTTGGCATGACGACATATTTTCTTCACTATTTATCGGGTATGCTGCGCTCAGTTCTTGTTGAAATTGGGATTGCAGAAGACATGCATAATCCTGTATGTAAGTTCTTCATTTAGGTTATCATCTGGTATTTCTGGCTTCTTTTATTTCACTTGCCTTGCATATATTTAAGGGGAATGAGACCTATGTTTAAACTGTAGTATGATCTTTTGAATTGCCAGTTTGCCACATGACTTCCAACTTTTTTTGTCTTCTTTACAGATATCTATGCAACATGACTGAATAAAACTATTTTTTTTTTTTTTTGTCACGTATGTGAGTGTGCTTATTTTCTTGGGCTCTGTTGGGGAACACTACTTGTACTATGAAAGCAAATTGACTTGATAACATCAAATGATTCATAAAGTTGTCAAAATTTTTGTGTTACCGTGCCATTAAACTTTCCATGATGGTATTGTTAGTGTTTCAACATTCAGTAGTATGTGTTTCTACCATTCCTTAATGTAAACAATGTGTCATTGCAGCTTGGAATATTTGTTCTCGTATGTGTCATCTTAGCTGGTGCCTGGTTTGGTTACTGGGGTGTCCGTAAACTTGTCCTGGCAGAAGATGGATCTGTTGACGAGGGTGTGGCTTATTTTGTTGAGTGGTCTCTCTTAATTATTTCAGCTGTTATGATCCTCCAGGTATTACTTCTGTAACAATCTACTGGTGCTTGAAATATTCCCATTTGCTTATCTTTCAACTGGCAAGCTAATCCTCACTTAGCCTGTCCCTATAGAGTTCTCTGGACTATCTCTTTGCATTTCGCGGCTTTAGTCTTCTGTGTAATCATCAAAGCGATTGCAAGAATTGAGGGGATGTCAAAAGTTTTTACGCTATATATTCAGGTATGATGAACTCTCTTTCCTAATTGTCAGTCAAGGCAACTCTTTACTTGATGTGTCAAATGTTAGTTACTACAGCAATAATTAATCAGATAGTCCATAGCAGAAGTCACAAATCTAACAGACTTCATAGAAGAACAAATTCTTTTCATCTTTTTTGACCACACTATCATGTTACTATAATTTTTAAGAAAAACATATTAGAAGAAACAAATTAAACATGTTATGTTAGCATTTCTATTGTAAAAAGCGATTCCTATTTGTTGCGGACTTCTGTTCCAGTCAACCACAGCAGCCAGGTACCTGTGTAAGACACATCACACATGGTAATGTTGTGCTGTGTGGAATGGATGTAGCTACATTTTGACCTGCTAGCTGCTGTGGTGTTGGTCATTGAAACCATGGAGTAGCCCAATTTCATTAGTAATTACAGTCTCAAACTTTCACTTGATGCAGCAGCATCAAAACAAGGAATAACATAGCCCCTGTGTAATTTACAGGTTCAGAAATCGCCTGGTTGATCCCACTTTTCCTAAGATAACCATGATATGATGCATTGATGCTATTCCTGCTGTAGGCATATTGACTTACCTCTAAAAAATTTATTTCAAATGTATGTAATCTTCAAGTGGACATCTAAGAAATAAATAACTGGCCATATCTTTTTGCAACCAAAATCCTTTAATCCTAAGTATTGGCTCAGTAACTGAACAGATGCCAATGTGTTTGAGCTATAATTTATGTTCTTGATTGTTTGGCTAATGTCTAATCTTTAAATTTATATTTTAGGACAATCCACAATGTAGTGGTTTGTGTAGTTCAGATTTAGCAAAAGTGAATTAAGATTCTTCTCCTTACATCAACAATTCATCTGTTTTTTTGTTTGCTGAACTATTGTAATTTCGTTGCTCATGAGTAATGAAATTCGGTTTTGTCCGTGGTGGAAAACATCAACAGTGCATTCAGGTGATTTCACAGTGGCACTTCTATTGAAGTATTTGTAGCTGTTGAAATTCGAACATAATAAACATAATCAGAATGAAAATGGTTGTCGCGTTTATGCGGAACATAACGTGCATGGTAAGCATAACTATTGTTGTAAAACGAGAACTGTGGACCAATGGGTTTGTTGATGACAGACGATCTGTGACAAGTAGCAGCTCATCACTTGTCTGAGTCTTTGTTTAACTAAAACATATCGTAGATGTAATGGCACAGAGAGGCTGTTTGCAGTAATTTGGAACATTGCAGGCTTTGCATGGGCTTCTTAGTTTCTCCCTAGTTATGTTAGTATATATGGGTTCCTTTGTTTTTTATATATTTGGGACACTAAATTATTTTTTCATGTTTTTGAACCATAATTTTAATAGTGGTGACAACAAAAACATATTTGTGTTACCTGAAATACTGATAAACTAAATAAATACCTCTTTTCAGGGGACTTTCTGGTGGAACCACTAGTAATCCATCTCGTTATGGAGATTTGGATGAAGACTATTCTAGCATGAATGGAGGTCGCCAAGATGGATTTGGCAAGCTCCATGGTGGATACCAGAGACGTACACCAAGAAGAAACTCACCTCTTGCAGGTTTGTCACTTCTTTTAGTTATATCTATATATGATGGTCCAGCTTAGTGTTCTTGTGCCAAATGAACAACTTGTTATCTTGCTTCTCCAGGCTCAGCAAAGACATTGTCGCAAGGTGTTGCTAGGGACAGCTTCTATTCTACATTTCACACTACCCCAGAGAGGAAGAAATTCTCAAAAAGAGGAATATGAAGCATTCACGAGAGAGGAGACAAAAAGCTATGAAGCAACTGTTGTCATCACCAGATTTCAACAAGTGGGCATTGTCTAACGCAGACAGGTTATCTGTGGCTCCACCAGGAGGAAGCTACAGCAGCAGCAACAGCCAGCAGCGGCATCGTTTCTTGGGGCTGTTTTGAGCTGCGCGTGTGTAGTAGTGTGCTTTCTTAGCAGCAATAGGAGTGCTCGTTGCTCAGTGATTCATGTGAGTTGATTAGCAAGGGTAGGATAACATCTGAGTGTTCCACATTTTGAGGTGGCAGCAAATATGTAGAATATTGTAGTTTAGTCTCATCTTAGGTCCAAAGTCCAAACGGCATCTGTATCTTGTAACATTAAGTGCTATCTCAACTTGTTGAGTTGTATATCACGCTTGGATATCATAGTTTGGAAGTATTCGAATCATCACTAGTAGTGTTCTATGCCTGCATACTAGGAAGCAAGTTGTGTTGAATTGTCGTTTAAATACCGTTCTCGTTGCCGTCTATAAACTAATGATCTGTTCTGGTTGTTCTTGTAAAAAAAAAAAAAAAAAAGATCTGTTCTGGTTGTTTAATACTCCCGTTGGCCCCTTTCTTTTTTTTTCGAAATCACGCGTTGACCCCTTTCTTTTTTTTGCTGTCGTTCTGTAGTGTATTTATTCAGGTACTGAGGAAGTACTGTTTATACTGTTTATTATTTTTGCAATGTTTTAGACTGTCATCTTTGATATTTTCTACTGTGAAGAACAATACTTTATTTTTGTTTGCTCCCACAATTTTGTAATCGTGTGTGTCAGAAGTCTACGATAATCGGAATGTGGACGCATGTTCTATGGGCATGTTCAATGATTATTGAACTTGACCGCACAAATGAAGATCAAATCATAAAATAAAGAAGCGACAGCAGTGTTCCTCAGGAGATCCAAGAACATACTCCCTTTATCCCTAAAAGGACGTCACCGTGAAAAATACACGCAATATTTAAATTTTTAAATAAATTTGTTAAAAAACTAGACTTGAAATCTTTTTCCGATGATCTTATTACTTAAGATAAATATTTTTATATTTTAATATATAATTATCGGTATTTATTATGTGCCGAAGAAGCGCGATGACAATAGTGATGGAGGGAGTACTACTCATGATGTGGACATACTCTGGCCTGGGCAGAGAGAGGATTGCAATTGCAATGATAGGTGTTCTCGATCGAGCACCTTCTAGTTGGCTTCATCAGCTTCCCACTTGTCCACCACCTCGTCAAGTGCTGTTGTGGCGGCGCCACCCTCACGGAGTCCCTCTGCCGCAGCCTTCTGCAGCTCCGCCACCTTGACCCGCACCATGGCACCTTTCCCTTCCCCTGCCATGAGCTCCCTCACCACCACTGCGATGGTCTCCTTCTCTTTCCTCTCGGGCAACCGTATCGCGGCTCCTACCCCTCGGCCAGCATCACGGCGTTCAACCGCTGCTCAGCGAACAGCGGCCACGCCACCATTGGCACGCCGTGCACCAGGCTCTCCAGCGTGGAGTTCCACCCACAGTGAGTCAGGAACCCTCCGGTGGCCTCGTGGGCAAGCACCTGTGTCTGCGGCGCCCACGAGGGCACCAGGAGACCCACGTCCTTGGTCCTCTCGAGGAACCCTTCCGGGAGGTAGGCGAAGGGGTCCTTCTTGCTCTCCGCGTCGTAGTAGTTGTCGTTGAGCGTGCCCTCGTCGCTGGGGCTGCGCACCACCCACAGGAAACGCTGCCGGCTGAGCTCCAGCCCAAGCGCGAGCTCCTGCATCTGCTCCCTTGGCAGCGCGCCACCGGAGCCGAACGAGACGAACATAACCGATCTGGCAGGCTGCCGGTCGAGCCACTCCAGGCATGCCGCACGCGGCGGAAGTGCTGCAGCGGCGCCATCAGTTTCGCTGCCGACGACGGACGTCTGCCGTATCAGCGGGCCGATAGGGTACACCGACGGGCGGCCGGGCTCTGGCCGTCGGAGCACCTCGGCGACGTGCGGCTCGACGGCGTCGAAGGAGTTGACGAGGACGGTGTCGGCCTCACGGCAGCCGACGGCGAGCCGCACCATCTGCGCGTACGAGGGTTGGACCTTTCCTGGAGCGGCGAGATGATGTCGGACCCCGGGATGGGCACGCATCCGGGCAGCCTTACCGGCTCGACGAGGTCCCGGAACTCGCCGGGGACGGACGCCGCGAGCTCGGGGATGTGGAGGATGAGCGAGAGCGCGTGTAGGTTGGAGGGCATGAAGAGGCACCTGCTCTTTACGCCGGCGTCGCGCGCGGCGCGCCGAAGGCGGCCACTCCGAACGGGTCGGCGACGAACGCCACCAGGCGTGTGCGCTCGCTGAGCTCCGGGGAGGACGGCCGTGAGCGCCGGAGCGAGCGCGCGCACTCCTCGGACATGAGCGTCTCGATGGCGGCGTCGCGCGGGGCAGGTCGGAGAGGTCCACGGGCGGGAGCGCGCGCGAGGCGACGGCGGGCGGCAGGGACGCGAGGAGGTCGCGCTGGGTGGCGGACGCCGTGGACGCGAAGGTGATGAGCGTCGCCGTGGCGCCGTGCCGCGACGCCAGGCGCTTGGCCAGCTCCGCCAGCGGGATCAGGTGGCCCATCCCGGGCGTCACCAGCATGGCCAAGTGCGGAGGCCCTGTCTTCGTCATGCTCGGTCGGTCTCGGTGGGTTTTCCTCTCACGGCGGTGGGTGGTGTTGTGCTCAGTGCTTGCACACAGTCAGTCGGAGATGAAGCTCGTCGATCTGTGTGCTGTGCTGAGATGGAGTTTGCGTGCAGGCGTGGTGCGTTTTATACGCATGCAGAGGATCGATCAGTGCTATCAGTTACATTAGCTAGGTTTACAGTTTACAGTGACTGGTATGTTGTTAATCAAAAAGCTAGAAGTTCAGTCACTGCTTACGAGCTTTGTTTTGTTTCGTTGTGTTGGCTGAAAAGTCACTGTGTGACAGTGTGAGCGGAAGGTTCCCGGCTAACAGTACCTACCGCTGTAATTTATCGTGTGGACTGTCGAGGCCTGGAGGGTCCTACGGCGGCGGCGACAGGTCATCTGCATATGACCGCGCCGCAGCCGCCGCAGCCTGAGTCCATTACCCACCCTATGCAGGTTACGCATCGTGACATGGGTGACCATGCACCACCCATCGTCGTGACTCGTGACATCACACCTCAGACGCACCCATCCTATGCAGGTGTATTAATTGATGACTCTCTAAGGGCACCCCCATCGCTCCACCGTGTGCTGTAGCCTCAAGTTCCACGTATTCACAAAATGTCCAGATAGACCCAGCTTGTAGCTTGGCAGAGTGTCAGAGTGACCTGCAGGAGCACCGACGGCTTGCTCTGACAAAATGCTAGAGCTACAGCTACAGTGGGCGTTGGGGGTGGGAAAGTGGGTGCCTGTGACGCAAAGAAAGGAGGAAAGGTAGAATACTGAGCCAGCCTTTGCAGCTTTCTACAGTGCGGTCACTGCGCTTGGGATGGACGGATTGATTGCTCATGTCTTCCTCATCTACATGGACTGCACCTTTTAGTTAAGACCACCATGGGATATATGCCTCCATTGATCAAGCCCTAAACAGGCCTTGTTCGGCTGGTTTGTTAGCCACCAGCCAATAGTATTTTTGTCTCACATCAAACCAAAGACCCAAATAAACGATCTTTTCTCTCATAACGGCCTCAAGTAAATGGCAACCCGCGATTTAAGAGAGCGATGTTAAATGCGGTGCAATGGAGAAAAAAAAAACAATGTTAACAAGAACTAATAATAAAGACATGAGTGTTACATATCTATTTATTTACATTTCATTTTTTTTTATGTTTTTATGAGAATCTATATTATAAATTAATTAATATTGGTAATAATATGACTAATGTCCTGTTAAATTTATATCGAGTTAAAAGAAAATATTGATAGTTCTTTCTCCACGGTACCGTTGCCCTTTCTTGTTCTAGGCTTTTTTGTTGTATGCGGTACCGTTGCCCTTTCTTAGAGTAAGGCTTATGGTTTCGCTCGCTGCTGCCAGCGTGGAGAGCATTGTCTTGCGGCGGCGGCTAGCGGCATCGGCGGCGCCAGCACATGCACCAATGAGCGAGCGAGTGCGGCAAGATAGCACAACCAATGGGGCTGCGTGCATGCGTCCATCCACGCTTGAGCCGGGCGTCTCGCGAATCGCTCGCTCCACTCTCTCTCCACGCTTTCTCTCCCGCATGCGTAAGATGTGGCCGGCTCTTCGTGATCATTATACTTGCTCTTTAGTATGGTCGTGTCTCCGTCAACACTATATCAACGATCCATTTCCATGTTGTCAAAAAAAAAAAAAAACGATCCATTTCCATTCCAACCGCAACAACGGAACAGTCATACCCGTGCAGTACTAGTGTTCCCACCAATCCACTACCACACGTCACGGTAGCAGAGCGGGTCGTCGGTGGCGGCTGAGCGGAAGCGGAACCCATCTCCATCTGTTCCCGTGGCGCCGTTTCTAGAGAGCAGCGGGAGTGGAGAGCAGGCGACCCGGTCCTTCCCCATGGCGTCGCTCGGGAGAGCGGCGGCGGAGGAGGACCCGGTGGCCGGGGAGGAGGAGGAGTGGTCCGGCGAGGCGATCGTCTACGTCAATGGCGTCCGCCGCGTGCCCCCGACGGCCTCGCCCACCTTACCCTGCTGCAGTACCTCAGGAGGTCGCTCACCCCACTCCCCCAGCTCTCTGTTTTTGCTACTATTATTGATTCTGTTGAAACTGGTGAAGGAGATTATTTTTGGTTGGAAAATTACAAATTATATTGTTGGAGATTTTTTTTTTTGGTTGGAAAATTACAAACTTATATTGTTAGAAGTAGTATACACAAAAACACAGACATTTTCGTAAGAATTTATCTGGACAAAATTCTATGTTTTTGATTGAAATGAAACTAACCTGCACAGAATTTTTTTTTTGTTCTACATATACATGAAACTTTTATGTAAGTTATTAGTTACACACATAAGTTTTTGCTAGTCAACTTCTTCAGAAAATTTGTTCGAAATAAATATTGTTCCACTCTGGTTGCTACAAAATCTTTTTTTAGACCAACTCGATCAACTAAAGGTTACTAGGGAATTTTCCAAAGGAAGAGTTATACTACCAAAAATTTTGAACGCCTTTTTGAATATGTTTTTGTAGTTAACTCATCTTATCCAAGATAGTTGAATAAAATTTTTTGTTTACAGAATGTGTGGAAAATAGAAAAAAGAAGAAAAGAAGGGTGGCATGCTAGGAATGCAGCAAGAGCTTGCACTCAAAACTGCATTTCCGGGGACATTTGCCTGGTACAAAGTTGAGTTATTGGTGGACAGTTCATACTGGAGGTTTTAGCACAACTGCTTCACTGTGCTTTTGATTGGTCCCAGATTGGGATCTGGATATAATGGAATTTGTCTCCTTGTTTCTTTTCTTCTTTTATAACAGAAGTATTCAAGTGTAGCTTCTAAAGGATTTGAACTGTTGTTGGATTAGTGGAGGCAGTGTGTGAAGCTGGCACAGTACAACTTGTCATGTTATGCACACCATTTTTTTTTAATTTCAAGCACTGAAAATAATTCAACAACTGACCATGTAATGCCTATTCGTTGAGTTTTAGCTCTACTTCATGTGGTTAAAGAATCTGCAAACCTTAGGATAACGAGGGTGATCTTTGAGACTGATAGCCAGTACTGTCATGTAACTACTCTTTCTGGCAATCTGCAATAAACTCTCAGCTGATGAGCTGGAACTAAATCTTTGTCACACATAGTATTATTCTTTTTCATGGTTGGCAATTTCCTCTTGACATTTTTCCAACTATACATTGTAGATATCGGCCTTCGGGAAACGAAACTTGGATGTGGCGAAGGTGGTTGTGGAGCCTGCACTGTCATGGTGTCTTCCTATGACCAAACTCTGAAGAGATCACTGTGAGAACCTTGTTCCTCCACTAAATGATGTTTTATGCACTTCTTTCGTCTTATTCTTATGTGTTATAAAAAATATATTTCAAGATTCACTCATCTTTAGTTTTCTCCTTTTAAAAACTGGCTGGGTGAGAGGTGTGACAAATGCACCCAACCACCCAGGTTCGAATCCTGTCTTGGACTGAATTTGGGTGCCTATTTTCTTCTTAATGAAATAGCCACCTAGTTCCTCCTAGGTTGGTTCTAATTTAAACTGGTTTTGCCCTGGGTCATGAAAGCTTTCTTGTATATGGAATCTAGATATATTTTACATATCTGATTTGAGTTATATTTTACATATCTGAATTGAGTTATGTATTTGACCTGTATTCTACTGTTTCTAGAATTCGAGCTTCATGTAAGAAATGACCTTGATTCAGGCATTTTGCAATCAATGCATGCTTGGCTCCACTTTATTCTGTGGAAGGAATGCACATAATCACAGTGGAGGGGCTTGGAGATAACCGGCGAGGTTTGCATCCAGTTCAGGTGATACAGTTATTGTATGACTTGTTGATATATAGCAAAAATGGCTTGTAGTTCAGGTTTGTCTCAAATCTGTTTCCTGCATGAACTAATTTAGCTCAATATGGGCATGACACAAGTGTTAGATTGATTTGACGCATCATTACATGATCAACACGTTAACTACTAATATCAAAAGTGCAACATAGCTGATACGAGTAAAGCTACCAAATAAGGTCAGAAGGGTTACATGTTCTTAATATAAAACAGGAATATGTCTAAAGTACATATACTCTGAAATAAGATTATTCTGACTGGTTATATTTTGTTTGTCTCATTCTTCTTAATCATGTAATTCATCTAAAAGTTGTCAGTTAGGCTCTGACCATTCATTAAATGTCTTACTGTGTTGGAATGTTTATGACTCAAAGCCTATCTATGGAGAACTTAAATGTCAAAAAGCTGTCAATATTCTGATTCATGTTTAATTCTAACAGTTCTAAGAACAGACAAGATAAACAATGCTGTCATTTTCTACTAGAGCACTTCTCATGCACTCAGTTTATAGGTTTCCTACCTATGCACCTTTTCTCTTCTAACATGATGCTCTATACATCTGGCAGGAAACTTTAGCCAACACACATGGTTCACAGTGTGGATTTTGCACCCCTGGTTTTGTGATGTCTATGTATGCACTGCTGAGATCTAGCAAAGAGCCTCCTACTGAAGACCAGATTGAGGACTGCCCTTGCAGGAAATTTGTGTCGATGTACTGGCTACCACCAATTATAGATGCCTTCCGTTTGTTCACCAAAACAGATAATTCGGTATACACCAATTCAGCTTCAGAAAATGCAAATGACCAAGCTATCTGTCCTACCACCGGGAAGCCATGTTCCTGCAGGAATGAGACAGATGTCAATGTTAACGAGTCTTCATTGTCGTTGTCTGTGGAAAGATATTCACCTTGTTCATACAATGAAATTGATGGAAGTGCATACAATGAGAAAGAACTCATCTTCCCCAGAACTTCAGTTGAGAAAAGTCATGCCACTTAAATTAAATGGGTTTAATGAGATCAGGTGGTATAGGCCTCTTAAACTAAAGCAATTACTACATTTGAAATCTTGCTTCCTGGATGCAAAGCTTATCATTGGTAACTCAGAGGTGGCAGTCGAAACGAAGTTCAAGAATGCCCAATATAAGGTCATGATCTCAGTTACTCATATTCCAGAGCTTAATACTCTCAAAGTTAAAGAAGATGGCATACACATTGGTTCTGCTGCAAGACTTGCACAGCTTCACAATTTCCTTAAAAAGGTTATTTCAGAACATGGATTGCCTGAAACTTCATCGTGCCAGGCAATAGTAGTACGTCAGTTAAAATGGTTCGCGGGTACACAAATCAGGAATGTTGCATCTGTTGGTGGTAACATTTGTACTGCTAGTCCAATATCAGACATGAATCCACTTTGGATGGCTGTAGGTGCAAAATTCCAGGTAATAGATGTGAACAGCAATATTAGAACTATCCTGGCAAAAGATTTTTTTCTTGGTTACCGTAAAGTTGATATTAAACCTGATGAAATATTGCTCTCTGTGATACTACCATGGACAAGGCCTTTTGAATATGTCAAAGAATTTAAACAGGCACATAGAAGGGTGGATGACATTGCTCTGGTTAATGCCGGAATGCGTGTGTATTTAAGAGAAGCTGATGGAAAATGGATAATATCTGATGTTTCAATTGTCTATGGTGGGGTAGCTGCAGTTCCTCTTAGTGCTTCAAGGACCGAAAACTTTCTTACTGGAAAGAAGTGGGACTCTGGGTTGCTGGATGATACTTTCAATTTGTTGAAAGAAGACATCTCTCTTTCAGAGAATGCACCTGGTGGAATGATTGAATTCCGCAGATCGCTTACTTTGAGTTTCTTTTTCAAATTTTTCCTTTATGTTACTCATGAAATGAACATAAAAGGACTATTAGACGATGGGTTGCATGCGGATTATCTGTCAGCTGTACAGCCTTACAGTAGGCCTGTTGCTGTTGGAACTCAAAGTTATGAATTGGTAAGGCAAGGAACTTCTGTGGGTCAGCCAATGGTTCATATGTCAGCTATGCTTCAGGTAGTATTAATCTACTGGCATTGCACCCTCATAATCTTGATTTATGTCATTCTGTTTTCATCACATCCCCATTGCAAGCAACCATTCATGGTGACACCATTCCCCCAAGGAGGCCTAGTATTGTGCAAATCCTGTAGCATCTAGGGACAGCGTGCCAGTAGATCTATCCTTTTAGTTATCTTATCTAAAAAGAACTAGTAGTCAGAAAATATTATTAATCTGCAATACAACACTTTAAGTTTTACGAGTACATACATGCTTACCTAAACTTTTGTATTCTCGTCAGGTGCTCTGTTTCTGCATTACCTTTGCATTAAACACAAAGATTTGCTATGTTTTCCTAGTTTGGTCTTAGCCTCTTGAATAAGCAGAAAAATCTTAAGCATTAATTACTAACTGGCTCATCTAGCTTAGTGTGTGTTTTTATCAATACGCTGTAATTTCTTATATATTGCAGAGAAGGAATCTTTCCAACTGTTTTCCTCACAACAATAACCGTGCATTTTAGTCCCATGAAAATTGGGGAAGGCTAAAGATGGAACCCAACATGAGCTTTACATCCTTCTTCAGTCAAGATTGATATTTCCTTTTTGAAAATATTCCCTATGCCTCATTTCATATGTGTTTTTTTTCCCTATTTCTTCCATTGGGCAAGGTAACTGGCGAAACTGAATACACTGATGACACACCGACACCACCCAATACTTTGCATGCTGCTTTAGTGCTGAGTAAGAAAGCTCATGCTCGCATTTTGTCGATTGATGATTCACTTGCCAAATCGTCCCCTGGTTTTGCTGGACTGTTCCTTTCCGAAGACATTCCAGGTGCTAACCATACTGGACCAGCTGTCCATGATGAGGAGATTTTTGCATCAAATATTGTTACCTGTGTTGGACAGGTATCTTTTTAATTAGATATTTTGTGCAAACTGTCTCTGATTTTTTTGTACATTATTTTTTGGTGCAGTATCACAAAATTGGCTAATTCATCAGTTAAATATCTTTTTTCTCATTGGCAGATCATTGGAATTGTTGTAGCTAATACCCAAGATAATGCAAAACGTGCTGCAAACAAAGTACTTATCGAGTATTCTGAGCTGCCAGCAATTTTGTCGATAGAGGAAGCTGTCAAGTATGGAAGCTTTCATCCAAATACGAAGAGATGCCTTGTAAAAGGAGATGTTGAACAATGTTTTCTGCCTGGTGCATGCGACAGAATAATATCAGGAGAAGTTCGTGTTGGAGGTCAAGAGCATTTTTACATGGAACCTCAATGCACTCTTGTCTGGCCAGTGGATTCTGGAAATGAAATGCACATGGTCTCATCTACTCAAGTATGCTCTGTTCTTTAGAGGTCTAAATTCACAATGTAAGACACATGTTTCATTGTTGTTGCATGCCTAAATAGCAGGAAACTGTTGATATGTTATTCAGAGTGTTGTGCGAGGTACATATGGATGTGCGAAGCACTCCTGTCCACTGGAGCCCGGTCACCAAATACTCACACTCTAAATATAGACTAACAACAGTCAACCCATAGGCGCTACTCTAACAGTTGGTGTCTGACCCAGCAAACGTTGGGACTTGGTTGCCCGGGTCGTACTGATAGTTGCCAGTCATGAGACAGCTCTAGAGAAATTATGGAGGGAAGTTCTACTTCATTGGCACTCAAAACGTGCTAAACTGAACTAGAAGGATCTGCCGCATAATTAAGTCTTTGGGTCATTGGAAGTTCTACATTCAAATTGAAGTCAAGAGAAAATGTAATACAATGTAAATTTTACTTTATCCTTTAAGTTGCACTATGTTTTGCCAACCTTATATTTGTGAGGCTACTTGTTTGAGGAATGAAGAGCTGTTAAGAATGTAGTTCTTTTATGTTGCTTCTAGTCTCTCTTGCTGTGTTATTATAATTACACTAACTGTACAATCTGCCATTTGAAAATTTTTGTATATAGGCTCCCCAGAAGCATCAGGTATATGTTGCTAATGTTCTTGGTCTTCCACTATCAAAAGTTGTTTGCAAGACTAAGCGTATTGGTGGTGGGTTTGGTGGAAAAGAAACCAGATCAGCAATATTTGCTGCAGCTGCATCTATACCCGCTTACTGTCTAAGAAGGCCAGTAAAGCTTGTTTTGGACAGGGACATTGACATGATATCAACTGGTCAGAGGCACAGTTTCCTAGGGAAATACAAGGTACAAAGACTTGCCCTGTTTGGTTCCCATAAGTCACCCGACTTATTAGTCCAAAAGTGTTAAAAAGTGACTTATTTTGCCAAACACCCCTTTATAAGTCACCCCAACTTATAAGTCATAAGTTGGTACAACCCTGCTTATGGCTTATAAGTCACCCTATATGGCATGGGGTCCACACCTTTTCCACCTTTTGGCCAAACAAAACTGACTTATAAGTCCCCAACAACCAAACCGGACTGACTTAAGGACTGACTTATAAGTCACTGGCTTTCAGTCACCCGACTTATAAGTTGGGTGACTTATGGGAACCAAACAAGGCCTTAAAACATTAGATCTTTCACTTTTTGTTCAGATAAAAACATAAACCATCTTGTAGAAATGAGAGGCAGGGCAGGGAAGAGGGCAATGCCACACATGGCCAGGAGCCCCAATCCATAAGATGAAGCCTCTATATGGTAGGCAGCCACAATAACTAGGAAAGAATACCTCCGCAAATCAATTACTATGAAAACAGTCAAACCAGATTTCTCTCCATAAAATAAAATAAAAACTCGATCTACATAGGGAAAGACCGCCCTAAGGAAGTGCATTTTGAGTAGAAACTTCTCCCACGCAGGCCCAGAAACACCTTTGTGAATGGCAGCTCAAACGAGCTTTAGCATTTTGGATGACTTAACTTCATCATTGATCTCTAGGTGGGATTTACCAATGAAGGGAAGATACTGGCCCTACACTTGGAAATTTATAACAATGGTGGTCATTCACTTGATCTGTCCCTTGCAGTTCTAGAGCGTGCTATATTTGCAATCAGAAAATGTCTATGACATATCAAACATCAGAGTCAGTGGGCAAGTATGCTTTACAAATTTCCCAAGTAATACTGCTTTCCGAGGTTTTGGTGGTCCGCAAGGCTTGTTGATTGCAGAGAATTGGATTCACCACATAGCTACAGAACTCCAACGAAGTCCTGAGGAGATAAAAGTAAGTGTAAACATTCTTTGTGAATGGTACTAGCCTTGTCATACTATTGTGTGCTTAACTGATTTGATTGTTGACAGGAACTTAACTTTCACAACAATGGAGTTGTGCTGCCTTATGGCCTGTTGCTTCAGAATTGTACACTAAGTTCAGTGTGGGATAAACTGAAGGCATCTTGTAATTTTGTGGAAGCTCGTAAATCTGTGAATAATTTTAACTGTAATAACCGTTGGAGGAAACGGGGGGAGTTGCGATGGTTCCCACAAAATTTGGCATAGCCTTCACTGCAAAATTCATGAATCAGGTAAATTCTTTGCATCTTTTGAGTAGTAATAGGAGTTTGTGGGAGTACTAAATTCTTTGTATCTTTTATATCAGATGTTAGAAAATCCCTTAAAAGATGTGATTAGTTAAGACTTAAGATAGTCCCACACAATTATTTAACTTTGTTAAATTATACGTCCACATATTTTAGATGTATTGTCATAAAATGTTGTGATTTTCTTTACATAAAAATATTTTTTATATTTCTGGTTGCAGGTTTCTTATTTAATTTTTGTTTCTGTTTGATCACATTGGTTTTGTGGTGAATGTTTTAATGTACTGCCAGAACAAAGAGGATGATATTTGATGTTTATACTATCTAGTCAGCAGTATCAGTGTATATATAATATTTGATGGTTATACTGTTATTGACGAGATTGGAATTGAGGAAGAAGAGAGGGGAGGGCGGCTGCTACAGTACCCTCGGGTACTGTTCATGAGCTGGCGGCGGCTAGAGCCCCGTGGCCGGCAAGAGGGCGGCTAATCTCTTGCTTAATTAGATTGATACATCTCCCCTCATTATATAGAGGTCTTGCTTGGCCCCTAAGCAAGCTACTAATTAACCCTAACGTGCTAAGGCCCAATAGGCCCTTGACTCCTCTAACATATACACACTGGTCTGTGACCCTTCATGATTGCAGTAGAAAAAAGCTTTGCTTTCTGTTATACCATTTTAGTGTTAACTGAACATTGACATATATAATATACGGCTGTTGGAATGTCACTTGGACCTGTTCAATTGACATTTCTTTTTGGACATTACAAAATCACTTGAAACCTGACTTGGGTGTGGACTAAAATATTTAGGCTCTAGCGATGAAGTGACTTGGGTGTGGATTTGGTGTCATGATGGTTTATTTGCCATATTAGTCTACAGTACCATCTCTGGTTTTTAGGAACACATGTTTGAACCATAGAGGTTTCATCTAAAATTATCAAAGAAGCAGTGAACTTAGATACCTCATTGATTTAAGTTTACATTCATCATCCTTATAAAATATCTAAAATTAGTTTTGATGGATTGATGATGCAGGCTGGAGCTCTGGTGCAAGTTTACACTGATGGCACTGTCTTGGTAACACATGGTGGGGTTGAGATGGGACAGGGTTTGCACACAAAGGTAGCTCAAGTTGCTGCTTCATCGTTCAGTATCCCTCTTAGCTCTGTATTTATATCAGAGACAAGTACTGATAAGGTAAGGTTTGGCACATGGATCTCTCCCTTTGCTCTGCACGATCTTATACTAGAAGTACTTGCTCTATTATTTTTATTTGCAAGGCTTGCCACTATAATTAGGTGATCACACATTCATTTCATGTGTTTAGATTCCAAATGCATTACCGACAGCTGCCTCTGCCAGTTCAGATCTGTACGGAGCTGCAGTTTTGGACGCCTGTCAGCAAATCAAAGCTCGTATGGAACCCATTGCTAGCAAAGGAATCCACAACTCATTTGCCGAGGTAATGTGATGCCTTTATCCTCTTTCTTTGGTGGTTAGACCACTTCATTGATTCTGATGTGAATGTGAACACATTGAAATATGAAAATCTATTGCGCTGTTTGCTGGTCGCGTCATTGGGTTGATGTACCATGGGCTCATTGGGCCACGCGACCATCTTGTTTCCCCTATGGTGTCATGCCATGGCTGTTGCATCGTGGAGCCCATGCCCTGTAGCCTGTAGGGTTCTGCCGTCGGCTCGGCCGTGGCTTGATCGACTGTGCCGCCTTTGGGTCACGTCGTGGTACACACGCTGAGATGATATTGCTGTGTTTGATCGTCAGACTCTCCTAAGGGCATTGTTGCAGTTCTTGCCTTCCCAAGCAACAACGATGCTGCTTGTGGTCCAGCCATCTTCTTGATCACTACCTATCCAGGCTTGCTGTATCCATGTTCTCGATCCTCCTCATAACGTTAGCTCTCGATTTGAGTCGCCGCAACCTCTGGGACTTTCCTGCTGATGTCGCTGACAGATGACACGTGCTATTGACTATTGTGACCGATCGATCAGACTCTCCTTTGTTTTAGGAAGATCGGGCGCTCTTGGGCCCATGTTTGAGTACCTCTCATGCATCCTCAGGCTCACTCACACAATACGCTATCTCTGTCTTCCCCAGTCAGTACCATGTGGAGTTCTAGACTTGCATCAATCATTAGCTACCCTACAGCACGCTTACCACCCATACATTGCGACAGCCCATGTTGCTGCCACGCTACCTGCAATGCTCACGCCACTCCCACATAAAGATCTGGTGATGCTACAGTAGTTCTATCGCAATGTTGTATTAATATCTTCCTCAATATTAACTTCCTGATAGTTGCTAGCATGAATGTTTATTTTACAACAGTTGCAAGCATGAATGTTGAGAACTAGGCAAGTGAGGAACTGAGGGTGACAACGAAGTTTAGGGAAACAAACTCATCTGGGTGGTGATGTGATCATGTGATCCTCCTACAGCATTCGCAACAAGTAGAAATTCAACATTCAAAAAAGGAAGAAATCATCCGTTCTAACATCAAGATAATGCAGGCACCATTGCATGTCTAATCGGTCTGCCACTCCAATGGATGCTTCGTTGCAGCTTCTCAGATCAGTGATGATGCCTCTCGCATCATCTGGTGTGTTCCCCTTTGAGCTGCCACACTGCTCCCTAGAGCGATAGCCAGTGCAGCGCCCCCCATTGAACAACCTGTTGCTGAAGAGGAGTAGCACCATCGAGTCTAGGGTGCCTTGAAGTGGGAGCCCAGTGAATGTGACTTGTCTTTTCTTGTGAGAAGTGGATGGGGAACTAATCTTGTGGGAAATGGATGGGGAACTAAGAAATCACAGGTAGAATGAGTGGTTGAAAGTTGTCTTGCGAGTAACCTTCAAAAAAAAAAAGTTGTCTTGCGAGCATTGTTTTTAGCAAGGGTGATGTTAGCCTAGGGCTCACCGTCTGACAACCAGCATCGAGATCAAATGTTCAGGCACTAGTAGCTCCTAAGAAGCTGTAGGGAGGAGAGGGGAGGTATGTCCTTTCACGTATTTTAGGTACGTTGATATTTGGCAAGATAGAGGAGTTAAGTGATTTCGCCGTGTAGTAGGCCAAAGTTACACCTGTACTGTCTATGTTTCTGCTTCCAGTGTTTAATTGCTCCATTATATGGGAAACTTCCTCCCCTTTCTATTGTCACACCCCCCCCCCCTCCTCTCACATCCTGTCTTGGTTGCTACATCTCACCCGATTCTAAATTTCCTTCTGATTACACCAAGATGCCTGCCACTGCATAATCATATTATAAAATTAAACTGAAAGTATTTATTTTGAAAAAATCTGACAACATAGTTTATTTATACTAATTTAAGTGTGGATCTTATCTTTTTTTTTTTTTTTTTTGCCAGTTGGCTCAAGCATGCTATATGGAACGTATTGATCTCTCTGCTCATGGGTTTTATGCCACACCTAATATTGGGTTTGATTGGGCGACTGGCAAGGGAACTCCATTCAATTATTTCACATATGGCGCTGCATTTGCAGAAGTTGAGATTGACACGTTAACTGGAGATTTTACACGAGGACAGCCGATATTGTTATGGATCTCGGCTTCTCAATCAATCCAGCAATTGACATTGGCCAGGTAATGTTCTTCTATCACATGGAAGAGTTACGCTTTCTACACATATTTCCTTTCATCGCCTTCTGTAATGTACCATACTGTATTTCAGATTGAAGGAGCTTTCATCCAAGGTTTGGGTTGGGCAACCATGGAGGAGCTAAAATGGGGGGATGATAACCATAAGTGGATTCAACCTGGACACCTCTTCACCTGTGGTCCTGGTTCTTACAAAATACCCTCTGTAAATGATATACCTCTGAATTTCAAGATTTCTCTATTAAAGGTAAATATAGCAAGTTTATATGTAATATTTAATATTGGTTGGTGTTTATTTTCTTCATTGGGAAAATAATCAGACCTTACCGAAGAAGTTGTTTTAACTGTTAATATTAATGGCTAAAAGGGTATTTCGACATATAATTTTACATATCCAGTGCGACAATATTAAGTTAGCTACTATTGTGAATTATTAGTGGATTTACCCATCTCTTCTCAAACGCTTAAGCTTTTGGGTTCGCTTGGTTGGTTTATGAAACCTAATATGGTATCAAAGGCATGTCTCGAGTTCGAGTCCTAGTTGAGGCATCTTTTAAGTCCTCCGCTCCCTTTATTTTCACATGTGCACCTTGTTCTGGCTACACGTGAGCGGGAGTGTTGTGAAGTGTTAGTGGATCGCCCACCTCTTCCCAAACGCTTAATCTTTTGGGTTCACTTGTTGGTGAATGAAACCTGACAGCTACTACAACATCATAAGGGTATTTCAACAAGGTTTTAAATTTTAGAACTTGTTTAATGTTGGATTCATTCTTTCTTCAGTAGTTGTGAAGTATTGCCTGCAAACACTTGTTCAGAAATATCATGACAGTCTCGGTAAGATTTAAATTTTAATATTTTAGTAAACCATCCATTTATGCTTCCTATTATGCTTAAATGGAATGCCAACTTTTGAGTACAATACTGTTATTTGGTGAGTAAATCTTCTTGTGCTTTTTCATTCCAGTTTTAAAGTAGAGCAAGTAAATGGTCTAGATTTGGAATTCTAAGTCCCTTAGGCTGTATACATGTCGTTTACTATCCTCATCGTTGGAAGATTTAAGAGTCGCAACTAATCGTATAAACAGGATGGGTAGCTTTATTATTGGACTTCTGTAAATTTTTAGATTCTCATTCTCTTAGGTCAATCGGGAATATCCGGTTTGGTGGTTTGTATCAGTTTTGTGTGTCAAACAGCCACAATTGTCATCTTGCTTTATAAAGCATGAGCACAATTGGATTCCATGAAATATTGTTGGCCATGAAATATTGTTGGCCTCTATACACAGAAAACAGCCAGCCAAAGATTGCTCTGGTGGCCCTTTAGCAGCCCTCGAATTATGCTACTAATATATTTTGGTCCTTTTGGATGGCATTCTTTAATCTCAAATACGCCCAGTTCTTCCAAAATGACTCATCCTTGATTATTTCGGTGCAGGGAGTTCCAAATCCGAAGGCGATTCATTCTTCCAAAGCAGTAGGAGAGCCACCATTTCTCCTTGGCTCTGCCGTCCTATTTGCGATAAAGGATGCAATCTTTGCTGCGCGGGCTGAGGAGGGGCACTTGGACTGGTTCCCGCTCGACAACCCGGCGACACCTGAAAGAATAAGAATGGCGTGTGTCGATCCCATCACAAAGAAATTTGCTGGCGTGGATTACCGGCCCAAACTTAGTGTATAGCAATGCGCCATGCTTAAAAAGTTGGTATGGCGGCCACTACTTTTGACTTCAGTCAAGCAAGCGTAAATACTATTGCGACCGTGCACATCGTGTCGGGAGATATATATGCATAGTGGATGAAAAGCATGAACATTTATTTTATTAACATTACATGAAACGTGTCCACAAGTTGAGGGTATCATGAATGTATTGTATCGATTTAAAAGGCGTCCGTTTGGCAGGGCTACTCTTATCAAACCGGTGGAGTTTGGCCGCCTCCCAACTCGCAGCCTATCCACGATAGGTCTTAGTTTGGATGTCCTCATATTCATACAAATCCATGTGAGTTTGGAGTGATTGTGATTAAAAATAGTTTAATTTACACCTCAATCTATTCCAACACATGTAAATTGAGGTCTATATATAGAATAGAATGACATCCAAACGAGGCTTAATGTGTACTGTATACATGTGTAGACTGTTACGCACGTGGATTGTCGTCTACCGAATACGTGCCTCAGGTTTGGACCCACGTGAACCGGGCTACAAGACTACTCCATCCGTTTAAAAAAAGAGTGTCATTTTAGATTTTTTTCAACTTAGTGTTTAACCATTCGCCTTATTCAAAAAAAATTATGCAAATTAGAAAATAAATAAATCATTATTAAAGTATCTCTAGTGATAAAATAAGTCGTACCAAAATAAATAATATTTTTTAAAAAAAATTGAATAAGATGGATGGTCAAACAAGATGTTTGAAAAACTTAAAACGACACTCTTTTTGGATGGAGAAGAGTACAAAAAAAATCCCAGCAATGGTCAATGGATGGTGGTGGACAGCGTCGTAGGTCGATGACTCGAGGGCAAGACCGAGAGAGAGACGCGAGGAGGCGGCGCAAGAGATCCACGCGCCGGAGGAGATCTTTTTCTCCCACGCCGGTTGACAGGGGTTGAGCCCTCACCCACGGCAACACCCGTGCTGCCAAATGCGGTGTTTGGCTGAATAGTCTGGCTCCGCGTAGGGTGTGGAATGGGGCTCAAACCACCCCAATCCAAGGACAGCCAAAGGACGCCTTACGTGGAAAATTTCCCTCGCTTAATCATGTTACTACGGTCTCAAATTAGCCGACAAACATTTATTGTACTTGGCCTCAAAGGCCGCATCTCCTCCACCTCGGCCTATGATGGTGCCCTACGAAGCGCGGATACGTCAGGGGCGTCCGTATCCCTATCTGACACGTCTTAGATACGGATACGTCTTGGATACGGCTCCGATACGTATCCAGGCCATACTGGAACTATTGGATACGTATTGACTCAGATACGTGTATCGGACACGTATGAACCAAATTAGATACGGCCCGTGAAGGCCCAACATCGTCGCGTGAACGTAGCAGCCAAAGACTTCCTCGGTTCCTCCCCATCGTATTGATCGGTGATCACGCCTCGATGCTTGCGGCCGCGCTTGGCACTCCACTCGGGCTGTCGGGCAAAAACGTTCGGCCTTCAGGCTGTGTGGCAAGACACGGTAGTACACAATACAAGAGTTTTGTTTATCATGTATATTTTTTTTTTTCTCCTGGTCTTTTTCTTGTCTAATATTTTCTTAATACGGTAGATGGACCCACGTGATGATTATTGAGTTATTAATACATGAAATTACTGGTTTTATAAATATACTAGGCGTATCCGTGTGTCACTAGTTTTTTTGCAAAATGCGTATCCACGTATCCGATACTCGTATCCGTATCCGGGTAACGTAGATGGTGCCTCCCACTTTTTTCTCCCCGCCTCCCGTCGGGTATGTAGAAATAGGATACCCTATCAAAGCCGACTAGGGCACGTCGACCGCTAAGGTCCAAGAGCAACTCAAGTATCGGACCCAGACTCGCGGCATCTAGCATCCATTCCATCACCCAAGCCCATGAAGGCCTCGAGTACGGACGATAACACGGTTCACTCGAGCCTCTCCCTCTCCCACGCCGTTGCCTCCTGCGCCACCACCATCGCCGCTTCCTGCGCCTCAGCCATCACGGCGCCTCCGCGCTGCCCTTCTTCCCCACAACGACGCTCTGCACTAGGTTGTCAACGACCGCCCCGGCGCCACCCATGGCTCAATGGATTTGGGTTGCGACAGGAAGCCCACTGAATACGTAAAGAAACATTGTTGGATCGAATACAAAATAGATATCCCAAAATCCAAAATCTTCTTGATTTTGATGATAGTGTATATCAAAATGATATCTCAAATTTGATTATTTACATGATTTTGAACATGTATATGGTATCCAGTAATATTTGTCTCCGCACTTATGTTCAAATTGAAATGTGTAGCCTTGTCTTTTTTTTTTTTTTTTTTTTTTTTTTTTTTACAAAACCCATATATTATACACTAGAGCAGCATTGTTACAAGTAGGCCCTTAACAAAGGAGCCAATTACATCAAAGTCCCTATAGGACCCAGATCCAGAATCGTCAGGGGAGCGTAGGTCGCCGGCGGACGGCTGTAGAGGCGTCACAGACGCATGGTGTCGTTGATACGAAGGGCCTCACCGGCGTAGGCTTGAAAATGGTTGAGTGCGGCGTCATGGAGTTGCATCGCCGGCGAACCAAAGATATTGTTTAAGAAGTCACCGGCGGTTAGAAGACTGTCCTCCCGAGAGCCGGTGCGTGGCTCGCTGCCGAACCGATGACGAAGGAACTGAAGAGATCTTGATGCAAATTGATACTTCGTTGCTTAGTAGTAGGTGAAATAAAAAGAAAAGGAGGACGAAGACGAGTCGTACTGATAAGGATGGCTACCGGTCCTTGGGCCTTGAGCCAAGCACGCGTCGAATTGAGGAAGGTGGAGAGAACAACGCTGAATGCATGCACCGCACGTAGCAGTTGCGGCCCCACACCACAGTATGCGGGTCCCACCATGTGGCACTGTTCAACGAAAAAATCTCCACCCAAAGGTACGAGATCTAGGCACGCTTATGCCGAAGGCGGAGAAAGAGGAGCACATGATGCCGGGGACGCGCTCACAATCGGGCTTGAGGAAGGTGAAGTCGCCCAAGGTGCTGCAGTCCACTCCACGGCCTGTGACATCGTCGACCTTGACCTGCACCTTCTCGATCTGGATGGCGCCCTGGCCGTCCCGCGACCGCAGGTCCATGCGTGTGCGGTTCTCCCTGCCGCCTACCGACTCGCACGTCGTCGGCGTCGTACGGCGCTGTCTCCTTTTCCGCGGTGGTCTCCTTGCCTCCAAACGACCGGACGCCTCGGGAGACGACCTGCCCAAGAGGAGGAAGCGCGGCCGCTCCGTCCCGCGAGAACCTCAGATTTCTTAGCGTGTCCAAATCCTCGTCGTGCGGCCGCAAAAGCGGGCCCTGGGCTTGCTGCTGTGCACGAGGTCGACGGGCGAGAAGTAGCTCTCCCCGAGCACCTCCTTCCTCGGCGCGACAGCTTGAACCGGCCATGGAATCGGCTCTTCTTCAAATCTAGTAGATATGGCCATTAAGATCTTTATTGTGGTGGAGAATCTTACAAGAAGGGAGGAGGAGAGGGGTAGGGGAAGGAGAAAGGAGAACTGGCGCTCCTACCTCGTCACCGGCGAGCTCGCCGGATAGAGGCAGGGGCTGGCAGACAGCGGCGGCGGTGGGGGTTGGTGGCTGGTGGGGCTGGAGGGGAGCAGAGGTAGGGAGTGGGTACTACAGGGAGCAAATCGTGTAGCTTTGTCTTGTGCTGCAAACAATACCAAACAGACACGTAGTACTCCTATATTCACGCTAGCTAGTCATAGAGACTGACAGTCGCCTTGTCTTGTTGTGTAGCCACAACAACTGTTGGTGCCAATTGCTGTGAGCCTCTTCTTTTATGATGAAAAAAAAAGGAAGGTTCAGCAATCGATCTTTATCTCCCTATTGGTACTAGGTAGTGCTTGTGGTACCCTGGCCGGTGAAACCCACTAATCCACATACAGTGTTGGGTTGATACTGGTCGGTGAAATCTACTGATCAGCATACAGTGTTTGGTTGGACAGATGCAGCGGCAATATTAAATATGATAATGTTATTAGAGTTTTCAGCGGAAACGAATTGGCTTTGTAGTCGATGGTAGGGCGGTCCAGGTGGGGCCGCGACCTGTTAGGGTTCAAATCCCGGTGCTTTCGCACCTTTCCCCGATTTTTCCTGCGATTTACCGGCGTTGTGCATTAAGTGGTAGCGATGTTCCCGTCGACGACGAGAGATACCTATGGTGACTTCGAGAATCTCCAGATCTGCCGCCTGCCCAGTCCTTCGGAGGTGCTCATAGGGGTAGGATTTACGTGCGTGTGTTCATAGGGGTGAGTGTGCGTGCGTATTGTGAGTGTATGCGTTGTGCCGTGTAATTCTCAAAAAAAAAAAAAGTTTTCGCCGAAAATAAAATTTATCTCAATGACAAGCATTAACATGGTAGCATTTATAAATATGAAATGATAAATGTAATGTGAAGAAAATTCTCACTTGAAACCGCTAGAAGATTTCCACACATAAGGGCCGCAAGACTTACCCGTCATTAGAAAATAAAAGACTCCAAAGATATGCGGGGCTATCGGCTTGTGGGTTTATATGCGGGAAGCATTACTAAATGTGTATCCTTGTATTCAAGTTTTATCACTAGACATAATTAATTTGTTCATTAGCTAACCATTCTAGGTAAGCACCTATGCTACTTTCAAATAAGGGTTAAGTGATCGAGAACCATTTGTCCGCTTCCATGGTCTAGTTCTTAATATGGTGCTATACCATACCAAGTATCGTAAGATACAATGATTCACGAATCAATGTATCCCGGTGGGTACCTCGAACCACATGCCTCGCTTGCACCACGGTGTAATGAGAACCTTCCAAATTACAGGGCCCACATGTTCTAATTTTTCGGTTCATCGACCTTTAATAGTCACATATGTGCACCTATAACCCGAAAAGCACTATTAACTATTCCAACCAGGATCCGTTCTGAGGTCATTGCGGTATTACAACAAATTTCATACATAATCGAGTAAACGGTGGAAGGTTTATATAAACAATAATTTTACAACCATTTATTTAAAACCGGTTTTACAAAAATAAAAGTAGGAGTAGCGGAAAGTTTATTACATATACGACACTAACGGACCACCCCCACGGGTCTCACTTCTCACTCATCGTCACTATCTTCTTGATGAATCGTCATGCAAAGACGGTCCTAAGAGACATGACTCCACGTCCTGCAACATGGGTCAACAAACCCCGAGTGCGGGAGTACTCAACAAGACTTACCCGACTTATGAAAATAGGAGAAGACTCGGGAATCTTTGGTCTAATAGGATTCAAGGTAAGGCTTGTAGCAAGAAGCAAGGACTCTTTTTGCGAGAAAAAAGCTTACTAGTAGTGAATCCTTACTTTCAACATTTTTAATTCCAATTTAGTTTCTCACCTACTCTAGGTGATCGATACTAGAGCACACACTTGTAGATATTCCATCACTTATTCCATCTCTTCATAGTTCCATAATTAAACTACGATATAAGACTGGAAACCAAGTCTCCATATCCGAAAAGCACGGCGATTTCGAAATCGATTAACCCAAATTGGAGTTCTTTCCACACGACATATGTAGCACTTAAGCTTGCATATATCAACCCTTTCCGGATACTCAAAACGGAACCGCGTCCTACGCCACCCGAGAATACCGTACACCTCTCCAATCCGGGACTTTAACCCACGAGGGTAACATGTACTCCCGCCATCTCTCCACTCCCGGTCTTGGCGGTTGTATGTTTCCGATTTGACACCCCCAAGATTAGGCTTCTGGGTATGTGTCCTAACTAGTTTCGACTGTGATGGGGTAACATCCATGACAGACGTGCCATTGGTCCAAGACCTCGGCGCGGTTGCGTTCCATAGTCTCCGTTACCACAGCCTACACGCTGGTCCTTAATCGACAAGCGGAAATACTACACCGAGACTCCATTCTCAATGCAAATTACCCGACCGGTCTCAAATTAAACACCATAACTCGGTATGGTTTCATCATATAACATCCTTGTTCATCAAAAGCCTCTTCGGGCTATCATAAGACACTTGTCACATTTTGACTCAAAAGTCTAACTAATATAGCAAGGCTAAGCGTTCTAAGCATTTTTACCAAAACGGGTTATCAAGGTAGATATCGAAATAATCAAGGATGGATAATGCATCAATTAGGTTATCACGCAACTCCTATCACCTAATGCGAGCATAAAACAAAGGTGATATAAAGCTTTGTAAAACACAAGGAAATGTTTAAATGAACCGGCTTGCCTTGATTGATGAAATATCGACTCGGACGATGGATCACAATACTCGGAACTTCGGATCAATAAGAAAACCCTCTTCTAAAGCTTGATCGACGATCTCTCGATCACCTTCGTTCACTATATGAAAGAATAACAACATATGCTTTACATGATGCCATGTATATAAACATGATGCGAGAGTGCATGAAACGATAAACACTTGAGTACAACTTTTCTTCACGATAAAGTTGCAATCCAACAAAACCAACTTGTTGAACTACTCTACGAGATATCATCACCATTGCCTATGGAGTTCTCAAGGACCACTTGATAACGACATGGTTTAGGGTTCACAAACAATCCAAAATTCACCCGAAACCCTAAGTTGTGAAGCATAGAACAAATGGTTTTACACATAAAATGATAGGGCATGAAATAATAAAATTTTTAACTTTCTCAAAACAAGCTCAAAATTTTTGTACAGGTAGATCATGTCATAAAACAGTACCAAAATAATTTTCATGATTTTTGGATAAATAAAATAATTAATAAAAATCAAGGAAGATGCATTTTTTCAATTAAATTTTGTATTTTTAAATCATGCCAAAAGTATTCAAAATTCAAGTTTCATATTTTTCATAGATAGACATACCCATGGGAAGGCTACACAAAAATTTTCAGAATTTTTGAGCTAGTATTTGAATTTATACGAAATTTAAAAAATCGGACACTATTCAAATAAATGAAATTGAATAAAACATTTGATAAATGAAAAATGGGTTTTGGGCTGAATTCGGCCTGTTCTGCGTGCGTGACCCAGTTCGCTGTTCACGGCCCACAAGGAACAATAACGGACCGGCCCCGGTGGAATAACGGTGTTGGGCCGGCCCGGTGTGAATAGTGTGCGGCCCGACAGTGTTCACGTGCCAGCCTGCGATGCTCACGGCGGTCATGCGCGGCGCTCTCAGCATCATTGGCGCGGCCGTGTTCCGGCGCCGGTGGTGGTCTAAAGAAGAAACGGAAAACGGAAAGGATGGCTAGGAGCTCACCACGATCTGGGGGCGAGGCGTGGTTACGGCGGAGTTAAGTCGGAGAGGGGTCGTCGGCGGCGGCGGGCTGCAACGTTCCGGCACGTCGGGGCTTCGTCGGGAAGAAAACGTGAGCCGACCATGTCCAGGACAACAAGAGGAAGCTAAAGCACCAGATAGTTTTCCAAGAGGCTCACCGGAGCGTCCCCGGCGGCGGTGGTCGGCGAAGGCGGCGGCGCAACCGGCGGGCGGGGAAGATGAGCCCACGGCGGCGATTCGGCGGCGAAAGGGAGCGCGGCTGGGCTCTAAAGGGAGATAGGGAAGTTGCGGCGGCGGCTGGGGTAGAGGGTTGGATGAAAACGGCACGACGGCGGCGGGCGGCGGCCGATTCCGGCGGCGGCGGATTGGGAAAAGGGGAAAACGACGGCGGAGGGCCATTTATAGGCATGGAGAGGTCGGGAGGTGGCTGGAGGGGTCGCGAAGGCCTCCAGGTGGTCGGCGTCGCGCGGGCGCCGGTGGACGGCGCGATCCTTGGACGCCGGCCGGTGGCGGTGAGGGGTTGGTCGGGTTATCCGTTTCATCCTAAACCCTAACTCTAAAATTTTCAAATTACTCCCAAATTTTGAACTGAACTCAAAATTTTCCAAAAAGTAACTCCCCTTAATTTTTCAAGATCTACAATTTTCACAATTGGAGCATTTTCAAAATCTACCTAGAAATATGACTTTTTGAAATGCAGTCCCAAATTTTGAAATTTGAATTCAAAATTACTTTTAAAATCATGTAACAACTTGAAAAACTTTGTACATGACTTTTGTTCCTCTCAACAAGATCTACAAACTAACTTTTGAAAGTTTTCTCAAATTTTGCTTAAATTTTGAAATATAGAAAAGGGGGCAATTAGGGTTTTGATAAAATTCAAAATTGCTTCAAAATTTTGAACTAAACTTTGAAAACTCAAAATACCAACTTTGCTCAACTTTGAAAACTCTACCTTTTCCCTTTTGTGACCACCCTCAAATTCTTGATAAATTTTGAAATAAATAAAAGGGGACAAACTAGGGTTTTAGAAAGCCGGGGTTTTCCGACAACGGGGATAGTTTCCGGAATCTGATTCTTCTCGCGTCTTTTCGACCGACAAAGCAACTAAACATAAAATAAAAACTTATTTTAGTTCAATGCAACACAGGGTGGGCTAAACATGGATGCTTTGCAATGATCATGATGACATGTCGGGTTTTAGCGGAAATAACACCCGGGGGTGTTACACACGTGCACAAACATGACCAACCCTGTTCCACTTCTGCCCAGAGCGGATCTAAATTCTCATTTGTGGGTGCGGCCGCACCCACAAAAATACCAAAAAATTTAGTGTTTGTGATCAAATTTCAATGTATTTACACCCATGCAATAAATTCTATGCACCCACAAGGCAACCTCACCACCCCCCTGTAAATTTACTCTAGCTCCGCCCTTTGCTTCTACCGAGGGGTCCGGATCGGATTCCAAACCCCCACACTTCAGACCGGCCTCGGTGCGGTGCAAGGACCTCCACCTTTCACGCCTCCAACTAGTCGGTTGGAAAGAGCCGAACACACGACAAGACAATAACGAGTCTTCCCGCTCCTATAAGTAAATATGTGCTCATGATAATTAAGTTTGTGACATTACCATATGGGACATAACTACTATCGACAACAATTGACAATCCTCAATCGACACGTGCGGGTTAAATGTTTTGAGAACACTATCCATATAATAGCCGCTGCATCTGTCCAACCAAACACTGTATGTTGATTAGTAGATTTCACCGGCCAGGGTCGTTATCAACACAACACTGTATGTTGATTAGTGGGTTTCACCGGCCAGGGTCTTTATCAACACGACACGTTTACGTTGCAACATGCCAGATACCACAGGCACTACCTAGTACCAATAGGGAGATAAAGATCGATTGCTGAACCATTATTATTCATTTTTCATCATAAAAAGAAGAGGCTCACAGCAATTAATTGGCACCAACAGTTGTTGTGGCTACACAACAAGCAAAGGCGACTGTCAGTCTCTATGACTAGCTAGCGTGAATAGGAGTACTACGTGTCTGTTTGGTATTGTTGGCAACACAACAAGACAAGGCTACACATTTTAATTTGAATATAAATACGGAGACAAATATTACTGGATACCATATACATGTTCAAAATCATGTAAATATTAGAATTTGAGCTATCATTTTGATATACACTATCATCAAAATCAAGTAGATTTTGGATTTTGTGATATCTATAATTTTGTATTCGATCCAACAATGTTTGTTTACGTATTCATGTTCAAATTAAAATGTGTGATTAGTACTGCTCTCCGGATTAGATTCTAGAATCCATCCCCACTTGGGCGCTGTACTCAACGTAATTATTGTCCTGTTGACAACCCCTATGTTGATGTACTTAACTATAAGGTGGTGGTGTCAATCTTGGGAGCCATGCTGTTGTCATCCTTCATTCCTTCCACTAGCAATGGCCACTGGGCATGTTTGGCAGGTTGGGTTCATGTAGCCTGGCTACAATTCTTAGCCAGGGCAAATCTAGCCTGGCCCGATGCAGAAGGAGGTCATGTGTTTGGTTGGTTGGGCTGCATACTATGACCTATGCAAAACTGTGTTTGGTTGCCAGATTCGTTCTGCATAGGATCACCCACTCTTCCTGTTGGTAAGATTACCTCTGTTGAGTGATTTCATCGAATACCTGACATGCATGGCAGGCAGAGGCCGCCACCGCACTGCCCGGCTAATGCTGGCGATCTCCTTGACTCAACGCGGACAGTGAAGGAGGGAAAGCTAGAAATATGCAAATAGACACAAATCGATGCAAAATCAACATGGACAACACGGATACCTGAAGGCATTTGCGACCTCCTGCTGCCGCATACCGAATAAGTACACGCTCTCCACGAGCCTCAAGGCCGCTACGTCGCCGACAACACGAGCACGGCCGTCGGGATCCATTGACAGTGCCACCGTAAGCGGTGCGTCGGGCAACACGGCCTTGGCGTTGGCGAAATCGCCGCTCGTGTTCTGGGAGATGCGCGGCGGTGGCATGGGGATCGGCATCAGCCTCCTCAAGTCTTGCATCTTCCTCCGACGAGTTCACCTTTGCTAGCCTACTCAAGTCTTGCATCTTCCTCCGACGTGCTCCGCCGCAAGCAAGCCCCTGCAGGAGACCACAACAAGAATCTCCGCCCAATGCCGGAGACCGGGCGTCGGCTCTTTGCCGCCCGAAGAGCTCTTTGAGGCGGTGGGCAAGAGGGACGAGGACCTGGGTGGGAGGAGCAGGGAGAAGAATGAGGTTCGGGGTGGAGCAGCGGCGATGCCCGGGCAGGGAGAAGTCGGCGCGTGAGCACGGGATGGTGGAGGTGACGGGAAGCACGCAGCGGCTGGAAGCAGCCCCGAAGAAAAACGGCCGCCACCTCCATTTTCTGGGAGCCAAGCTATCTTGCGTACGAAGCCAGGCTAACGGGCTGAAAAACTCAACCAAACACACGTTTTTACGGACTGGTCCGCCACGGGGGCACCCAACCAAACATACCCTATGCGCACGCAACTTGATTCGACTATTCAAGCATCTTAGATCATTTGCATTGGCATGATCACTAGCAATGGTTTTCGACTATTTAAGTAGAAGCCGTTTCTATGTCCCCAACGCTGGTAGTTTCTCTTTTAGTCCATATATTTGGTAATTTAAGGACTAAATGTGACTAAAAATTAATCTTTAGTCTCTAATCTTAGGGAACCAAACAGACCCTATAAATCTTTTATTATTATGTTTCATGGAAGAAAAACTGGATCACTAAAGTCCCATATATAAACACGTCATGCACATTTAATCCTTCATGAATTCACTCGTAAGTAATAAGTCATATAAAACACAACAAAGAAACAAAAAGGAAAGGACGTCACCGTTGTTCGCGACTATTGTTTACTTCAGTTTTCATATTTCTCATTGTACCCTTTACTAGCACACCAGGCTATGCTTTTCGGCTTTTTGGAGAGAGGTGTGGAAATGAGAGAACTGTGGAAATGGAAGATGAAGAACCAGGCTGCGCAGATCCTTGCAACTATACCTCTCCAGTTCATACCACATAACCATCCACACAGGTGACCAAACAAGACCACTGTAATCCTGCGTGCCCTTAAAAGTTGCAGCCAAACATGGCTTGCTTGCTCTTCATAGTCCCGATGAAAGCATTCACATATGGAGTGGAGTTGCGCACTTCATAGTCCTGATGAAAGCAACTCCACTCCATAGGTGAATGTTTTCATCAGGACTATGAAGAGCTTGGATAGGGCATCCAACCCGGACGACCTATCTTGAATAACCAATTAGACTATATAGATGGTCAAATGGGCCGCCCAACACAAAGACTTTGGGCCCTATCGACACGGGCCGCACGACACTATGCGAGCACGGTAGCCCAGCCGTGCCGTTCCCATAGTGCTGCCGTGTCGACACTACGACCGGGCCGGGCCGTGTTTTTTAGTGTCGTGCTCGTGTCGGCCCATCGGACTCGAGGCCAAACGGAATTTTATAAATCGAGCTTACATTCGGGATTGCCGCCTCCTCATCTCATCCTCTTCCTCTGCATGTCCATCCATCTTGATCCACATCTCACTGATCAGACACGTGCGTGCAATTCCACTTCCACCACACTTGAAGAGGCATAGTCCCAAGAGTGACCTCCGCGGGCAGAACGGAACCCGGCCGTTGGTCCCTGCAGGCTCGTTCTCTCGCGGGCCTAGCCTAGCCGTGCTCCATTCTTCCCCACCCGAATCTGATGGGGTCGATCACGAGGGCGGCGGAGGAGGACCCAGCAGCAGCCGCGGAGGAGTGGTCCGACGAGGCGGTCATCTACGTCAATGGCGTCCGCCGCGTGCTCCCCCGACGGCCTCGCTCACCTCACCCTGCTGCAGTACCTTAGAGGTATCTGTCTCCCTCTTTGTTTGTTTTCCTATTGGAATTGAATCGCGCGAGCCACATTCTACATGCTGCTACTTCCGTTTTTGGAAAAACAAATTACAACCCTTTCCCTATTTGGTTCGTGCTTCCGCGCATGCATGGGAATATGATTGGATGTCGGTCCCAACCGAGAACGTCTTCTCTTTTGGCTGGACGCATGACGTGACCAAAAAAAAAAAAACGTTTATTTGAAATTAATATAACTTCTTAACGGTGTATCCATTATTATTAGTTCCATATGCATCGTTTTATTTTACGTAACGAGACAAATAAAACTAGACCCATCTTGCATATGTTTTGAAAAAAAAAAATTATATAGCAATTTTTATGTAGAGTAAAATACACCGGCGACCCTTAAACCTATGGCTTTGTATCACTTAGCCTGTTTGGGAACTTTTAGTCTTTGAGATTTGAAAAAGTCCCTCGAAACCAAACAGAGAAACTTTTTATTTAGAAGTCCTCAAAATATCTTTTGGTGAGTTTTTTTTTTTTACAAAAAGTCCCTAAAAAATCCTAGAACCAAAAAGCCTCTTAGGTCCACAAACTTTTAAAATCAATATCTGACCCCTAAACTTGTTTGTGTGATTTACGTTGATAAACTCTCAAAATTAAGTACAACGTGACACTTAAGTCCTCAAATTTGTTAAGTTATGTAATTAATTAATACCACAGCTAACCGACACCGCCCGCTGCCACATGCAAGCAAGATAGTTACAAAATAGTTAAATATCTCGGTGAACCGACACCACGCGATGCAGCAGTACTAGCACGGCCTGCTGGAGACGTGTGGGACTGTGGGTTCGTGGATCCTTCGCTGGACTAGAAAGGCGTGAAAGTTGGACGAAAAACTCAAAGCTCGTCTCGGCTTGACTTGGTTCATTAAGATAATGAGTTGAGCCGAGCCAGGGATTTTAGCTCGTTAGCTATAACGAGCTGACTCGAGTCAGCTCAGCGAGCCAAACGAGTTACACGTCATTAGGAGAAAAACTGCAAAATATATATTATATTACTTTATGTCATACATTATATATATTAGCACATATTTTTTTTCAATTTAAGGTTCCTAGAGATATTACTTTTGTATTATTACTATTTTTAAACTTTAGATAAATATAAATATTATATTTTGTCTATTTTTATACTTGGTTCACGAGTTTAACGAGCCAGCTCGAGCTTTGAACGAGCCGAGCCGAAGCTGGACTTTTGGCTCGTTAAGATAACGAGCCGGCGAGCTAGCTCGTTATCCTAACGAGCGGAACGAGCCGAGGCGAGCCAAGATGGCTCGTTATCCAGCTTTAGGCGTGAACGACCGCGGAATGGAACTGCACTCCCTCACCCCGTAACCTTTGCTCTGTATCTACTTATTTCTCTTTTTCGTAAGCGGGATATAACCCGTTTTGCATTAAGAAGAGAGAATTACAAGTCAGCTATGAAGTCAGCTATGAGAGAGATTACTAACCACTAAAATAGTAGAAAGTAACCTGGAAATAGCACAATCGACAATAAAAAAGACACAGAGAGGGAACAAAATCCCACAACACCTAGGACTACAACTACCACTACATAAAGATCACCCACACGTAAGACCGTCCAACATCGGAAAACGACGGCAAAGCATCAGCCAACGAAACAACCAGCAGCCATCACTCTCGACGTCTCAACAGCCGCCCAAGAGGAGGCCCACGACACAGCGGCAAAGCATCCGCCAACGAACCAACTAGCAGCCATCACTGTCAACGGCTTAGCAATTGCCCAAGAGGAGGCCAACGACACGGCGGCAAAGCATCCGCCAACGAGCCACGGCGGCAAAGCATCTGCCAACGAAGCACAGCGGCAAAGCATATGCCAAGTAACCAACCCGCGACTATCACTCTTGACGGCTCAGCAGCTGCCCAAGAGGACGCCGACACACGACGACAAAGCATCCGCCAACGAGCCTGTGATAAATGAGTGGATACGTAAAGAGCTGCAAGGAAAACCAAAGTGAGTGGGAGTGAGGTGCAACAAGCAAAGAGAGGGACTGCCTGAGGAGGCGGAGGCAGGCAGGCCAGTTCTTCAATGACGCCTTCAGGAAGGGGAGGACGCCCAAAAGGACGCTTCGTCGCTGGCCTTGGAGACCTCCAAGGTAGGGCTTTCGCCCAGAAGGTAGGACCAGCCTCCAAGACGACGACACCCAAAAGCCCATGGAAGAGAAGCCCGACGTCGCCTCCAGGAAGGACACGACGCCAGCGGCGCCATCGACATCGTCCCAAGAGGGATGGGTTTTCACCCGCTTCTCCCTAGAGGTGAACAAGATGACCGGCGCCACCCACCCCACCACCACGGTAATGTGGGTGCAACACCACGCGGACACAGCCAACAACGCCACCATAATGACGTTGGCAAGCGCCGCAGAAGACGCCGTCAGCCACGCCACCTTGGCGTAGCTGAAATCACCATTGGGCCCGGCTGCAAGCCCTAGGACGCCGCCACGGCCTGCAGCGCACCGTGCGCTCCAGCCCCAAGCTAGGGTGGGGTGGGGGTGGGGAAGCGCGGCCCCCGCGCTGAAGCTTCGGCCGAACGCGACCATAGCAGAAGCCGCCACGCAGGGGGAGGACGGATCCACCTCCCACCGAAGCCCACTAGACCCGCCACACCATAGGAGGTGCCCGAGCCACGAACCGATCAAGGCCACCGGTAGGGTAGTTCCCCCACACGAGCTCGTAGATCCGGGAGGGTGCGACTAGATCCAACCACTGGGGGCCGGATCCGCCCGCCACCACCGGCAATTTCTCACGCGAGCTCGTAGATTCGGGAGGCGCGACTAGATCCGACCACTAGGGGCCGGATCCGCCCCACCGGCCCAGCGAGACCCGCCATGAACTCAACGGAGAAGCCAAGGTAAAGAGAGGGGCGAAGGAACAAGGGGAGGGAGGTAGGGGAGGAGAAGGCGAACTGCACCGGAAACCCGTTTTTTTGGGGGGCCTCTACAGCCGCCATCGCCGCGAGCTGGAGGGCGGCGACGGCGGCCAAGGAGGTGGTGAAGGGGAGGAGTGGTGGGCGGCACCAGCCGAGCCCCCGAGTCGCCTGGAAGGGGCTCGGGGGGTTGTCGAGCGGCATCAAGTTTCACAAACCGTTTATTTACCTTCTACTATGGTTTTGTCTCGTGGTTTTGCCTAGGTCAATGTCCAAGGTATAACTTAGGGACACGCCGGTCCTAGCCCACACCTCGTAAGACACTTTACGCCTCATCTTTGCGCTACTCCCCCTACGGCAAGGCCAAGGTGGCGCGCGCGCGTGCGGCGACACCGCCAGATCATAGTGGTCGGTTGAGTTCATCGGCGTTCACGTCGATGACGACAGGCGAGGCGGCGGCCGGACATGCGGCTTCTTACGGATGCACATGCTCATCTCCGGCGCTTAATGACCCACGGCATCGGCAGGTTACTGCAAGTTCAGTGCCGCCGTTCTTCTCTTCACAGCGCTTGTGTCCGCCGTCGTGGCCACCTTATCCCATTCGCTTTGTGCTTCCGGCTCTGTCGTGGCGCCGTGCGGGTCTTGGAACACCGGGGTTGCCACTACTACGGTAAAAGAACTGCACGGGCGGCTGGGATGCTTTGTAAGGGCGGCTCCCCCAGGGCCCTAGTTCCAGATGACTCGAACTGACCTTCGCATGAGCACATCTCATCATCCTCGGAGCGATGTCCAGACGGAACGTGTCAACCAATGCATGGAGACTTATCTCGCGGCCGCCGTCAATGCTTGCCCTCGACAGTGGTCTAAGTGGATTTCGTTGGTAGAGTTTGGTACAGCACGAGCTCTCACTCAGCCTTGGGCCGGTCGCCGTTCGAAGTATTGTATGGCTTTCCGCCTCGCCACTTGATTCTTGATTTGGACAAGGTGTCTCCAGTGCCTGAACTTTCAGATTGGTTGCAGAAGCGCGAGTTGATGCAGCAATTGGTCCATCAGCATCTGCTTCATGCTCGAGAGCGTATGAAACGCCGGGCTGATAAACATCATGTGGAGCGTCGCGCTTTGCTGTTGGTGATCGTGTGTTCCTGAAGCTACAACCATATGTTCAAGCTTTGGTGGCTACTCGGGCTAATCACAAGCTTGCATTCAGGTTCTTTGGACCGTACACGATCTTGGCCAAGGTTGGCAAGGTGGCTTATCGCGTACAACTTCCTGATTCATCGCGCGTGCACCCTGTCTTCCACGTCTCCCAATTGAAGAGCTCGCCTGGCAATCAGATCGTGAGTTCAGAATTGCCTTCTGACTTGGTGGAATTTCAGGTGCCTTGTCGTATCTTGCAGCGGCGCTGGACGGAGGGTTCTAATCCGACCGAGGAGGTTCTGGTGGAATGGTCTCACATGTCTGGCGTCGCTGACTACTTGGGAACCCCTGCAGCAGCTCAAGCAGCAGTTCCCTCGATCCACGGCTTGGGGCTGGGGGCAAGCCCTTTGTGAAGAAGGGGAGGTCAACACTCTGCCTACTACCACATCTACTGAAGAGGCCCAAGGAGGAGCAAGCCCAGCCTAGGCGGGTGCGACAGCCCAACCCGAGGGTAGCCGGAGAGGAGTGTGGGTTAGCTATATTAAGCGTCGGAGAGGAGTGGGTTAGCTATATTAGCGTGTGATTCGGTTCCGAGGAGGACATGAAGAATTGTAACCAAATTTGAATTCGTTAATCTATATCGTTGCTACGCATATTTCTTCTTCCCCACACCAGCTCCCTGTTAGCAGTAGAATGGGGAAAGGGTAGCAAGCAGGGAACAGGTAGGAGGAGCAGAGGTAGGAGACGACGAACTACCATGAACATTAAACGAGTTCAAACATTTGGTTTACAATTTTCATAACCCTCTCCTCTCCTGTTCTCTCCCTTAAGTACTACACACGTAGTCAGACGGCTTAGCGGGCCCATTGTGGTCCAGCAGAACGCGAGTTGGGCTTCCGTTCTCGGGCCGGCCTTGCGGACTTATCTTCTTCGATCGGTGTTGCCGGGACGATGCACGATCCCGCACGGTGTTAACATTCGCCCTCTCTTGAGAGCCAGCATGCCCCCATGCCGGTGCCCGCGGAAACCGGCGACGAAGCTCGGCGTAGTTCTCCCAGGTAGCTAGAGTGGCCGGCATGTGGGACCACTCCACCTTGACTTGCTCCACAGCACGATCACCACTGCTGATGCGGTGTTCCAATATGCGAAGAGGCACCTGCAACTCAGTAAGTGGAGAAGGAGGGCTGGGTGAAACCTGTTCAGTACCATGAGATGCCTTGAGCTGTGAAACGTGGAAGACGTCATGGATGGCAGCAGATGCAGGCAGCTCCAACTTGTACGCCACTGCGCCAATCTTGGCAATGATACGATAGGGTCCAAAGAACTTGAACGATAGCTTGTTACTGGAGCGGCGATGAAGTGAAGACTGAACATACGGTTGGAGTTTCAGGAACACCTAGTCATTGACCTGGAATTCTCTTTCAGATCGAGCTTTATCAGCCTGCTTCTTCATGCGCTGTTGTGCACGCACCAGGTGCTGCTTGACTAGGTCACACATTAAGGCACGGTCTTGGAGCCAAGAATCAATGTCTGACACAGCTGGGTCCACTGAGTCCAGGGATAAGCCAAGGTGTCGAGGCTCCCTACCATACATAACCTTGAAAGGAGTATGACCAATAGCTGAGTGAAAACTGGTGTTATACCAGAATTCTGCCAAAGAAATCCATTGACTCCATGTTGCAGGACAAGAACTGACAAAACATCTGAGGTATGTCTCCAAGCATTGGTTCAAACGTTCTGTTTGGCCATCAGATTGTGGATGATATGTCAGATCGAGTCTCAATTCAACACCAGCATACTTGAACAAGGACTGCCAGAAATGACTAGTGAAAATCTTGTCCCTGTCAGATACAATAGCCTTTGGAAAACCATGGTTCTTGTAAACATGATCCAGGAAAAGTTTAGCCACAGATTGTGCAGTAAATGGGTGCTTAAGAGGCAGAAAATGACCATACTTGGAGAATTTGTCAATAATGACCAATATAGCATTGACTGAGTTGGACTGTGGCAAGCCTTCCACAAAATCCATAGAAATCACAGACCAAGCTCCATCAGGTACTGGCAAGGGCTGCAACAGTCCTGGATACTTAGATCTATCTGGCTTAGCTTGCTGGCACACAAGACAGCTTTGGACCCAATGTAATATGTCATTCTTCATCTTTGGCTAGTAAAAATATTGCTTGAGTTTTTGGTAAGTAACAGGAGCACCAGAGTGGCCTCCCAATGCACTAGAATGAAATGCAGCAAACACCTTCTTGTGCAACTCAGTACAAGTACCTAGCCAGATTTTGCCTTTGTATTGTATCACATCATCAATGAGTTGGAAGTTAGGATCAGGAATTGCACCATCCTTCAATTTAGACAGGATGTCTAGAGCTTCACTATTGGAGAGATAAGCCTGTGCAACATCCTTCAACCATTGTGGTGTGAGTACAGAAATAGCTAACAATAGTTCAAACTTGAGGGCTTCTGGACAATGCATCAGCAGCTCCATTATCCACACCCTTCTGATAAACAATTCTGTAATTTAGACCCAACAACTTTGTAAAGACTTTCTGCTGCCAATGTGTGTGAAGTCTCTGTTCATTAAGGTGGACAAGACTCTGGCTGATCAAGATGTATAATCAACGCCCTTGCAAAAAGTAAGGTCTCCAAAGTGGTCAACGACTACTAAGATAGCCAAGTATTCTTTTCATAGGTGGATAAACCTTGATTTACGGGGCCCAATGCCTTCTTGATATAAGCCAATGGATGTCCATTCTGAATCATGATTGCTCCAATGCCGATGAGCGTATGCATCAGTCTCTATGTGAAATGGAAGTGAGAAATCTGGCAGTGCCAAACATGGAGCGATCAAACGGTGCTGTTTCAACCGAAGAAATGCAAAGAAGATGATCACCGTCCATATGAATGGAACATCTTTGCGAGAGAAGTCCGGTGAGTGGTTTTGCAATAACACCAAAATGTCTCACAAACTTTTCGTAATAGCCTTTAATAATCCCGTAAATCCCCCTCCTCTTTAACATTCTTGGGCTGAGGCCAATCTTGCACATCTTGTATTTTCTTGGGATCTGTAGATACACCTTGAGCACTAATAACATGTCCCAAATAAGTAATCTTCTCCTGGGCAAACTTGCACTTGCTCAACTTAAGGTGCCAATGATCTTTACGAGCCACGTGAAACACTTGATACAAGTGGATGAGATGCTCCTCAAATGATCTATTGTAGACCAGAATGTCATCAAAAAACACAATAACAAATTTCCTGAGTCCGGGAGCCGATGTAGAATTCATTGCTCCTTGGAAGGTGCCCGAGCTCCTGTTAATCCAAATGCCATGACATTAAATTCATAATGCCCCGATGAGTCCAGCGGTTTTGTGTTCTTCTCCACGAGACATAAGTATCGATGGAAACCAGCTCGAGGTCTAGTGTGGAAAACCACTTAGCATTAGCTAATTCATCCATGAGCCGATCAAAAATTGGCACTTTGGAAACTTGGACTTGAGAGTAATAGAGTTCAACCGACGATAATCCACACAAAATATGTACCCTCCATCCTTTTTAGGTACCGGAAGCACGGAGAAGAGAACCGACTAGCACTAGGCTTAATGAGTCCTTGTTTAAGCATATCGGCAACTTGTTTTTCCAGTTCATCTTTCATCTTGGGAGGATATCTGTATGGTCGATGGCTACCGGTTTAGAGTTAGGCAGCAAGGGAATTGAATGATTACAAGCTCTATTTGGAGGTAAGCCCTCGGGTGGATCAAACAAATGCTTTGAAATCTAATGAATAAGAGATCAGAAAGCAAGTGGTAGTTCAGCAATAACAAATTCTCACCGGATATCATCACATCACATAGCAAACTTGTAATAGCAAAGATCTTTGCAAGACCCCCGAACATACCCCTTGCAATGTGACAGATTGTTGTTGTAATGAATTTTAACCATTTACGTTTCCAAAGGAATCAACATTGGACTATACAACTCTAACCAGTCCATGCCCAAAATCATATCAAAATGCACAAGTGGAAGAATTTTCAGATCAGAAATAAAAGATTGACCAGCCATAGTCCACTGAGCACCAGTAAGAATTCCCAAACTATGTAAGACACCACCTCCAGCCACGCTGACAGGTGTAGACTGCTCAATGATTGTCTGAGAGCTCAACTGCTTGGTAATATTGGAGCTAATAAAAGAAGAGGTACTGCCGTAATCAATAAGGATTGTGAGTGGCAAACCTTGCATATTACCATTAAACTGAATTGTTCTTGGAGCAGGGAGCACCGAGACAAGCAGCCTTGAGATAATCGAGCCCCAAAGCTTGAGAAATGACCCGGACGTATAGACTCGGCGGGAGCTTCTTCGTCTTCGTGAGAGTCTTCGTGCTCATCTTGATGACAATCCCAAATATCTTGGACAGCATTCAGTACTTCAGGAGCACAACGATGGTCTCGACTCCATTTTGCACCACACTTATAGCAAAGTCCCATAGCTCTTCTCAGACGCTTGAGTGTTTGAAAGCTTGGCATCCGTCGCCAGCCAGTGGAGCGGTCCTTGGCTGCCACGGCTTTGACAAAGCTTTAGGCCGGAATTGCGCAGCAGGTGCACGATCGCGATGCTTGTGGAATTGATTGTGGCGAGTTCGATCTTTGGCTTGTCTCCCGTGGCCTCTTCCCCGTACCAAGGCAAGAGTAACGGCAAAGATCGAGTGTTTTGGGACGTTGAACAAGCGTAATAGAACGAATCTCATACTTAAGCCCGTCCACAAAAAACGTGTGACAAAGTAAATGGGATCAACAGCTACTGAATAGGATGTTAACTCATCTACTAGGGAGGTGAATTCAGCAACATATTCTGCTACTGTAGTTGTATGCCTGGTGTGGTAGAGTTTGCGGAGTAACAACTCATGCTGGTCTCGGTCAAATCTCTCACTAACAAGTTCACAAAAGTGCTCCCACGACATAGACTCAACGTGAGACTCTATTGGCCCCGAAGCCAACAGGAAGCAGCTCCTTGAAGTGCATCTCAGCAACACAAATCCACATCTCGGGTTCGAGTACCATACATACGAAAGTACTTTTCATCTGCGCTTACGCCCGGCGTCTCGGATTTGTGCCATCGAAGGTGGGAAAAGGAACCTTAGGAAGACGACCAAGTCGATTGGGTTGCGACTCTTGGATAGGTGGTGGTTGGCGACCAAAAAACGCATGAGGGTTGGGATTAGGCGGTGGTGGTGGAAATTGTGGAGGCGGTGGAAACTGTGGAGGTGGTGGCGGTGGGAAACGCGGTGGAGGAGGAAACGGATTGGTGTGCCTAGGACTATGAATCGTAGCATACACACAGATCCGAACTAGCGCACGCTGGGCGTATTATTGGCGGGGTTGGACCGGTGTCCATGGAAGGACCCGATCCAACGCCCCGTGTAGTCATGACAACGCCGTGCCCCATGGGCCTGTCGAGGTGAATCCGGCAGATGGGCGCGGGTCCCCGGCGATGGTGCCGGTAGATGCCCGCGTGGTGCGACAATGTGTCGAGCACCGGGCGGTCATACAGGCTTGACACCTTCTCGAACACGTAGCTTGAGGTCGTCGACAGCGCCTTCGACCATGGGAAGCTTGGTGTTGAAGTGCTTGATGTCGGTCTCCGTGAGCGGCGACGCGGGCGGATGTGCGCTCATCTTCCGTGTTGTCGGGGGCGGGCGACTCCGGTTGAAGAGCCCGGTGGCGACCCGAGTCTCGTGGTCGGTGCGATTGGCCTCCGGGAGCACGACGCGGGGCGGCGAGGTCGGGTCGGCGACGACGGGGACGCCCGCTCTCTCGGTGCCCGCGACACGCGATTGTCCAGCGCCCTTGCTTGCGCTCGGTGAAAGTCTTCTCAAACGCCCGCGAATCGGCGCTCGGAGTTCGCGTCGTGCACATCGAGGCGCTTGTTGAGCTCATCCGGGAACAGCTGAAAATTGGGATCCATCACGCCGCGAGCGTGTTGATGGCGCGTCCCAGTGATGGTGGGGAAGGGGTTCTTTGGTGGCCAGATCGGAGGAATTGGGAAGGGTAGTGTGGATCTAGGTGGAATCCGATACCAGATTGTTAGCAGTAGAATGGGGAAAGGGTAGCAAGCAGGGAACAGGTAGGAGGAGCAGAGGTAGGAGACGACGAACTACCATGAACATTAAACGAGTTCAAACATTTGGTTTACAATTTTCGTAACCCTCTCCTCTCCGGGTTCTCTCCCTTAAGTACTACACAGAGCTGTATCAGCTTAGCGGGCCCATTGTGGTCCAGCAACGCGCGAAGTTGGGCTTCCGTTCTCGGGCCGGCCTTGCAGACTTATCTTCTTCAGTCGGTGTTGCCGGACGATGCACAGTCCCGGGCACGGTGTTAACACTCCCACAACTCTTCCCCCAATTCCCCTCTCTGGTGCTAACAGATTAGTAGGTGTGGAGCTTGTCAGGTCTTGCAAACGGAATCACTGTGACACGGGCTTGAACTGCTTTAATGCATACACTGAACTCGAAACCTGTAACCCGGTTCTCACACAACAACACTGGGGCCCAGGGAAGATACATAGCTCAATTCCTACTGTGATGACCTTACTCTGATCATTCTGAGCATAGGTTGATCAGCATCAAGAGTACACAATTCCTGCTCTCTTTTTGTCCTCGAACATAATGCATTCTAGAGGACAGGAACCAGTTTTGCGTTAATACTTTCCATTTATCAACCAATCACCATTAATCATGTTGAGGATAGCGTATGATTAGGAAATAAAATGAGGGTGCATGCGTCTTTTATGTTCTCTCTTAATTTGTCTTAAAATTTCGAGAATGCACTAAATTACAGAATGGAGGGAGTATATCAGAGGTAGTTCATGTAAAAACTTCAGAAAGTTGAAAATTTTGACTTTTAAAACATGAAATAGGTTACATTCTTTATTAATTTGACGTGCTAAGTTGATTATGAAGACATGTGTGTTTTGTTTGTGCCTTAGGATGGAGTGTACATTTACAAAACCATTAATTGAAACCCCACAACTGGAGGTCTCAGGTCTAGCATCTCTATTGTCATGATCTTAGAATCTCTGGAATAATATAGTAGAAGCATTATATGTTGCCATGCATTCATCATCAGACGTTAACTGTAGCTGTGGAATCACAATTAAATATTCCTCATACTGATAAAACTTGAACAAGAGAGGCTGGCAAAAGCTCCATTGCTCCAAAAATCCACTGTTATCAGCAGCTATCTTTTGAACCAGGCTATCCCTCTCTCAAATGTTCCGCCTACAAATGATCTAAGGATCATTACATGTTAGTTAATTTTAAGATTGTCTATTCTGTTGCCTTTTTTTTCAGTTTGCATCTATGTCCGCAATCTGGTTTGAAACATAGTGTCATAGCAGCATTTCAGAAGGTTGCATTTTCCTGCTTTAACTTAGACAATAACACATATAGACAGTATTTTGATTCATGTTCTGCAGTTCTTTTCTTAATGTTTATTAAACTATGTACTGTAGATATTGGCCTTCGAGGTACAAAGCTTGGATGTGGTGAAGGTGGTTGTGGAGCCTGCACTGTCATGGTCTCTTGCTATGACCGAATTACAAAGAAATCACTGTGAGAACTACATTCCTGTACTGAATCATATCCTGAACGCTCTCTCTCTTTATGCATAAACCAACTTAAAGTGACAGGTGACAACAGAAATATATCTCAATGCAATATTACTGTTCTTTAGTTTTCTTTCTATAAACTGGCTTTGTCTTGTTAGAGTTGCAATCACTCCCTTGCATGGGATGTAGAATCTATATACTTTTGTTGATATGTGTGTTTTAATTTTGTATTTTATATGTATTATACTGGCTACAAATCAGGCTTCGTGTAAAGTCAAATTACCTTATTCATTCAGGCATTTTGCAATCAATGCATGCTTGGCTCCACTTTATTCTGTCGAAGGAATGCATGTAATCACAGTAGAGGGAATTGGAGATCGCCAGAGAGGTTTGCACCCAGTTCAGGTGATGCGCTCTTCTTGTATAACTTGCAGATATTCATGTGGCATCTGCTCATATATCTATAATAAATGGCTAATACAGTAGGTGTCAATGCATAATAGGAATACCAAGTAGTGAGATAGGTCCAGTGATAACTTATCCTATACAGAAAGAAAAACATACCAGCATGGTGCTTCCCTGTCTAAATACAAACCTATGGTTGGGTTTTAAAAAGAACAAAAAATCTAAAGTATATACACACTGAAAGAAAAACGTCTCTTAGGTCAATCAGGGATTTGTCTTATTTGTGGCTGCTCTTTTTGGGCTTCATCTGGAGCCTACCCAAACTTGTTATCCTTTGGGGACTGCAATATAACTTGAGCTGCTATTTCCAACACAGTTCTCCTGTGTCTTAGAGGGAGAAAAAAATGTACAAGTTATCTTATCTGTCATGTTTAATAAGTAATAAAGATTCCTATCCTACTTGCACCTTCCTCTTCTATCATAATGCTCTACTTCCCTTGCAGGAATGTTTAGCCAAGGCACATGGTTCACAATGTGGATTTTGCACCCTGGTTTTGTGATGTCTATGTATGCACTGCTGAGATCGAGCAAACAGCCTCCTACTGAAGACCAGATTGAAGATTGCCTTGCAGGAAATTTGTGTCGTTGTACTGGCTACCGACCAATTATAGATGCCTTCCGTGTGTTCGCCAAAAACGGATAATTTGGCATATACCAATTCATCTTCAGAAAATGCAAATGACCAAGCTATCTACCCTTCTACTGGGAAGCCATGTTCCTGCAGGAATGAGACAGATATCAATGTTAATGAGTCCTCATTATCGTCGTCTGTGGAAAGATATTCACCTTGTTCATACAATGAAATTGATGGCAGTGCATACAATGAGAGGGAACTCATCTTTCCCCAGAACTTCAGTTGAGAAAAGTTATGCCACTTAAATTAAATGGGTTCAATGAGATCAAATGCTATAGACCTCTTAAACTAAACCAATTATTACATTTGAAATCTTGCTACCTGGATGCCAAGCTTATCATTGGTAACTCAGAAGTGGGAGTCGAAACAAAGTTTAAGAATGCCCAATATAAGGTCATGATCTCAGTTACTCATATTCCAGAGCTTAATACGCTCAAAGTTAAAGAAGATGGCATACACATTGGTGGTGCTGTAAGACTTGCACAGCTTCAAAATTTCCTTAAAAAGGTTATAGCAGAGCGTGATTTGCCTGAAACTTCGTCATGCCAGGCAATAGTACGTCAGTTAAAATGGTTTGCTGGTACACAAATCAGGAATGTTGCATCCGTTGGCGGTAACATTTGTACTGCTAGTCCAATATCAGACCTCAATCCACTTTGGATGGCTGTAGGTGCAAAATTCCAGATAATAGATGTGAACAGCAATGTCAGAACAATCCTGGCAAAGGATTTCTTTCTTGGTTACCGTAAAGTTGATATGAAACCTGATGAAATATTGCTTTCTGTGATATTACCATGGACAAGGCCTTTTGAATATGTCAAAGAATTTAAACAGGCACATAGAAGGGAGGATGACATTGCTCTGGTTAATGCTGGAATGCGTGTGTATTTAAGAGAAACTGATGGAAAATGGATAATATCTGATGTTTCAATTGTCTATGGTGGGGTAGCTGCAGTTCCTCTTAGTGCTTCAAGGACCGAAAACTTTCTTACTGGAAAGAAGTGGAACTCTGGGTTGCTGGATGAAACTTTCGATTTGTTGAAAGAAGACATCTCTCTTTCAGAGAATGCACCTGGTGGAATGATTGAATTTCGCAGATCGCTTACTTTGAGTTTCTTTTTCAAATTTTTCCTTTCTGTTACTCATGAAATGAAAACAAAAGGGCTGTTACAAGATGGATTGCATGCAGATCATCTGTCAGCTGTACAGCCTTACAGTAGGCCTGTTACTGTTGGAACTCAAAGCTATGAGTTAGTAAGGCAAGGAACTTCTGTAGGTCAGCCAGTGGTTCATATGTCAGCTATGCTCCAGGTACTATTAATCAAACAGCATTACACACATTTTGATTTATGCCATTCTGTTTTGGTCACATTGGCATTACAAACAACCATCTGCGGTGAACTCCTCCACCAAGGATTACTCCTACTCTGCCAATCCTATAGCATCTTGGGTCAGTGGTTCAATAGATCCTGTGCAAAAACTCCTCACTCACGTCTCACACATTGCAGCATTTTACATACACTCTTGTTTCTGCAAAGACAAAAAATGGCAACCTGACCAGAAGTTATTAGAGAACCAAACAAGCCCTTATTTCATACATCCTTCATGCAACATATATTTCCTCTTTGAAAATGCTCTGCATGTCATGTGTGCATTTTTCTTTCATTTACTTCATATGCTATTTCTTTCATTTTGCTAGGTCACTGGTGAGGCTGAATACACTGATGACACACCGACACCTCCCAATACTTTGCATGCTGCTTTGGTGCTGAGTAAGAAGGCTCACGCTCGCATATTGTCTATTGATGATTCACTTGCCAAATCTTCCCCTGGCTTTGCTGGGCTGTTCCTTTCAAAAGACATACCCGGTGTTAACCATTTTGGACAAGTTATCCATGATGAGGAGTTTTTTGCATCCAACATTGTTACTTGTGTTGGTCAGGTATCTTCTTGTATTCTGTACATACTATCGCTGATTTCTATATTAGTTTATGTGAAATCTCACCACTAGGTTAACTCATCAGTTATGTCTTTTTCTTATTGGCAGATCGTTGGAATTGTTGTTGCTGATAACCATGATAATGCAAAAAACTGCTGCCAACAAAGTACATATCGAGTATTGTGAGCTCCCAGCGATTTTATCTATAGAGGAAGCTGTCAACAATGGAAGCTTTCATCCAAATACCAAGAAATGCCTTGTAAAAGGTGATGTAGAACAATGTTTCCTGTCTGGTGCATGCGACAGAATTGTGTCAGGACAAGTTAATGTTGGAGGTCAAGAGCATTTTTACATGGAACCTCAATGCACTCTTGTCTGGCCAGTGGATTCTGGAAATGAAATTCATATGGTCTCATCTACTCAAGTATGCTCTCTTCTTTACAGCTTTAAATTCACAATGGAAGGCACAACTCTCAAAGCGTGCTTGGTTGCTGGCCAGCGCCAAACCTAAGGCTGACACACCCCTTATTGCTGCTGTTTGGTTGGTTTCAGAGCTTCGGCCACCACAGATTTTGCAGCAGAAATTTTCACCACTGGTGTGGTGCATTTCTATGCCACCGCTTTGGCCACCACGGGTGCAGCCTGGTGGAATGTGGCTGGGAACAAAGCACCCTCAGTGGTGTTGCATGCCTGAATAGTGATTTTTTTTTTAGCAAATAACTTAGGTAGAAGGGAACATTAAGATAAATCCCAAACCTGGAGATTTGCAGAAGTAACTATAACATAAACCCACTTAATTTGGTATTGCTTCAAATCTGCTAGTATTATGTGTCCAACTCGGTAAAGTTTAAGATGGTACCTGGGTAACACTAATAGATGCTGGCCAGGAGCCCAGGAGGCCTTCTGGTTTAGCAACTAACTGTTCAGCCTCTGTCATTAACATATTGTTCTTTATTTATAGGCTCCGCTGAACCATCAGAAGTATGTTGCTAGCGTTCTGGGTCTTCCACAATCAAAAGTTGTTTGCAAGACTAAGCGTATTGGTGGCGGATTTGGTGGAAAAGAAACCAGATCAGCAATATTTGCTGCTGCGGCATCTGTACCCTCTTTCTGTCTGAGAAAGCCAGTAAAGCTTGTTTTGGACAGAGACGTTGACATGATATCAACTGGACAGAGGCACAGTTTCCTTGGGAAATATAAGGTATTATAAGACTTTAACAGTAGGTCTTTCAGTTTTTCTCGCCCCCAGAAAAAATCAATAGGCCATGTGTTTTTTTAAATAAATGGTTACCCTGCTTTTACAGAAAGCGTTGCAGTTAATTGGGAATGTTAATGCTGAATATTGAATATTTTCCACAGCTGTCATGTAACCAGTGAACACTCATATATCTTACTTTTTTTTCTTTTCTTTTGTAGTATTTAGGATTAACTAACTTCCCCATTGATCTTTTTAGGTGGGATTTACCAATGAAGGGAAGATACTGGCCCTAGACCTGGAAATTTATAACAATGGTGGTCATTCACTTGATCTGTCTGTTCAAGTACTGGAGCGTGCTATGTTACATTCAGAAAATGTCTATGACATAGCGAACATCAGAATCAATGGGCAAGTATGCTTTACAAACTTCCCAAGTAACACTGCTTTCCGAGGCTTTGGTGGTCCACAAGGCATGTTGATTGCAGAGAATTGGATTCACCATATAGCTACAGAACTCCAACGAAGTCCTGAGGAGATAAAAGTAAGCATACACGTGTTGTGAATGGTGCTGGCCTTGTCACACTATTGTGACACTGACTTGTTTGAGTATTGACAGGAACTTAATTTTCACAAAGATGGAGTTGTGCTACATTATGGCCAGTTGCTCCAGAATTGTACAATAGGTTCAGTTTGGGATGAACTAAAAGCATCTTGTAATTTTGTGGAAGCTTCAAAAGCCGTGAATAGTTTTAACAGTAATAACCGCTGGAGGAAGCGAGGAATTGCCATGATTCCCACAAAATTTGGCATATCCTTCAATGCGAAATTCATGAATCAGGTGATCCACCATGAAAGTTTTGCCAGTCTATCATTACGAATTGGAGTTTGTGGGATTACTGATTTAGTTTTGATATTTGATGTATGAAAATTCTTTAAAGGTGTGATTTAGTTGAAACCACAGATCCACACAGTTTAACTTATGGTAAAATATACACTCACATAGTTTAGTTGCAATTGCCATAAAATTAGGTTGTTTTTCTTCTGTTGTTTTTCTTTGTTGCACCTTTCTTATTTGATTTTAGTTTGTGATTGATCACATCATATTTTTTCAGTGAATGTACTGCCAGAATACATAGCATTCTATTTGATGGTTATACTGTCTTGTCAACACAGTGTAACCTCACTGGTCCTGTGACCCATCCGATTGCAGTAGAAAAGGTTTTACTTTCTGTTATACCTTTGTTAGTGTTCCAGTGTTCCACTTTTTTTTTTTTTTTTTTGACTCACAAATTTCACTTCAAATCTGACTCGGGTGTCTGATTGAAATATTTAGACTCAAATGCTGCAGTGACGCTTGACCTTTAGTTACTGTGGATTTGAACTCGGGTTGTGCTTTTTATTTATTTTTCATATTTATACTCCAGTACCATGCCCAATTTTATGGAACCCATGCTTTAATCATAGAGGTTCCATCTAAAATTATTGCAAATGCAATAAACTTAGACATCACAAGTTCTTAGTTTCATCATACTCATTTAATCTAAGATAACTTTGATGGATGGACAATGCAGGCTGGTGCTCTTGTGCAAGTTTACACTGATGGCACTGTTCTGGTAACACATGGTGGGGTTGAGATGGGACAGGGTTTGCACACAAAGATAGCCCAAGTTGCTGCTTCATCATTAGATATCCCTCTTAGCTCTGTATTTATATCAGAGACAAGTACTGATAAGGTGAGGTTCGAGACATTGATGTACCCCTTTGCTCTGCATGATCTTACACTAGATTTACTTGATTTTATTGCTTCTATTCGTAAGCTGTTCCACTACAATCAGAATATGCGGTCACACATGATGACATGATCATTCCACCTGTTTAGGTCCCAAATGCATCACCAACAGCAGCCTCTGCTAGTTCAGATATGTATGGAGCTGCAGTTTTGGATGCTTGTCAACAAATCAAGGTTCGAATGGAACCCATTGCTAGCAAAGGAACCCACAACTCGTTTGCAGAGGTGATGTCATGTCTTATCCTCTTTCTTTAGTGGTTGGACCACATCATTGATTCTGGTGTGAACATGAACCTTCATTGAACTGTGAAAATCGTAAGTTTGTTTGCAAGTTTGATAATTTGTAGTTATGTGTTAGCTTTATTTCAAGTAACCATCATTTGTTTAGATGCTCGAACTTAGTGTTTTGACTGTTGGGACTAACAAATTGACTATTCAAGTTTTCAAATAATTTTCTTGTCACACACCTAAATATCTGCAACTGTAGTAATTATTGAATTTAAATTATCTTTTGAAAATTTTGACTGCATAAATCTATGGCTTAACTAATTATAATGTGGATATTATAAATGTTTGCCAGTTGGCTCAAGCATGCTACATGGAACGTGTGGATCTGTCTGCTCATGGGTTTTATGCTACACCTAATATTGGGTTTGACTGGACGATTGGCAAGGGAACTCCATTCAATTACTTCACATATGGGGCTGCATTTGCAGAAGTTGAGATCGACACCCTAACTGGGGATTTTTACACAAGGACAGCTGATATTGTTATGGATCTCGGCTTTTCAATTAATCCAGCAATTGACATTGGCCAGGTACCTCCTCTGCAAAGGAAATGTTTTGCTGCAACATGAAACAGAGGTTCCTTCTACATATTTCTCATTTAATTGCTTTCTGTATTTCAGATTGAAGGAGCTTTTATCCAAGGATTGGGCTGGGCAGCCATGGAAGAACTAAAATGGGGGGATGAAAACCATAAGTGGATTCGACCTGGACACCTCTTCACCTGTGATCCTGGTTCTTACAAAATACCCTCTGTAAATGATATACCTCTAACTTTCAAGGTTTCTCTACTAAAGGTAAATATATTAAGTTCAGACGTTTTTTGTGTTTTTTTCCTTTGGGGAAAACAATCAGACCTTACTGATGAAGTTTTTTTGTACTGTTACCGCCTAAAGATTTAATTGGTGGTATTCTTAATTTCTTATAGCCCTTGAATTATACTAATGTTTTTATTGTCTTGGTGAACAAAATTATTTTGTATCATCTGTTCAGTTATTTTATTCCAAAATGACTCATCTTCACTTCTTTAGTTGCAGGGGCTCCAAATCCAAAGGCTATTCATTCTTCCAAAGCCGTGGGAGAGCCACCATTTTTCCTAGGTTCTGTTGTCTTATTTGCGATAAAGGACGCGATCTTCACGGCAAGGGCTGAGCAGGGGCACTTGGAGTGGTTCCCACTAGACAACCCGGCGACACCAGAAAAATAAGAATGGCGTGTGTGGATTCCATTACAAAAGAAATTTGCCGGCATAGATTACCGGCCCAAGCTTAGTGTATAGCGGCTCCTGGGCTGATTACATTCGGAGAATAAATTATGAATAGAAACCCGCGCTTGTAAAGTTTCATGCCCTTGTGCTAGAAATAATGGAGGGGCGGTTTGGGATTACTGAACATCGTTCAGTGCCTGAAAATATACGTGGAAAAATAACTGAAAATATAAGGGGGGGAAGTAATATACTCCTGTATATTGGAACTGTTTGGATTTCCCTCAGATTTATATGGGCACGCAACTCCCTCAACTTTCTGTCATGGTCGGCCGTACCTATACCAGGCGACGCCGAGCCAGGGACGTGAGGAGGGCCAGAGAGCGCGCTGAGCGCGTGAGCCAGGCTGAACCGGCCACAAGTCCAGTTAGTGGCTGAGTAGGAAAGTTTGTTAGCTTTCTATTTTTAGTTCCTAAATTAGTGGAGCTTGTTGCTCCGGTTGGTTGAGGCCTCAGGCCATATATTTCCCTGTACCGTGACTTGAAGGATTAAGCAAGATTAAACCCAACTTCTCTCTCTCTCTAATCTCTCTCAAGCCGGCGGTTTAGGGGGCATAACCCTACCGACGAAGAACGGCGGCAAGGGGGCATAACCCGGCCGGCCACCACGGACGGAGGCTACGATCTACGTAGCCGAGGTCCTCCTACCCTAGGGCTCGAAGCCCTTGACAATCTGGTATCCAAGGCCGTCGATCCTCTTCTTCCCGACCATCCGACTCCATCCAATCCTCTACTGCCGCATCACCACCCTTCCAGCCACAGCCGCCACCATCCCCTTCATCCCCGTCCACAGCAACATCTGCGCCAGCAACCATGGGCGATCAACCCACCATGGCCGACCTGATGAAGGTGCTCCAAACCCTGACCACCGACATGTCCAAGATGCAGACCGACATGGCGGGCATGCAGGAGAAGATCGGTTCGTCGACCGACTCCCCCACGCCCGCACCACGGCGCCCCCACACCACACGGATCCCGCCCCCCCCGCGGTTCGAGGAAGATGGACTTTCCGCGCTTACGACGGCAAGTCCGACCCACCGATTTTCATTAATCGGTGTGAGTCGTATTTCCGCCAAAGAACGCACCATGGCGGAGGAGAAGGTGTGGGATGGCGTCATACAACCCGGAGGGGCGTGGCCCAACTGCGGTTCATGCAGCTCCAAGAGGATGAGGGCACGCCGCCATGGGGACGCTTCAAGGAACTCCCCGAACCCGCGCCGGTCCAAAGATCGCGATCCGCCGCCGTTCGAGCTCTCCGAAAGTGTCGCCGCCGCGGTGACGGTCGAGGAGTACTCCAACCGCTTCCGGCGCTCCCCGTAGCGCGCTGGTCGGCTAGGGAGAATCGGCCAGTGCGACTCTACACCGGCGACCTGCTTGCCCCCGCTCAGCCATCAAGTGCGCATCCACGCGTCGGAGTCCCGGCTGCTGCTGCGATTGGTCCGGGCGCACTCACCGGAGTTGGTCAAACTTGACCGCCTCGGCCCTTCTTGCCGGAAAGATGGCGCCCCTGCGATCCCGCGACCGCCCCCGTCCCCGCCCGCCGCGCCGAAGCGGCACCTCCACCACCGCCGGCGTTGCGCGTCCGGCGCTACCAGCCCCACCGGCACCGCGGTTGGCGTTGCCCGCGCCGCCGGGTTCGTGGTGGAGGAAATCCGCCAAGCGCCTCTCGCGGAGGAGCAAGGCAGAACGCCGCCCGGGCTCTGTTACAATTGCAATGAGCCCTACTCGCGAGGTCACACCGGGTTTGCCGCCGTTTGTTCTACATCGACGGGGTGGAACTTGGTGAGGAGGAGGAGGCGCCTAGGGAGGCCGCGCCGCCGTTCTCCCTCCATGCGGTCGTGGGGTGCCGATCGGCCGCACCGTCCAACTCGGTCGCGTGGGGCGAGGGGACCGACGTCACGCGGTGACACCGGGGGTCTACCCACGGCTTCATCGGCGGGGAGGCGGCGTGTCGCTTGGCTGCCCATTGAGCCGCGGCCGCGCCGACGCCATAGTGGCCAACGGCGAGTGTGTGGCCTGCCCAGGGTCATTCGCCGCGTGCCCCGCCGCTCATCGACGGCATGACGTTCGCGTCGACCTTTACGCCATGCCGTTGGTCGGCTACGATGTGGTCTTTGGGCACCAATTGATGGCCCCGTTAGGGGACATCGTCCGGAACTCGCCGCCGGGACCATGACGTTCGCCGAGGGCCGGGACATCTGCTGGCACGGCGTCGAGACGCCCAAATCCGCCGCGTGCTCACACGGCTTTGGCCACCGAGCCGCTGCTGGAGGGGCTGCTGTCCTCTTTCGCAGACGTCTTCGCCGAGCCGGGCCGGTCCGCCTCCGCCCGGGGCCGTGCCATCGCGATCATCCTCAAGGCGGCTCGAGAACCGCGGGTCGGGTGGCGCCGCTACGGTACCCGCGGCGCACAAGGATGAATTGGAGAAGGAGGTGCACCACCATGATAGCACAAGGCATAGTGCGCCGCGGCGACTCAGCGTTCTCCTCCCCGGTCATCCTCATCAAGAAACCGGATGGGTCGTGGAGGTTCTCGCGTCGACTACGGCACCGAACGCTCACCGTGAAGGGCGTTTTTTCCCATCCCGGCCGTCGACGAGTTCTTTGGAGCCGAGCTCCACGGCACCCGCTTCTTCACCAAGTTGGACTGCGCTGCGGGTACCACCAAGTCCGCATGAGGCCTGAAGACATCCACAAGACGGCGTTCCGCACGCACGACGGCTTGTACGAATTCTTGGTGATGCCGTTCGCCTCGCATTAACGCCGGCAACCTTCCGTGACGCTCATGAATGACGTGCCGCCCGTTCCTCCGCCCGGTTTGTCCTCGTTTTCTTTGATGATATACTCATATACAGCAAGACATGGGCGGGTCATCTTCGTCATATTCGTGTCGTCTTCACCGAGCTTCGCCGCCATGCACTCTTCGTCAAGCGTTCCAAGTGCGCGTTTGGCGTGCCCGCGGTCGCCTACCTCGGCCACACCATCTCGGCGGACGGGGTGGCCATGGATCAAGCCAAGGTGCAGGCCATCCACGACTGGCCGGTTCCTCGGTCGGCAAGGGCGGTTCGCGGCTTCCTCGGCTTGGCGGGCTACTATCGAAAATTCATCCACAACTACAGCGCCATCGCAGCACCCCTCACCGCCCTCCTGAAGAAAGAGGGGTTTGCTTGGGGCGAGGAGGCGTCCTCGGCCTTTGCGGCCCTCAAGGCTGCGGTCACCACCGCCCCGGTGTTGGCTATGCCGGACTTCAGGAAGGTGTTCGTCGTCGAGTGCGACGCGTCGTCCCACGGCTTTGGGGCAGTCCTGCTGCAGGAGAACCACTCGATCGCGTTCTTCAGCAGGCCGGTCGCTCCTCGCCACCGGGCCTTGGCGGCGTACGAGAGAGAGCTGATCGGGTTGGTCCAAGCCGTTCGCCATTGGGGCCCTACCTCTGGGGGCGTCGGTTCACCGTGAAAACAGACCACTACAGCTTGAAATTTTTGCTGGACCAACGTCTGGCAACAATAGGCAACAATACCCCAGCACCATTGGGTGGGGAAACTTCTTGGCTTTGATTTTGCAGTGGAGTACAAGCCGGGCGCCACAAATGCAGTGGCTGACGCGCTCTCCCGGCATGATACCGAGGACGGGGAGCTCCTTGCCCTCTCGTCTCCTCGGTTCGACTTCATCGACCGGCTGCGCCAAGTGAACACAGAGGACCCCGGCCTCCTCGTCCTGCACGAGGAAATCACAGCGCACACCCGCCAGGCGCCATGGTCGGTGGTGGATGGGCTGGTCCACTACGCAGGCCGGCTCTTCATTCCGGCGGCGTCCCCGTTGCTCCAGGAGATCATGCGGGCGGTTCATGAGGACGGCCATGAGGGCGTCCAGCGCACTCTTCACCGTCTCCAGCGCGACTTCCATTTTCCTAACATGAAGCAGGTGGTGCAGGAGTTGGTGCGCGCGTGTGGGGTGTGCCAGCGGTACAAGTCGGAGCATTTGCATCCGGCTGGGCTGTTGATGCCGCTTCCCATACCCCAGGGCGTGTGGACTGATATCGCCCTCGACTTCGTGGAGGCGCTGCCCAAGGTGCGCGGCAAGACGGTGATCTTGACGGTGGTGGACAGATTCAGCAAATACTGCCACTTCATACCGCTCGCCCACCCGTACACCGCCAAGTCCGTCGCTCAGGCCTTCTTCGTTGACATTGTTCGCCTCCACGGCGTTCCCCAGTCCATGGTGTCGGACAGGGACACGGTCTTCACCTCAGCCTTCTGGACCGAGCTGATGCGCTTGATGGGCACCAAGCTATGCATGACGACGGCGTTCCACCCCCAGTCGGATGGATAGTCGGAGGCGGCCAACCGGGTCATCATTATGTACCTCCGGTGCCTCACCGGTGACCGGCCACGCGAGTGGCTACGTTGGCTCCCGTGGGCGGAGTTCCTCTTCAACACGGCCTACCAATCTTCGTTGCGGGACACCCCCTTCCACGTGGTGTATGGGCGGGATCCTCCGTCGCTGCGGTCCTATGAGCCGGGGGAGGCGCGGCTGCCCGCAGTCGCCAAGACGATGGCCGCCCGTGAAGAGTTCCTGGAGGACGTTCGCTACCGTCTGGAGCAGGCCCAGGCGTTCCAGAAGCTACACTACGACAAGGCGCATCGGCAGGTCGTTTACCAGGCGGGCGATTGGGTGCTCTTACGCCTCCGCCAGCGTGCTTCTGCCTCTCTTCCCCAGGCTGTCACCGGCAAGCTCAAGCCCCGCTACTTCGGGCCGTACAAGGTGGTGGAGATGATCAATGAAGTCGCTGCTCGACTGGCCCTGTATTTCATGTGGGGCTCCTCAAGAAGTTCCATGGTACTCCACCAGAGGCTCCACCACTGCTGCCACCACTCCATCATGGTGCCATCCAGCCTGAGCCTGAGCGCGCGGTGCGCTACCGCCTCGCTCGGGGAGTACAGCAGGTCCTGGTGCAGTGGAAGGACCAGTCACCGGCGTCAGCAACATGGGAAGATGTGGACGTCTTCAGGAGCCGTTACCCGCGCTTCCAGCTCGAGGACGAGCTGGGTCTCGACGGGGGAGGAGATGTCATGGTCGGCCGTACCTATACCAGGCGACGCCGAGCCAGGGACGTGAGGAGGGCCAGAGAGCGCGCTGAGCGCGTGAGCCAGGCTGAACCGGCCACAAGTCAAGTTAGTGGCTGAGTAGGAAAGTTTGTTAGCTTTCTATTTTTAGTTCCTAAATTAGTGGAGCTTGTTGCTCCGGTTGGTTGACGCCTCAGGCCATATATTTCCCTGTACCGTGACTTGAAGGATTAAGCAAGATTAAACCCAACTTCTCTCTCTCTAATCTCTCTCAAGCCGGCGGTTTAGGGGGCATAACCCTACCAACGAAGAACGGCGGCAAGGGGGCATAACCCGGCCGGCCACCACGGACGGAGGCTACGATCTACGTAGCCGAGGTCCTCCTACCCTAGGGCTCGAAGCCCTTGACACTTTCGAACCGTTCATATTACATCCCCTCGTTGGTTTTGGATGGTGGTTTTGCTACAGTAACCACCATATGTCTTAAACAACAAAGTTGTGTTTTGTAATAACAAAAGGTCCTCAACTTTCCATAAATATTGTTATAATAACAAGAGGTCAAAGTTGTGTTTTGGAGACCGTGTCGCTGTCTTCAACGACATGTTTTAGAGTATGGAGGGAGTACGGTGGAATTGGCTCCGTGTCCATATGTCCATTTGGCTAACTCCACGGCCCCAGGACACACTTGTCGTCGGCCAAATGGCTACATCACAGCAGCAGGGCCAAGGCCCATGGCGGACCCAAGCCATGCGGTTCCGACCCACCCACTCCTTTTCAGACCTGCTGCAGGCATGTTCTTCCCTATTCTATAATTTGCACAGTACAAGATATGGGTTGTAGGCATAGCTAACCTAGAGTCTGGAGACGGGAATTTTTTTCTTTTCCAATTGCAGAAGGTGATCTATAGATGGAGTAGCTCCAACAGTTTGGCAAATGGAATTGGAGTTTTTTTTTCCTATACTCGGTCACAAGAAGTAATTAATAAATAGCCCATGAAGAACAAAACAAAACTTTCTCCATTGGTTTTAGTTAACACCTCACAGGCTTGTTTTTCATCTTCAGTGCTCACACCCTATTCAATACACAAGCTTTAGCATGACAAAACAACTCAGCATTGCTTCAAGTCTCCAGAAACCATGGCAACAAATATTGTATCTCTACATATCATAGGGTCCTATCTCGGACACCCGATTAAGCCACGTTACCCGTAGCCCTCAACAGTCGGATTTGGCGAGCAAGCGATCTTATCTGTCCGATTGCGAGTCCGTTCGGGCGTCAACCCGTCGATCGCCCGACGCCCGTTAAGCTGCAGAACTGGCAGGACCGACGCCTTCGCCGCTCCCGTAGCCTCCTCCGTCTTCCTCTCCCGCGCGTCCCACCGTACGCGCAGCGCCACACCGGATAGGACCGCCAGCTGATGCACCAGCGAGCTGCATCCGCCGCTGCCGCCCCCAACGCGGGCATAGAAACCTTGGCGTGGCTTTGCCCCGCCTGTACGGTGATTAGGCTAATGTATCTTGTTTAGCAGTTCACTTAGTTGGTATGTGAGGTTTAAAACTTGAGTTGCATGGAATTTTCGCCTACAGTCGTCGTTTGAGAGGGGTTTTTTTGCAGCGATTGTGCTTTGTGGCTCTGAGTTGTGTTAGGCCTTTGGTTATTGCCATCAGTTTTTTTTTTTTTTTTTTTTTTTGTAAAATGGTATTACAGGATACACGGTAATTGAATTCATCAATGCAGTTAAGAACATGTGATGTGCAAGGACTTTGTTTGTTTTAGGTTTGGGTGATGTTCTCAGGTTGCTTACTCAGTAGGCTCGATCTTGCATCCAAAGTCTCTATCATCTGCTCGCCATTCTTAACTGATGGCTGATATAAGTTGAGGTATAAGTTGTTAAAGATGTATCTCTTTGTACACTTTAAATCTCGGATCTGTGCCTAGAGTTCATATATTTGTTTGACTTCTATTCTCCTTCAGCAACACATCTCCAAAATTTGATGCAGTTTGCACATCTTCCAATTATTTATGGCTAGTGGTCAGTGCTAAAAATGTCAAAATAATATGCAGCCTGTTTTGGAATTTCATAAGTGAACACCAGAGAACCTTTCAGTGTAAATGCAGTAATGCACTCAAGATGGAACACAGCACTTATGGCTGTCACTATGTACAATTAGAGAGAAAGAGATGAAACAGAGGACTTATGGCTGTCACTATGTTGCACCCTATACAGTATCATTGTAAAATGAGAGAGAGAGAGAGAGAGAGAGAGAGAGATGAACCATTGTAAGTTGGAATGTAACTTGGTTCCGAGGAAAGTTTAGTTACACATACATTTCTATGCTAATTCTTGTTCGTGTTTACAGCAAAGCAAATTTAATGCCGAAAAACAGCTTTGAAAATTCACTTGGGCAAAACAACAAACAGGTGCAGGGGATTGCTCTGGGTGACCTCACCTTGAATCAATGGGAACAAATAGGGGGTTGCTGATGGAGAACCCAACTTGCTGCTGGGACCGCAGGAAGTCAGGAACATCATCTCGTCTATGCCAGCACATTGCCGCCTGGCGCGCCTGCTGCGCCAGCGCCGACGGTGGACTGCAGCGACGGCGGCCGTGTGGTGCTCCTGCTCCGCCGGCAGATGGGCCAGCGCTTCCGGTCGCTGGCACGGAAGGGCCGCCTGCTGGCATGCAGCCTCTCCGTGAATGGAGATGAATCGGGAAGAAGATGAGCAGCGATGACATAAGTGCTCATGCTGCTGGCCGGGAACAACGCCAGAACTCGCGAAGGAGACCCGCCGGGAGCAGGCCGCCGCGCCGGGAGGGCCGCCGGGGAAGGGCGGTGGCCCTGGGCGAGGCCGTCGTGGCCTCTGCCTGCGCGCCGGCGCGGCGGGCCACGATGTTGCACGCCCGCGTAGGCCTCGGCGGCGGCTAGCCCCTCCTCTCCCGTGCGCCGAGGGTCCATTGAGTTCGTTCTCGTACCGCCAGAGTCGCGTGCGCCTGGGGCCGGCCGCGCACGCGCGGTGAATCCGGTCTAAACCCGCGTCGGGGAGCAGCCGCACCGGCGCCACCTCGCCGCAGCGTCGGTGATCGAGAACGCCTCACGCCCACCGAAGCGGTGAAGGACCTGGAAAAGAGCTGCCGCAACGCTTCCTACGGTTCAGCAGTGCTCTGGCTCGGCTCGCAGGCTCCTTCCAGGCCGCGCGCCTCCCAGGCCTTGTCTCCGGTCTCCACAGGTCCTCCATAGTTCTATTCATTTATGTAAAACAAAATTAAGCTTAAATTTGAACTGTAGTCACAAGTCACCTGAATTTTGTTGCGATCATTTTTTTTTTTTTTTGAGATTACACAGTACAACGCGCACGCTCAACACGCACGCACACTCACCCCTATGAAACACACACACGTCTGCAAACCCTACCCCTATGAAGCACCTTCAGGGACTGCCGACAAATCTTGAAATTCAAGTCACCGGCCACTAGCGGCGCCATTGTCGAGGGGGACGTCGCCTACTACTTAATGCATAGCGCCGAAAATCCTGAAATAAATCCGGGATAAAGTGTGTCGACCCTGCGATTTTGAACCTTGGATGGGGTTTCCCAACCAATGGACTTTACCATTGAGCCATGAGCCCCTTGACTTGATATTCACCGTCCCCATGCATTGATGATATAAGTCAAATGCACTTTTTTCAAATATCTTATCCTCACATGGATACCTCGATCACTAATATGTCAACCTACTTACTTTGCTACCTGTTGAGCTACAGAGCTTCTTCTAACAACTGAAAACTAATACATGTAACACATACAGATTATTACCTAAAAAATAATGGTTTATCAAATAATAATCCTACACTTACCATTTTTACCTGTTGCTAACTTTTTATTTTGAATGGGTTGCAAGACGCCGTATGGGTAAAAACAGCATAAATTGGTTTTCCACCTATTGATTTCTATAACATTCCTCATTCTTACAGCCTGAATCGATTTCTTCAGAAGATTCTCATGATGACCACGAAGCAACAGCACTTGGAAACGTGCAATTTATGACAGAGTGATCAGATATAGACATATTATTATAACTATATTTATGAAAGTGAGCTATTTTACATATCTATGCGTAATATGTTCCAAGTTTCAAGCTTTCAATTAGCCACTCTAATATCCATCACAAGGTACAACTAAATAACCAGCGCACAATGTGCTTGCACATTCCATCTGAAGCTGGCCAAACACTGGCCCAAACTCAATGTACTGCGCGGCAAAGCCGTGCTGATTTCTAGTTAGTATGCCCAATCCTATACCACTGAACATGCTAATATTCTTCTCCATCAACCCTTTAGTTAAGTCGTTTGCAACTTCTGGCATGGAGCCAACCGACCAGTAACGTACATTGCAGTGAAGAGCCTAGAGTAAAGATTCAGTTACCCAAAGGAATGGAAATAATTCTTGAGCAGCTCTTTTGATCCTGGCCAATAGTTAGATAAAGCTTAATTGCCCAAGACAATTGTAGATAATGGGGTATGCCCTTGTTCCCCAAAATAACATGATGAAAAAGTAAACCAAAATTTTATTAGTTGGTGTAGAAAACAGTATGCTGCCACTGAACTCGATCTCATGCCATCCCATCGGCACGGGCTCTTGGAGCCGTCCAGTGCTCTGCCACTGCAGGATGACGACAATTTCTTTGACTAGGATCTTCATCTGTTGAAACAACCTATATTTGCCATATTATTCAATCAGTCGAACCATGCAATTTGATTCGAGACAAGAACCGTTGGAATTATAAGAACTAACCAGCAATCTGCTTGCCAAGTACATTTGGTTGAAATATAGATTTCAAAGAACACAAAGCATATTGATTCATACAATGTGATTGTGGATATCAAATGCACCGCTAATTTGCGCCGTGAGTTGTTGATGATGACGCTCTATTTCTGCAATGAATTCAGTTTGGCATGATTAAGTTAATCTGCAAATTTCGAACTCATCAATACTCACTGGTTGTGCATGTCTACAGATGGCTTACATATGCGTTCCAGTACGAGTCCTGAGCGAGACCCCCCCTCCTATTCCGAATGCTCTTATATGCATACTATGGTGGAGAATCAGCGGATGATGGCGGAGGCAATCCATCAGTTGATCAACCGGAATTGTCACCATGCTCATCAGGGGCAAACACCTAATCAGTATACCAAATTTAAGGACTTCATGGACACACAAAGCCCCCTGTCTTTCGTGAGGCTGAGGAACCTCTCCAAGCTGATGAATGGTTGAATACCATTGAGCAGAAGTTCAGGTTGCTCTGCCTTACCAATGAGCTGAAAGTTGAGTTCGCTTCTCACCAGCTCCAGGGTACAAAAGGTAATAAAAGTCTGTATGAATATTTGTGTGAGTTCAATAACCTTGCCATGTATGCTGAGGACATGGAGGCTAACGGAATTGCTGCTGATGAAGACTATGGGCAATAGCAAGTGTGTCTCCTTCAATGATTTTTCAGTGATGCCTTGTCTCAGGAAAACCATAATAACAATATCTATACTGCTTCCAAGAGTCGCAATAGGCAGTTTGATGGTGGGTCATCGCAGTCCAAGGCACCCATGCTGTCAAGGCCGCAGTTTCATCCTCCTCTTGCTAAGATCAAGTAACCATCTCTCCCATAGAAGAAAATTCAAGGCAAGACGGGTGTTCGCAAGGGCTTTTTGGTTCCTCTTCCAAAGGGTGCTTCTAGTCAAAATTGCCCCTCTGCTCTGCCAGGTGTGTGTTGGAATTGTAACAAGCCTGAGCATTGGGCTAGTCGATGCCCCCATCCTAAGAAGAACCCACATGGAAATGTGTTCACTATACAAATGTCAAAGAAATCTTGGCTAGAGAAGTAGTCACCGCGGGTATGTTTCCTCTCAACGATTATCCTGCAGTTGTTTTGTTTGATTCGGATGCACCGCATTCGTTTGTGAGTTCCATTATTGCATCCAAGCATAATTTGAAGTTGTTTACCAAACACATGTGGAGTTATTGCATTAATTAGTGCTGCCAGTAACAATATATCGACCAATCAAGTTATGACTCTGGTTGCTACAGAAGGAGGAGAAGTTCGTTTGGACTCCAGTAACTTTTAGCACTTATGTTAACCACTGCTCCTGTTCTAGCCCAACCAGATATCGAGAAGCCGTTCGATGCTTATTGTGACGCATTAGGCATCAGTTTGGGCTATGTGCTTGTGCAAAATGGCTGGGTCATTACTTATGCCTCGCGCCAGCTTGAAAACATGAGGCTAATTACCCAACCCATCATTTGGAGTTAACAGTCATGGTCCATGCTTTGAAGACGTGGAGACATCACTTGCTGGGCAATTTTTGTAATCTTTATACAGATCATAAAAGCCTCAAGTATATCTTCACTTAGTCATATTTGAACATGTGTCAAAGAAGATGGCTAGAGTCGATCAAAGACTATGAGATTCAAGTGAATTATCACCCGGGCAAAGCAAATGTGGTGGCCGATGCATTGAGTAGGAAGGTGCATTGCAATGCTCTTGTTGATGGGGATAACGACTTATCTCACATTCTCCATCGTGTTGTTCTGCATAACCTTGCTTTTGAGTGATCTCTTCGTAATCAAATTATTGAGCTTGGCGGGTTCCTCGCCTCCATGTTCATTGTCGGATTATCACCTACTGAAAAAGGCTATGATTCTATTTGGGTTATTGTTTATCTTAACCAAAGTCAGCTCATTTTATTCTTGTGAGGACTAAGGGCGTGTTTGGCAGAGCTCCAGCTCTGAATAAACAGCTCCAGAGCTGTAGATCGGAGCAGCTCCACCGTGGAGTAGCTTCACCGTGGATCTGAGATCCCCAAAAGTGTCTGGTACAGCTCCAGATTTTCCACCATCTCTATGACATCTAGGGTCCGCATGTTAGGATAATAGAAAAGAAAAAAAAACTCTTCTTTCCATTTATCTACGACCCGGCCAGCCCCCTCCCTCACCGCCCCGCACCGGCGCTATGCAAGACGACGTAACGCGGCCAATCTAAAAGGAGTCTAGGAGCAGCAAGACGCATGCGGCCTCATGCATCCAATCCGGTGGCATACGAAACCATCTGACACCCGCGTAAACGGACGAGCATGAACGGAGGGATTGATTGAATGGTTTGCCTGAAATAGGCGGCGCAGCTCAGGACCCGACGGCGGATTGGATGCAGCTCAGGTGCGGGCAGCGCGAGGACGGGCAGCCGGTGGAGGCGGACGACGGGGACGGGTGGGCGGACATAACGATGGAGGAGGAGGGAAGAAATAATTATGCAGACATCTATTTCGAGCAAGTAGTTCATCTACATGGAGTTTTCAAGACCATTGTCAACAAAATTCACGACTCGTACTGGAACACATATGTAAGCCATATGTAGACATGCACAACCAGTGAGTATTGATGAGTTCAAAATTTGCAGATTAACTTAATCATGCCAAACTTAATCATGGAGTTCCCAAGACCATTATCTCAGATCTTGGATCCCAGTTTACGGCTTATTTTTGCGAGCGATTGCAGAAGAGTCTTGGCACTACCTTGAAGACATCCACAAACCTCAGGGCAGACCCAGTGTGTCAACCAAATTCTTGAAGAATTTTCATACAACAACAACTATCAAGAGAGCATTAATATGGATACTTTTCAAGCTTTGTATGGGCAAAAATGTAGAACTCCTCTGAACTAGGTTGAGCCTGGGGAAAGGAGGTACTGCAGGATCATTTTTGTGAAGCAAGTTGAGAAGCTAGCAAGTTCGTCACGTGAACATGAAATCTACTCAAGAAAGACAGAAGAGTTATGCAGATAAGAGAAGGAAGCCTATTGATTTTAAGGTTGGTGACCACATTTATTTGTGTGTTTAGATCCATGAAAAGTAGCACTATAGCGAACTGAAAAGCACTGTAGCATTTTTCGTTTATTTGTGGTAAATATTATCCTACCATGGGGTAACTAGGCTCAAAAAGAATCGCCTCACAATGTACATCTAAATTGTGCAATTAGTTATTTTGTTTACCTATATTTCACACTTCGAAAGCATGCGTCTTTTGGTGCATTTAATGCTTTGATGTGATGAAAATTTTGAAAATTTTGGAGAAAAGTTGGGGAACTAAACAACCCGAAATGCTTTGGTGTGAAACGTAAGCTTTCACCATGATATATGGGTCCGTACAAATCCTCCAGAAGAAAGAAAAGGTAGCTTATAAGCTCCAATTACTGCTAGAATTGAGTACTATCTTTCTCGTGCTCCATGTTTGAAGAAATGTCTTCGTATCGCCAAAGATAAAGTCGAAATTAGGGGTACCAAATTGAAATCAGATTTGTCATATAAAAGAAACCTTTGTCATATAAATATGAAACCTATGGATGTGTTAGACACTAAAGAATGAGTGACTCGGAATCGAGTGCAAAACATGTTCAAAGTGTTATGGAGTACAAGCTCATATTCAGGGTTTATTTACCCATGTTGTAGATGGCCACTTTTATAGTGGTTGCTGCGTGTATTGCCTCCTCCTGACGGGAGAAGAGGATTAGGCCATATGGGCATGGGCTCCGTAGTGTTCTTCTTATGCTTTTGTGAGACATGACCAAGACACTAGCTATGTAATATATGTTATGTACTTTGTTTCAGAACTATGTTGCTTTCTGCTACTTGGAACTTGGTTTGTAATAAACTAAATGTAATCCGATGATGGTAAGTGGTTCGATCAATTTTGTAATCTGTGATGACGAACGATGTGTTTCACTAAATCAGTATGATCTTATATGTTGCGATGTTGGTTTGAAATCTTTCGAGATTTCGGATGGTCGCTAGATTTATAAGACCTCAAGTTGTAGAAGTTGGTTATTTCGATCGATTTTTGAACTTGTGCTTCTATAATTCAATCATTCCATTAGAAGATTCATCGTCATTCTCAAAGATTGGTTGAGAAGATGTAGAGGGAGTCGACATCCACAAAGAACATGGAGGCGAGGAACCCGCCAAGCCTAGTTTTCTGATGCCCAGGGCACCACCATGGTGCACATGACGTCGAAGAATACCTTGGTGGAGTAGGGAACCAGGTACCGAGTCCATACGATGACATGGGAAGCGGTTGCTGTGGTGGGATGGGAAGAGGCTGCTGCGGTGGAATCTCCATAGGCGTTGGTGCAGACGTCCTCTTCGTTTTGCCGCCCATCTGGCAATGGCTACGCCAGATGGCGGGCTCGCTAGTTAGGGTTTGAAAAGTGAGAATTTTGTGAGGATCTAGTGGTTTTGTCCCTCGATTTGGCACGCAAGGCATCGATTTTGGAGGAGTGGAATTGATTTTGGCACGAATCTAGCCGAATGACTCACCCTTATATTACTTGGCAACGTATCATGTCGTTAACTGTGCTCTAAGATGAAAATCAATTAAATACCTTCCTTAGGATCCAACGTTGGTGTTTTTCACTTAAACCCCTCCACACCGCGTATAAATTAAACCCGCGAGTGTCATATCTCGTTTAAGTGAAAAAACCCCTGGCGTTGTTGGATCTGATCCCATGATCTTAATTGGTGGTTCAGCATACGTTGCGTGATATGTTCCATATTACTTGCTCTAAGATGAAAACCAAAAATACCCTTCTTAGAATTTCGATTACCAAATATATAGACGAGATCATATCTCGTGCCACGATCTTCTTCTGCCATGACCGATGTGTCCCCATCCTGACCCCCACATGTCCACTTAACCAACCAAAGGGACGCTTTCATCACGTTGTGTGTCAGCAAAATCGACCAAACTCGCACATCTAGACAGAGTCTGGCTCAGAAATTGTTTTTTACGGAAAAAAGCGGTATCGCGTGACCGCCGTGGCGCGCATCACCAAACTCTCCCGCACATGCGGGATTGCCGCCTCATCTTCTTCCTCTCTGCATGATCCATCATCCATCCTGATCCGATCCACATCACTGATCAGACCCGTGCCGTGCAGTGCAGTTCCACTAGCTTCCACCACACTTGGAGTCGGAGAGGAGGCAGACTCCCAAGCGCACATCCAACCTCTGGGCGGGCGGACGGGAACCCATTTGCAGGTTCGTTCTCTCGCGGGCCTAGCCTAGCCTAGCCGTGCTCCATTCTTCCCCACCGGAATCCGATGGGGTCGCTCACGAGGGCGGCGGAGGAGGACCCAGCGGCGGCCGCGGAGGAGGAGTGGTCCGACGAGGCGGTCGTCTACGTCAACGGCGTCCGCCGCGTGATCCCTGACGGCCTCGCTCACCTCACCCTGCTGCAGTACCTTAGAGGTCGCTCTCTATCTATCTCCATCTCTGTTTTTGCTATTTCTGTTCAAGCACGTCGCTGAGGTTAGGAGATTCGATTGATAGATGATACTACTTCTGTTTTTACTATTTCTGCTGAGGCCAGCACGTTAAGATCAGTACTGTAGGAGAGATTGGCTTGACACTACTGGAATTGTACGGTTGGTATTGGTCGGTTGGAGTGTTTTAACCGCAACTGCTTCTACATCCATTCCATGCACTGGCTGATCCCAGATTGGGATCCGGATCCACTGCAATCTGTCGCCTGCTTCTCTTTCTTCTTTCAGAACACAAGAGATTATATGAAACTTCTCAATGAATGATTTTAAAATTGTTGGATTAGTGGAGGTGTCGAGGTGGAGCTTGTCAGGTTTTGCAAACGGAATCACTGTGACACGGACTTGAACTGCTTTACTGAACTCTAAACCTGTAACCCAGTTCTCACACAACAGCACTGGGGCCCCAGGGAAGATACATAGCTCAATTCCTACTCTCATGACCTCACTGGTCATTCTGAGCATAGGTTGATCAGCATCAAGAGTACACTCTTCCTGCTCTCTTCCAAGTTCCAACACATGCTGATCCACGGGAGCGTGGGTACAAAGACCGCCATTCTGTGCCATATAGGATCAGGAATACTAGTTATACATGCAAACTGATAGTGGCAGGCTGATTCACGTCTGGTACACACAAAAATATGGCAGATCTTTCTTTTAAAAGGTTGGAATATTCCATTCCCTTTGGGGAAGGTATTTAGTGGTTATAGAGGGTATCTGCTGACTGGATCAAATATGAGGCATCTTTCCTTTACTTTTCTTTGTGAAGCTCAAGAATATGGCATAAGAGCATCCATATCTTGTCGGATTCGGATATAACAGGGCACTCCTTAAAAGTTTATAATTATTCCATGAAGCTTTCAAATTTATTGTATTTAATATACAACTGTCTTCCCTAGTAATCTTTATCTATATTTAATATACATCTGTCTTCCCTAGTGACGCCATTCTTAGCATGTTTATTGACATGCTAAGTTGCTTAGAAGACATGTAGAATAAAAAATTCTGTTCTCTCTCTTAATTATGTTGCTCTAAGTTCATTGATCTTACCTACATGATATTCAGTATAATAATATCATCCTATTAGACAATCAGTTTTTCAAGTATTCTCCTGACTGGAATTTTGGAAACGGGAATTGGAGCAGCAAACCTACTATATTTTTGTTATGTAATTTATTCTTCTTGGTAATGGGCAGTAAAGTCGTACCAGCTGATTAGTTGGAACCAAATTAAGGGAAAAGATGATATCAATTATTCAACGCACATGAATGTTATTGTCAATTTCAGAAAATTGAATATTAAGATTCAAAATTCTCAAATTTGTGTTTTATTTGTGGCTTAGGATGGAGTGTGCATTTACAAAACCATTGAAACCCCACAACTGGAGGTCTAGCATCTCTATTGTCATGATCTTTGAAACTCTGGGATAATATAGTAGAACCATTATATGTTGCCATGCATTCATCATCAGAGGTTAACTGTAGCTGGGGAATCACAATTAAATGTTCCTCATACTGATAAACTTGAACCAAGAGAGGCTGGCAAAAAGCTCCAAAAATCCACTGTTGTCAGTATCTTTTGAACCAGGCTATCCCTCTCTCTAATATTCCGCCCACAAATGATCTAGGGGTCATTACATGTTAGTTAATTTTAAGATTGTCTATTCTGTTGGCTTTTTTTTTAGTTTGCATCTATCTGTGCAATTGGGTTTGAAAAATAGTGTCCTAGCAGCATTTCAGAAAGTTGCATGTTCCTGCTTTAACAATATCACACATAGACAAAGTATTTTTGATTCATGTTCTGCAGTTCTTTTCTTAATGTTTATTAAACTATGTATTGTAGATATTGGCCTTCGAGGAACAAAGCTTGGATGTGGTGAAGGCGGTTGTGGAGCCTGCACTGTCATGGTCTCTTGCTATGACCGAATTACAAAGAAATCACTGTGAGAACTACATTCCTGTACTGAATCATGTTCTGAACGCTATCTCTCTTTCTGCCTAAACCAACTTAAAGTGACAGCTGACAACTGAAATATATTTCAATGTTTACTCTTCTTTAGTTTTCTTTTGTATAAACTGGCTTTGCCTTGTTAGAGTTGCAGTCACTCCCTTGCATGGGATGTAGAATCTATATACTTATGTTGTTATGTGTGTTTTAATTTTGTATTTTATATGTATTATACTGGCTGCAAATCAGGCTTCGTGTAAATTAAAATTACCTTATTCATTCAGGCATTTTGCAATCAATGCATGCTTGGCTCCACTTTATTCTGTGGAAGGAATGCATGTAATCACAGTTGAGGGAATTGGAGATCGCCAGAAAGGTTTGCACCCAGTTCAGGTGATGCGCTGTTCCTGTATAACTTGCAGATATTCATGTGGCATCTGCTCATATATCTACGATAAATGGCTGAGGTAGAAGACATCATTAATTTTTTTTGTTTCCATGATGGCTAATACATAAGGTATCAAAGCATAATAGGAATACCAAGTAGTGAGATAGGTCAAGTGATAACTTATACCTATACAGAAAGAAAAACATACCAGCATGGTGCTCCCCTCTCTAAAGACAAACCCACAGCTAGGTTTTAAAAGAAAAAAAAATCTAAACTATATACACACTGAAAGAAAAACGTCTCTTAGGACAATCAGGGATTTATCTTATTTGTGGCTGCTCTTTTTGGGCTTCATCTCCAGCCTACCCCACCTTGTTCTCCTTTGGGGACTGCAATACAACTTGAGCTGCTATTTCCAACACAGTTCTCCTGTGTCTTAGAGGAAAAAAATTGTACAAGTTTCTTATCTCTGTCATGTTTAATTTTGACAACTTTAAGGATAGATGAGATGGATCAATTCTGTCATTTTTTAATAATAAAGATTCCTTTCCTACCTGTGCCCCTTCCTCTTCTGTCATAATGCTCTGCTTCCCTTGCAGGAATGTTTAGCCAAGGCACATGGTTCACAATGTGGATTTTGCACCCCTGGTTTTGTGATGTCAATGTATGCACTGCTGAGATCGAGCAAACTGGCTCCTACTGAAGACCAGATTGAAGACTGCCTTGCAGGAAATTTGTGTCGTTGTACTGGCTACCGACCAATTATAGATGCCTTCCGTGTGTTCGCCAAAAACGGATAATTTGGCATACACCAATTCATCTTCAGAAAATGCAAATGACCAAGCTATCTGCCCTTCTACTGGGAAGCCATGTTCCTGCAAGAATGAGACAGATATCAACATTAATGGCTCCTCATTATCATCATCTGTTGAAAGATATTCACCTTGTTCATACAATGAAATTGATGGGAGTGCATACAACGAGAGGGAACTCATCTTCCCCCCAGAACTTCAGTTGAGAAAAGTTATGCCACTTAAATTAAATGGGTTCAATGAGATCAAATGGTATAGACCTCTTAAACTAAAGCAACTACTACATTTGAAATCTTGCTACCTTGATGCCAAGCTTATCATTGGTAACTCAGAAGTGGGAGTCGAAACAAAGTTTAAGAATGCCCAATATAAGGTCATGATCTCAGTTACTCATATTCCAGAGCTTAATACCCTCAAAGTTAAAGAAGATGGCATACACATTGGTGGTGCTGTAAGACTTGCACAGCTTCAAAATTTCCTTAAAAAGGTTATAGCAGAGCGTGATTTGCCTGAAACTTCGTCATGCCAGGCAATAGTACGTCAGTTAAAATGGTTTGCGGGTACACAAATCAGGAATGTTGCATCTGTTGGCGGTAACATTTGTACTGCTAGTCCAATATCAGACCTCAATCCACTTTGGATGGCTGTAGGTGCAAAATTCCAGATAATAGATGTGAACAGCAATGTCAGAACTATCCTGGCAAAGGATTTCTTTCTTGGTTACCGTAAAGTTGATATGAAACCTGATGAAATATTGCTTTCTGTGATATTACCATGGACAAGGCCTTTTGAATATGTCAAAGAATTTAAACAGGCACATAGAAGGGAGGATGACATTGCTCTGGTTAATGCTGGAATGCGTGTGTATTTAAGAGAAGCTGATGGAAAATGGATAATATCTGATGTTTCAATTGTCTATGGTGGGGTAGCTGCAGTTCCTCTTACTGCTTCACGGACCGAAAACTTTCTTACTGGAAAGAAGTGGGACTCTGGGTTGCTGGATGATACTTTCAATTTGTTGAAAGAAGACATCTCTCTTTCAGAGAATGCACCTGGTGGAATGATTGAATTTCGCAGATCACTTACTTTGAGTTTCTTTTTCAAATTTTTCCTTTCTGTGACTCATGAAATGAAAATAAAAGGGTTGTTAGAAGATGGATTGCATGCAGATCATCTGTCAGCTGTACAGCCTTACAGTAGGCCTGTTACTGTTGGAACTCAAAGCTATGAGTTAGTAAGGCAAGGAACTTCTGTAGGTCAGCCAATGGTTCATATGTCAGCTATGCTTCAGGTACTATTAATCAACCAGCATTACACACATTTTGATTTATGCCATTCTGTTTTGGTCACATTGACATTACAAACAACCATTTGCGGTGAACTCTTCCCCCAAGGATTACTCCTACTCTGCCAATCTTATAGCATCTAGGTACAGTGGTTCAATAGATCTGTCATGAAAGTTTGCCAACAGTTGAGTCAACAAGTTTTTTCTCGAACACACAGGAGAGCTGCATATTTTTATATTAAGATAAGAACAAAAGGAAAGGGGGTTGACCCTGTGCAAAAACTACTCACTCACGTCTCACGCATTGCAGCATTTTACATACACTCCTGTTTCTACAAAGACAACTTTACCAGATCCTAGAACCTTCCAGGGCGCTTGCCTTCAACAGCCCTCAAACTTGCGCAACTGAGTCAGCACAATTACTTGGATTCTTGAGCCTTAACAATTGCTTGTACATATTTTTTGAATCTATTGAACCTTAATCAATTGTACATGAGAAATGTATGTATTCCAATTCATGCATGGAATGTGATGTACAGTCAGAACTTGCCGTGATAGACCTCAGCTTACCTTTCTTCATTTTACTCATTGTGTGCTTCATAAGACCAAGCTTGGTTTCCCTGTTCTGCCTTTTTTCTTACTAGCAAGGAAACTCCTAGCTTAGGAAATTGAGGAGAAAGAGCCTAAAACATTTTTGGTCCACAGCCCACTAACCTTGTCTGCCTGAGGACACTTCCATCTATTCTTCTAACACCCATTTGCCAGAGCTTGTTGGGAACATGGGATTTTCTCTGCCCCAACTGCTACCCTCATTTTTGAGTTAATGATCCTTTAAAGATCTATGTGCTCAGTTGAATACTTGAATGTCCTGCGATCAACAAGAAGGGGAAAAGGAAATAATATTTTTTCAAAAAAATAGAAGTTATTAGAGAGAACCAAACATGCCCTTATTTCATACATCCTTCATGCAACATTGATATTTCCTCTTTAAAAATGTTCTACATGTCATGTGTGCATTTTACTTTCATTTACTTCATATGCTATTTCTTTCATTTTGCTAGGTCACTGGTGAGGCTGAATACACTGATGACACACCGACACCTCCCAATACTTTGCATGCTGCTTTGGTGCTGAGTAAGAAGGCTCACGCTCGCATATTGTCTATTGATGATTCACTTGCCAAATCTTCCCCTGGCTTTGCTGGGCTGTTCCTTTCAAAAGACATACCCGGTGTTAACCATATTGGCCCAGTTATCTATGATGAGGAGTTTTTTGCTTCTGACATTGTTACTTGTGTTGGTCAGGTATCTTCTTGTATTCTGTACATACTATCGCTGATTTCTATATTAGTTTATAACTTTATATGAAATCTCACCACTAGGTTAATTTATCAGTCATGTCTTTTTCTTATTGGCAGATCATTGGAATTGTTGTTGCTGATACCCATGATAATGCAAAAACTGCTGCCAACAAAGTACATATCGAGTATTCTGAGCTCCCAGCGATTTTATCTATAGAGGAAGCTGTCAACAATGGAAGCTTTCATCCAAATACCAAGAAATGCCTTGTAAAAGGTGATGTAGAACAATGTTTCCTGTCTGGTGCATGCGACAGAATTTTGTCAGGACAAGTTAATGTTGGAGGTCAAGAGCATTTTTACATGGAACCTCAATGCACTCTTGTCTGGCCAGTGGATTCTGGAAATGAAATTCATATGGTCTCATCTACTCAAGTATGCTCTCTTCTTTACAGCTTTAAATTCACAATGGAAGGCACAAGTCTCAGCTTGTGCCGTGTGGTTGCTGGCCAGCGCCAAACCTAAGGCTGCCACACCCCTTATTGCTGCTGTTTGGTTGGTTTCAGAGCTTCGGCCACCACAGCTTTTGCAGTAGAAATTTCCACCACAGGTGTGGTGCATTTGTATGGCACCACCACAGGTGCAGCCTGGTGGAATGTGGCTGGGAACAAGCACCCTCAGTGGTGTTGCATGCCTGAATAGTGATTTTTTTAGCAAATGACTTAGGTAGAAGGGAACATTAAGATAAATCCCATACCTGGAGATTTGCAGAAGTAACTTTAACATAAACCCACTTAATTTGGTATTGCTTCAAATCTGCTAGTGTTACGTTTGTGTCCAACTCGGTAAACTTTAAGATGGTACCTGGGTAACACTAATAGATGCTGTCCAGGGTTCCTTTTTGTTGAGGTTCCTTTTTGGTTTGCCCCTACTTTCTACCACAGTGCAACCCACTTGGCTCCTTTGGTTCTACTAGTGCAAGGAAAAGGGACATTGCAGAAATATATATCTTCCTGGAGATTTAAAGAAAAAACAACTGTGTAAGTAGATAATTTGAAAATTAACAATCTCAGGATCATGACAGACAAGGGCAGCTTCCAAATGGTCACTAGAGAACTGCAGGACAAGGCATGAAGCAGTTTTGAGGCACATCATTGGTTCTCTGTTAAAATGTCAGGGTTAGTGAAGAACATGAGGTGCACGACAGATTTACATGAAACTGTTCAAAACAACATACATCAAAGAGCATCATTTGAGTATGCTGGAGCTCCAGCAGAACTATTTCGTAAATAATTCATGTCAAATTCAAGACAAAATGCTGTAAAATTTGTGGGGCTACTTGTTTAAGGAATGAATAGCTGCTAGGAATGCAGATCTTTTTTTATCTTGCTTTAGGTCTCTGTTCCTGTATTATTTGTATTATACTAACTGTTCAGCTTCTGTCATTAACATATTGTTCTTTATTTATATTATAGGCTCCGCAGAAGCATCAGAAGTATGTTGCTAGCGTTCTTGGTCTTCCACAATCAAAAGTTGTTTGCAAGACTAAGCGTATTGGTGGTGGATTTGGTGGAAAAGAAACCAGATCAGCAATATTTGCTGCAGCAGCATCTGTACCCTCTTTCTGTCTGAGAAGACCAGTAAAGCTTGTTTTGGACAGAGACGTCGACATGATATCAACTGGACAGAGGCACAGTTTCCTTGGGAAATATAAGGTATTATAAGACTTTAACAGTACGTCTTTCAGTTTTATCCAAAAAAAAAAACAATAGGCCATGTTTTTTTTAAAAAAAAAGGTTACCCGGCTTTCACAGAAAGCGTTGCAGTTAATAAGGAATGTTAATTGCTGAATATTGAATACTTTCCACAGCTGTCATGTAACCAGTGAACACTCATATACCTTACTTTTTGTAGTATATTGGATTAACTAACTTCCCCATTGATCTTTTAGGTGGGATTTACCAATGAAGGGAAAATACTGGCCCTAGACCTGGAAATTTATAACAACGGTGGTCATTCACTTGATCTGTCCCTTGCAGTACTGGAGCGTGCTATGTTTCATTCAGATAATGTCTATGACATAGCGAACATCAGAATCAATGGGCAAGTATGCTTTACAAACTTCCCAAGTAACACTGCTTTCCGAGGCTTTGGTGGTCCACAAGGCTTGTTGATTGCAGAGAATTGGATTCATCATATAGCTACAGAACTCCAACGAAGTCCTGAGGAGATAAAAGTAAGCATACACATGTGTTGTGAATGGTGCTGGCCTTGTCACACTATTGTGAGATTGACTTGTTTGAGTATTGACAGGAACTTAATTTTCACAATGATGGAGTTGTGCTACATTATGGCCAGTTGCTCCAGAATTGTACAATAGGTTCAGTTTGGGATCAACTAAAAGCGTCTTGTAATTTTGTGGAAGCTCGCAAAGCCGTGAATAGTTTTAACAGCAATAACCGCTGGAGGAAGCGAGGAATTGCCATGATTCCCACAAAATTTGGCATATCCTTCACTGCGAAGTTCATGAATCAGGTGATCTACCATGAAAGTTTTGCCTGTCTGTCATTACGAATTGGAGTTTGTGGGATTACTGATTTAGTTTTGATATTTGATGCATGAAAATTCTTTAAAGGTGTGATTTAGTTTAGACCACAGATCCACACAGTTTAACTTGTAGTAAATTATACACTCACATAGTTTAGTTGCAGTTGGCCTAAAATTAGGTTGTTTTTCTGTTGTTTTCGTTGTTGCACGTTTCTTATTTGATTTTAGTTTCTGATTGGTCACATCATTTTTTTGGTGAATGTACTGCCAGAACACACAGCATGCTATTTTTGGTTATACTATCTTGTCAACACAGTGTAACCTCTCACTGGTCCTGTTACCCATCACGATTGCAGTAGAAAAGGCTTAACTTTCCGTTGTTAGTGTTCCACTCGACAATTTTTTTTTACTCACAAAATTTCACTTCAAATCGGACTCGGCTGTCTGACTGAAATATTTGGACTCTATTAATGCAGTGACGCTGACACATAGCATGCTATTTATGGAACCCATGCTTTAATCATAGAGGTTCCATCTAAAATTATTGCAGAAGCAATAAACTTAGACATGGCAAGTTCTTAGTTTCATCATGCTTATTTAATCTAAGATAAGATTTGATGGATGGACAATGCAGGCTGGCGCTCTTGTGCAAGTTTACACTGATGGCACTGTTCTGGTAACACATGGTGGGGTTGAGATGGGACAGGGGTTGCACACAAAGATAGCCCAAATTGCTGCTTCATCATTCAATATCCCTCTTAGCTCTGTATTTATATCAGAGACAAGTACTGATAAGGTGAGGTTTGAGACATGGATGTATCCCTTTGCTCTGCATGATCTTACACTAGATGTACTTGCTTTTATTACTTCTATTTATAAGCAGTGCCACTACAATGAGAATATGTGGTCACACATGATCATTCCATCTATTTAGGTCCCAAATGCATCACCAACAGCAGCCTCTGCTAGTTCAGATCTGTATGGAGCTGCAGTTTTGGATGCTTGTCAGCAAATCAAGGTTCGAATGGAACCCATTGCTAGCAAAGGAACCCACAACTCGTTTGCAGAGGTAATGTCATGTCTTATCCTCTTTATTTAGTGGTTGGACCACATTATTGATTCTGGGGTGAACATGAACCTTCATTGAACTGTGAAAATCGTAATTTTGTTTGGTTTAACTAATTATAATGTGGATATTATAAATGTTTGCCAGTTGGCTCAAGCATGCTACATGGAACGTGTGGATCTGTCTGCTCATGGGTTTTATGCTACACCTAATATTGGGTTTGACTGGACGATTGGCAAGGGAACTCCATTCAATTATTTCACATATGGGGCTGCATTTGCAGAAGTTGAGATCGACACCCTAACTGGGGATTTTTACACAAGGACAGCTGATATTGTTATGGATCTCGGCTTTTCAATTAATCCAGCAATTGACATTGGCCAGGTATGTCCTTTGCAGAGGAAGGAATTTTTTTTGCTGCAACATGAAAGAGAGGTTCCTACTACATATCTCTCATGTCATTGCCTTCTGTAGTTTAACATACTGTATTTCAGATTGAGGGAGCTTTTATCCAAGGATTGGGCTGGGCAGCCATGGAAGAGCTAAAATGGGGGGATGATAACCATAAGTGGATTCGACCTGGACACCTCTTCACCTGTGGTCCTGGTTCTTACAAAATACCCTCTGTAAATGATATACCTCTAAATTTCAAGGTTTCTCTATTAAAGGTAAATATATTAAGTTCAGACATTTTTTGTGGAGGTTGTTTTCCTTTGGGGAAAACAATCAGACCTTACTGATGAAGTTTTTTTACTGTTACCGCCTAAAGATTGACCTGGTGGTATTTTTATAGCCCTTGAATTATACTAATGCTTTATTTGTCTTTGTGAACAAAACTATTTTGTCTCATGTGTTCAGTTATTTTATTCCAAAATGACTCATCTTCACTTCTTTCGTTGCAGGGTGTTCCAAATCCAAAGGCCATTCATTCTTCCAAAGCCGTGGGAGAGCCACCATTTTTCCTAGGTTCTGCTGTTTTATTTGCGATAAAGGATGCGATCTTTGCGGCAAGGGCTGAGGAGGGGCACTTGGAGTGGTTCCCACTAGACAACCCGGCGACACCGGAAAGAATAAGAATGGCGTGTGTGGATTCCATTACAAAGAAATTTGCTGGCATAGATTACCGGCCCAAGCTTAGTGTATAGCGGCTGCTATTACATACAGGAGAATAAAATGTGAATAGAATCCCGCGCTTTTAAAGTTTCATGCCCTTGCTAGAAATAATGGAGGGACGGTTTGGGATTACTGAACATCGTTCAGTGCCTGAAAATATAGGTGGAAAAATACCTGAAAATATAGGGGGGAAAGTAATATACTCCTGTATATTGAAACTGTTCGGATTTCCCTCAGATTTATACGGCACACAGCAGTACAGAAAAATGTTTACCTTCAGTAGTTCAGTATGAAATGGTGCTGCGTGTTATTATCTTTGCCACTCCCACATGGTATTGACCATAGTTTTCGTTTCAGTTAGCATGTGCACAATGTGAGCCATATATTGTGACAGGTGCTCGCCGTGTGCCATGTCGGAAGCTTTTCTTGAAAATGAACTATTTTCTGCTGTTCCAAAGTAACTAATGTGAGCCATCTCCTGCTCCCTCACTGCTACTCCCTCCGTCCGGTATTATAAGGTATCCAAACAATTTTTTAGACAAAATAAGAAGATTGACAAAAGACCACCTTGCCCTTCACTAATTAGGATGGAGGACGTAGGGAGTATATTTTTAAAAATCCATGGGTAAAAGCAAAGTTGTACCAAACGGGGAAATATATAAGTGTCTTCCCGAAATGATGATTAGCTTAATCAATTATATTTAATTAGAAAAGTAAATTTATTTACTTTACATTGGAGGTACCAGGGTCTTATTTGATTCTCCATTATCTAAAAATTGGGCGGCTGATGATTTCTACGGCTGATAAACTGGCAAATGCTTATTGTTAGCCAACACGGCGAAAAGCACCCTAATATACACGGTGGAATTGGTGTGGAATTGGCTCCGTGTTCTTGTCATCGTCGGCCAAACGGCTAGTACATCGCAGCAGCAGGTCCAGGGCCCATTGCGGACCCAAGCCCACGCGGTTCCGACCCACTCGACCCACTCACTCCTCCTTGTCGGACCTGCTGCAGGAGCAGGAAGCGCCGGGCTCCAACTGCCCGCTCCCCGCTTTGGCGTGCAGCCGTACCCTCTCTCCGTTATTGCCAAATAAATATCTCCCTCCTCAGTCCTCGCCTTCACCTCTGCCCGCCTGTCCCGCCTCCGCCTGTCTATATAACTTACCGCCGGTCCGGTCCGCGCCGCGCCCGCTCACACACCGTCCCCGTCTAAGCACCCCGGGGATTATCCTCTGCCGCCGCGATGAGCTACTACGGCCAGCAGCAGCCGCCCGTCGGCGTGCCGCCACCGCAAGGTACGTCGTCTGTTCTATTCAGTTGTCGTGCTCCCTCCCTGTGTTCCGCGATCCACTGCGCCTCGTCCCTTCTCACGTGGATCCGTGCCCACTGCTGCAGGTTATCCTGGGAAGGACGCGTACCCGCCGCCAGGCTACCCGCCCGCCGGATACCCTCCGCCGGCGCAGGGTTACCCGCCGCAGGGCTACCCTCCGCAGCAGGGGTACCCGCCGCAGCAGGGCTACCCTCCGCAGCAGGGGTACCCACAGCAGGGCTACCCGCCGCCGTACGCGCAGCCGCCGCGGCAGCAGCAGAGCAGTGGGCCCTCCTTCATGGAGGGATGGTACGTGCTCTCCTCCCCTCTCCTCGCCCCCGCCACCCCCTCACTTCCGGTTCACCAGATCTTGAGTCGCCGATTCGTTTTCTTCGCCGTGGCCCGTGCCGAAAATGGCTCGCCGGAGACGACCGCCGCTAGTGGTAGGCCTAGTGGGCGGGCGTGTTGGGTGGCGCAGACGTGGGCACGGTTGGCCAGCGCCAATTGGCGAGCGGTTCGGTGGGTCGCGGCGGGTCCAGTTCGGGCGCCTGCAGCGCTCGTGAAGTTGACCGCGTTCCCTTCCCACTATTGTGTGCCTCCAAAAGCACCAAGCGTGGTCCCCACCACGCCCGCGACGTTTGCATTTGCTCCGCCCACCCAGACTGGCCGGGCATCCCATCCTCTCGTCTCGTTGGATGAAGTTGACATTCCAGCTCATCCAGACGCACCTTGTCACCAGTAGGATTATACATACAGGTTCCCACATCTGCTGATGGTCATGTTTCCATCCTAGATTTTTAGGTTCCCACATCTGCTGATTGGTCATGTTTCCATCCTAGTAGAAGCTAAAAATCAGTTCTTAATTTTTTTCTACTTTATGTCCAAACAAACTTTGGTGTATTTAATGTTCCAAATTATAAAAAAAAAGTATTTAGCTTTTTTCAGTTCTATATATGTCCAAACAAACTAATTCGTTCCAAATTATAAAACGTATTGGCTTTTTTTCAGATATATAGATTTTGTTATACACTTACATACCGTAAAGAGTGGATCTAGAAATATCAAAACATTTTATAATTTTAAACCGAGGAAATAGCTAATGAAATTTATTTTTAGCTAAGCCTATGATCAAATGTTAGCCCATTAACTAATCAAAACTTATTAACAAAGGCTAGTTTATTGCTACTGGTGCATGTACTATACAAGATTCAAACATGCACCGGCTAATTTTTGCTCCAACTAATAATTGGTCTTTAATCCATTTATTTAAATAGGCTATAAGTCATTAGTCCTATGGTCTCAACCAATCTGATAGGTACTACAGTAGTATCGATTACCCGCGATAGGATCGTAAAAGTTTGACGAATCTATATTTTATTTACAGCTGCAATTTCAAAACATTTGCTGCAATTTTTGTATTATTATTCTAGGAAAGCTACCGGCACGTCGTTGTTTAGTTAGGGATGGTGATTGGGTCCAGGTTCCGTGTTGCTCTACTGCTTTGATGCTTTGCCTTTGTCGCTCGAGGCTAACCGCTCTCGGAAAAGCCAATGGAATCAAAGGGATTATGCTAGCTTCACTGTCTTCGATTTCTTTTTTCCTGTCTGACCTGTTCTGCCAACCAAGACATCTTTGGGTGATACACCATGGAACACTCATGATCATTGCTGGGCTGTTACTACTCCACTTGCCAACGTCGCTGGATTATGCTAATGAATACTGATCGGCTCTATTCTAGTAGTAGATTCTTTTTGTAGCAACAAATGAAAATAATTACTGTTTTTTATGAGCATGAATACCACTTACTGACGGAAATCTTTGTTCTCTGTTTGCACAGCTTAGCCGCCCTTTGCTGTTGCTGCCTATTGGAAGCATGCTTCTGAGATCGAAGCTGCGCACCCACCACCTGTTCAACCGCTTCGCACAGATATAACTGGGATTGTCTTGTTACTGAAGAACCGAAGATACCATGAGTTCTCATGCAAATCACATCTCTTCCATCTTCTATCGTTCTGTTTGTCCGTTGAGATGTTTGGTGTATCTAGCAGCATTTTTTTAGTTTATGTTTCCAATGGAATTCATGGAATCATTGGTCTAGCCAACATTGTGAGATGTCAATTTTCTTGTTCTCTGTGGTCGTTGCATTTTGCTCCTTGGTGTTGTCTTATGTGTGGATGTGTCTATAATCTTTTCAAGCCTATTTAAGCTTGTTTGGTTGATGCCTTAGCTCTTCACTAGGGGTCCAAAATTCAACCTAAGTACCAACCTGACCAGCAAGGCACTTGCCACCCTCCCCACCAACTGTCTCTGTTGCTAGGTGAACCTTATCTGCTAGCTCTTCCTTTATAGCTTATAGGGCCAACCCCTAACATTGACCCTCATGAAAATCTTGGGGGTACTAAACCTAGTCTTGAAGTTGGAGACGACGGTGAAGACTAAGTGGAACAAATGTTTTAAAGGTGTCGCCTAGGTGACTATTAGGCGTCCAGGCGATGAAAACATCTAGGCATTGGGGCTTGCCTAGCCAGGTGTCATATGGCAAACGCCTTGGCGTCTTAGGCGTCTGCAGCATTGCCAACTAGTCTGCGGCAACTGCCTCACGCGCAGGGAAACTAGTGTGGAAAAGAAGTTTCTCCCATGCAGCCTTCCGCGCTCCGCGCACCAAAGAAATCGCGGGATTAGGAGAGAGAAGGATGAGAAGGGGAGAGGAGAGACTGAGAGAGGGAATCCCATCGCACCTGCCAGCTTTCACCTCTTCGCGCTCGCACATCTCGTAGAGCTCGTCGATTCTGGAAGAATGGGATTGGAGATATAAAAATAGAGTTCATATCCCTACTGCTTTGCTTCACAGGTAGTTGATAGCACAATGGCAAGTATGCCGTAGTTGATAGCACAATGGCAAGTATGCCTACTCGCCAAACCTTTCTAACAAAGATGTGGTGGCATGCACCCTATGCGGTCACTCATGTTATGGAGGCATTAAAAGGTTGAAGCAACACCTAGCTGGTGGCTTTGGAGATACAAAGATATGCACAACTACTACTACAATTAGAAAGGAGATGAGATGACTAGGAAATCAGGAGGAGGCCAACGGCTCTAGAGGACTAGAGATTTAGGTACTGTGCTATCTTACCACTTGTTGCACACTAGTAGTCTAGTAGCACCACTTATTACCGTATTAAATGCTAAGAATTAGCAATATTAGTGTCTGATTTTCTTATAATTTTTTAGTTAACTTATACATTAATAATATTATATGGCGTCGCCTAGGAGAACGCCTTATTCGCCTGGGCATCCAGAAGGGGGTCGCTCGCCTCGCCTCGCCTTACCACCTTCAAAACATTAAGGAAGTGAAATTCAATTGTAAAGACTAGGGATGAAAGAAACACTCAAGCATTCCTTTAAAAAACAATAAACATATGTTTGTGTCCATCTAGGTGAAAATAATGGAAAATAGGGAGGTTGTTAAAATTTCACTTCTTTGATTTTATAACTTTCCAATCAGAATTAAATAAATTGATTATGGGATTCTAGCCAATAAAACCATATCTCCATGATTTTATTTAAGATCATGTGACTGATCCTATGTGAAGACCTTTGATCTAGAATATGTGTCTCAGTGTCTGACAACCTTTCTTCTATTGGTGGCTTGAGGGCTTCACCAAAGCGTGCTACTTGTTGCGTTGTGCTCCACGTCTTCATCGAGTGTTCACATATTCAGCGATGGTAGTCCCGCACTCAGGGGCTCCTGCAGAAGATGCGATCGCTTCATCTGACAAAAGGAGCGCGGTAGCAACTGGAGCATGCGTTGTTCTGATGAGGCAACTTCTTTAGCTCTAGCTCAGCCTACTTCCTGTACACACATTGTGGGCAGGAATAAAGTGACTTCGTCCTGGTCTTCCGCTTGCAGCCTGCGTTGTTTATTAATTTTGGAGCCCAAACCAACCATGCCGATGTGGACTGCACTTTAATCGTGAGGCATACCGAACTTGCTGCCCACGTTGAAGGCGCTGTCAAGGAGCTTCTAATGCACGATCCAACCCAGCCCCAACGTTCCGATCCAAGCTGGACTGTTTCATGTGAAGTTGCCGCAGAATTTCCCTGAAATTTCAGTATTCCCTGGAGTGGCCCCTGCTGCCCCTTACTATGTTCTGGGTGAATTTGAAAGCACACATGATGAGCACCTAGTTGCCATAATCTTGCATTTGGTGTGTCACGCTGGACCTACCGATTCACAGTATGGACGTGGAAATGACAAGGCAATTGCCTAGCAACTTGCGATAGCAGCGACAGCAACGAAAACGACCTCTCTGCTTTGAGTATTGCAACTTGGTCATTCAAAAAAAAAAAAGGGCATTAAACATGTTACAGACGACTTGACTTCCAGTCTAGCGAGGCCTTAGTTATTACGTATTTCATATATACAACAAACACATTTTAAAGGAGGCGGTTCATCGGTTACATCTGGTGATTCGCATGTAGAGGACAGCGAGGGTAGGAACCCAAAAGCCCAGAATATGGCCGGCCTATGCTGTGTTCACTAGCCAGTAGTCAACATGTTTTTTATATATATATAAAGGACGGCAGCAGTTTTGCCGCCATTTGTAGTCACCATGTATCAACTATCAACTTTTCCATCAATGATTCTGTGAAATCATCTCGTAGAATACAGTGTTCCTCACACGTACGTTCACGCTACTCCCATGTGCCAATTCACCATACTCTCAGTAGCTGTTTCTTCTGTTTTTTTAATAAGAAAAAACGATATATGAATAGCTTGTCTGTCCACCGTGGGATGCTACTCTTACCTAAACCATAGTGGCTGTTTAATTGTTTGGCAGTTTGATGATGCATGCATGATCGATCTTGTTTTATTCATGCAAAATGCTACGCATACACGACTCGGCCATCCGTCTGCTCTACGAACAAAACACTCACTTGTGTTCTGAATGACGACGTAAAAAAGGCCGAATTTCAGGACCAAGCTGGGGTGAAGTGAAGCCCAGGTCCAACTTACCATAGAGGGAGCTTTTGGGCTTTTAGGCCGGGCTGGGTTTACTCCTCCAATTAAAAATAAACTTCATTTGGGATTTTAAACGCATTTTCACTTTATTATTCCTGTCTTCTCAGCAAACATGACGGCTCACTCAAACATTTCTGACGATACTTCGGCAAAATCATATAGATAGTCGTAATTTAATCGCATTAATCTAAATTAGTGATGTATAAGCTTTTATCTTGCGTCCAATTAACATTTTCTGACGATACTTGACAAAATGGTTTGATCCATACTTTCGTTAAGCTTCGGTTTCGTGGTGGCTTTGGCCCGTCTAAGACATGTCATTGTGTTTTCAATTTCGAAACAAAAAAATTCGAACCCACGAGAAAAGGAAATTCAAATTCGAAATTTCGCTCAAATTCAAATTAAATTCAAAAGAATTTTAAAAAAACTTGACATGATTTCTCTATAAACTATCTATGGTTTGATCATACACCACAAATACATGAAAAAACTTGACATGACTCCACATTTCTATGGGGGGCTACTGGGGGCTCACGGGTCGCGGCAGCGTAGTGCACCGCGGGAGCCGGTGCTGCCGCCAACGGGGAGAGTCGGAGACAGGAATAGAATGTGGATTTTGGATGTGATTTTAGGGTCTTCTAGGGCTATATATATGGGTGGGCCGTCGGGAAATCTATTTTGAGCCATCTTGGCGCTATTTGTGGCGCGTAAGACGAATTCACACCTAATTTTTTTTGACCAAGAGAGGATTTCTTTCGTACCCATCGAGAAACCCGAAATTTTAGAAATTCTGGAAAATTTCAACCGAAATTGAAAACCCTTATTTACACTTATCCTGTCATCTGTGTCTACCAGTTAGTGAAATCCTTTATTTGCTCAAAAAAAAAAGTTAGTGAAATCCTTTATTTTCACCTTGCAATCATATTTCCTTTTTTAGTACAGAAACTTGTGAAGTTAATTTTTTTGGGAGACTTGTGAAATTATTTATGGCATAAAATAAAAACGATAAATGGATTTTTTAACTTAAACAATAAATGGACTTCATTACATGTATAACAGTGGTGAGTATAACTCATCTCAAGCAGCACACTTTCAGCCACATAATTATTTCTCTATAATAGAATCATATAAGTAAAAGGAGGTTTACTGGGCGTGTATGGTCTTGTGTCCTCCACGACTCTGCCATGTGCCCTACAACGAAAGAATGGAACTTTACTTAATTTCAGTAGTAACAAAATGTATGGAATAGAGTGCAGTCAAATTCAGAACCAGCTTGTGCTCTTTCGCTCTCTGCATTTTTCAGTTCCATCTCTTCTGAACAGACCAACGATTCCATATGTAAACGAATACACTTGGGAAACCACTCAGATTTTAGTGAGGTTACAAAAGCTATCTCAAACAGAGTAGTACTAATTTGAGAGCCAAATTAGGAATCACCCGCCGATCGAAAAACATAACTGGACGTCATCTATTTTGACAAATACTTTGCTGCGAATTCAGCAATGTTCTTGTCAGAGCTCCCTCCTTCCTGCATCGCCACCTTGGCCTTGTTCAGGCCAATGGCCGTGGCGTCCGAGTGTCCGACGACGTCGCCTCCCGCCGCGATCGAGGCCCGTCATCGGCTTCTTATCGACCGGGACGGAAAGCTGCACGCCAAGCGCCCCCGCTTTTGCGAGCATCCCGTCGGCCCTATGCGGCGGCGGCGTCCTGAAGTGGCGCCACCGGTGACGACGTATGGAGCTCATGGATCACGGCAAAGGCACCGGAGATATCCTTGGCCGAGGCGTGTACCACAGGGACTTGCTGGCAAACATGGCCTGCAATACGTCTACCAGAGACAGAGAGTGCCGCACCTAGTCTATTGCATTTCATAGTTCATAGCAACCATGTTTTCTCCTCAATTGTACGTACCTAGATCCTCATTCGCAAATAGCAACTTTGCATGTAAGCAGTGTACCAAAAGATATGAAGAGAGTAGCTTCAATGAGGAAAAAAAATATATGAAAAATTGCATTTAAGTATTTAACTGAAAAATAAACACTAGCAGAAAGCAAGCTACATTCATCTTACACAAAAAAGGAAGCATAATTCAATCATATACATCCCCATAATTCCAACATGCATCGAGAGAAGGCAATTTATTTGGTATTTATTCCGTGCAGCCATTTCGGCTTCCATAGTGAATTTGTGACAGGTGAACTTAATCATCTACAGAAATATTAGGAAATTAAGGTTCCGTTAGGCTATCCATTCAATTGTGATTTTGGTGACGGAGTGACAACATATTCAGTAGAACGATTTATCGAAAACGAACCGGATTGAAAGCTACCGATTATATTAAAAAGATGATTAAATCCAGACTTGGTAATACGATTGAAGACAACAAGTGTCTTGCTCCCACGCTACCAACACAAATACTGCTCCACTACCATAACAGCACTTCAGCAAAACAAGCATAAAAACTGCACCATCACCACACTGCTCGCCGGTTGGCGAAATGGCCACTGCCACGTAGCAACGTCGATCCACAACGCTCGTTCTACGCTAGACACCAGAGCTCTCTCACACTGACTTATACTCCTTCTGTCCCAGAAAGATCATTTTTTTTTTAAAGGGCCAGATTGGCCTAAAATTCATTAAGTGTAGGATCAGAACAGTCAATACATGCACCAGAGGTGCAGCCCAACTTAGCCTAGGCTCTGAAGGGCAAGAGGTTTAGAACTAAATACTGACTACTCACTAGTTATTGATACAACACTTGGGGCACGTAGTGCCTTGCATCCAGCTATAGCCCATTGATAGGCCAAATCCTTGATCCCAGCCATCACTTCTGATGTTGTCTTTCTTTCTTCTCTGAATACGGTTGCGTTCCTCCAGTTCCAGATGCTCCAAATGATAGGATTAGAGGATCTTTCTAGCAGTAAACCAGATTAGGGAACAAATAGAAACAATAGTAACAAGAGTAATTAACCTAAGTAATCTACTTAATCAACTATATCAATAGTAAAGAGTGAAAGAATGTAACCGGAGTTCATCCCGTGTCGCAGATCTTCCTTCGGTGGCGGCGGTAGTGGAACTTCCCGCCGCTTGCTGCGCTCTCCGATCGGTGGAGTTCTCGGGAGTGACGGTAAGAGGAAATGGCGGCCGTAACTCTCGTGTTGTTGCCGCCACCCCCTACCTCTATTTATTAGCGCGGTCGACGGGGCCCACTAACCATTAGGGTTAGATGCCCCGATCGTGGCTGACCAAGGGATTGGGCCACCGTTGAAATCGGGCCCCTTTGAGATCAACCTAACATTCTCCCCCTTGATCTCATATATCGTCTTACGCTTCGTTAACCCACCCCTTTACAAAATGACGCATTGAGCATGTTTCGTCGTCACAGTCATAACCGTTAGACTCGACAGCCTACAAGCACCTTTCTCGTTTAGAGATGAATTCTCGCCTTGGGCCCTTGCTATCCAGAATCACAGGCTTTCCCTTAAACCCATACCGGTTACATGTTCTCTCGAACATGTTGGGCGATAAGCCTTTTGTAGTCGGATCCGCTAGCATCTTTCTCGTGCTTATATTCTTCAAAACTAGTGATGTGATCCTCTGGATTTTATCTTTCACAACAAAAACTTTATGTCAATATTCTTGGTGGCCTTGCTTGACTTATTGTTGTGAAGATATAGTACTACTCGGCTCATTGTCTTAATACAACTTTAGTGGTTCATTGATGCTATCAACCACTTTTAAACTAGGCATAAATTTCTTAAGCCAATTCACCTGTCTCAACTCACTTTTATGGCTCCTTGCGCGAATAGATGGGTACCTCGACTTGAACTTTCTTTCATTTCTCGCGGACTCATGAGCCTTTAATACCTTGCATAATATTTCGTGACTTTCTTTACTAGACTTCGTTGTTCCATACTAGGATTACTTTGATATCTCGCTAAGCAGCTCGGTTAAAAACAACTAGGCCCTGGTCGTGTGCACACTTACTTATACCGTAAACTCTCGATAGCTAAGTTGTATGGAACTGCTTTCATGCGATCGCATTCAAACTCATTCTTTGGGACATTGATGCCCCCATATTTGTCACTTTTGACAATAGACGTGTGAAAAATTGTACTTATGCATATTGAATTTCTTCAAAACTTTCTCTCTATATATATGGCTTTTGGGACAAAAAAAACCCAATACCCCTTTACTTCTATCTCGGTGAGTTTCTATGCTCAAAACAAAATAGGCTTCACCAATATCTTTCATATCCGAACTTGAGAACAATAATCTTTTGGTTTCCTCAGAGCGCAGCGACATCACTAATTGCTAGTAGAATGTCATCCACCTACAGTATTAGGAAAATGTATTTCCCATTCTTAAGCTTTACATACATGCAATTGTCCTCAACTCGTCTTTAAAACCCAAAACTTTTGATCATATGATCAAGCTTCAAATTCAATTATCTAGACGCTTGCTTTAGTCCGTAGACATATTTCTTTAGGCAACATCCCATTCTTTCTTTATCTCACACAACAAAACATTTCTGGCCGTGCCATGTATTCTTTTCTTCTAAGTCTTCACTTAGGAATGTTGTCTTTACATCCATTTGATGTAATTCTTGATCAAACTCGTGCTACTAGGGCCATTATGATCCATAAAGAATCCTTGCTCTCTTCTCTTTGGGTAAACCCCTTTGCCACAAGTCGCGCCTTAAACCTTTCTACATTCCCTTTGGAGTCACATTTCATCATGTAGACCCATTTGTAATCTACATCGTTTTGGCTCCATTAGGAATTTCTTTCGCCTCTCAAACTTTACTAGCGCTCATGAATCTCAATTCATCTTCCATGGCTTTATGCCACTTAGATGCTTTGGCGCTTCTCATGGTTTCTTCAAATGAACTGATCAACCTCTATCTGAACTTCTTCGCAATCATAGACGGTGTAGTCATCCGAAATTGAAGATTTCTAGCTCTTTAAGGGTTTGCCGGAAAGCCTTTTGTAACTAGCAATTTATCCACTTGGGGCTATTCATTTTGAGGCTATTGTTTGCTCTTTGCGCGACAACGGCTTCACTCGGCTCCCCGGGACAGGTTCCAAATTACCGGTCGCTATTGCCAATAGGCGAAACAAATCGGCCAGTGCTGCAACCACGGTATCTTGTGATGTGGATCCAAAGAACAACAGGTAGCATAAACTTGAGCTATTTCACCATCGAGTAGGCACAAAAAGTCGCTTCTCCTCAAGGTTACTTTCTTGCACTACCGCACTCCCCCTGATCATCTATTGCTTTAGAAAACTAGCATGTCTTGATTCTTCAAACTTGGTGCTCTTGTCTAGATAACAAGAATGATATCCCTTTGATTTCTCTAGATAGCCAATGAAATGGCAGTTTACTATCTTTGGATCTAGCTTTTCTTTGTTTGGGTTAAATACTTTCGCCTCTCCTCCGGATCCCCAAAACTCTCATATAATGGAGTAAGGGTTCTTTGCCTGTTCTCAACTCATGTGGTGTTTTTTGCGCACCGACTTGCTTGTCGCACGCTTAAGTATGTGAACAAAGTGGTTTTTAACGCCTCTATCCACAAGTTAACCGACAAACGAGTAGCTAATCTTGCTTTATGCCTTTACGCTATTCATTCTACCGAGGCTCCTCCCCGCGCGGGAGAGAATCGTACAACTATGCCAGTTCCGTAAGGTACCTTGCAAATAGGTCTAGAAAAACTATCCATAAGGGGTATGCCAACAATACTCCCCACATCCTCGATCTTAATATCTTAAGTTTATCTAACGCTTCCGAGCATTCTTTGATTTGGATAGATTTATCCATAACGAGTATCCATATGTGAATGTAATGAAGGAATCAAAAACCATTCACAAATGTTACTACAAAAAGGTCCACATATGAATCAATTCTAGTATTCTTGCGCTTCGCTAGCTCCTTTCTTATAGTGGGAGGATTGATTCTTAGCGTAAGCGTTCTTTTCTCCCCCTCGAAATATGGTCTTAGCAACAATACCATAATTTCGATGAGGAATCAATTCTCTTTCTTTTCTTGCTTGCATTAACAAATAATGCATTCTCATTCAAATCTCTTTCTTTTCTTGCTTGCATTAACAAATAATACATTCTCATTCAAATCTCTTTCTTTTTCTTGCTTTCTAATTATTTACACGTTGGTGCAAAATAACTAGAATTCAAACTGTAGCTTACAATAAACTTGCGCAAAGTGGCAATTCACATGCTTCAAAACTAAAACAAACTTCTAGCTTAGGAAACAAAACTGACATCATATAACCGAAATGTGAAAACCACTTGCTAAGACTAGAGATAAATTTGCTATAGCTTGGACTTGAGCTTGGCCACCTTAATTTGTCGGTCTTATCTTCTTTGAATTCTTCAAAATTTCTTCTTCTTTGCTCGCACATGGCAATGGCCTTTTCTAAATCCCACTCGCCTAGCTGTGTGTTGTAATTAACAACAAAAAAATGGCAAACTCTTTAGGAAGTGATTTTAGGGCCAAATTGATGAGAAAACCATCCGTAGTGGTAACTCGGCTGCCATAGTGCTCATGCTTAAGATATGATCTCTCACACCCCCTCCATAATACTTCATGGATGTGAGTTTCTAGAGGTTTGCTTTGAGATCTCAAATAATTATCGAACATCAATATCTTATCTCGAAATAATTGCATATCTTAATTTAACGTTGGTCAAAATCAAGATATACAAATAACTTGCTTCAATCTTGAAAACTTGCAATTGCAATATTGCTATTATTGACATTGGTCAAAAAAATAACAACATTACAAAATTACTTGTGCTTGAAAAACTTAGCTTCTCAATCAAATTGCAATATTGCTATCATTGACGTTGGTCAAAAAATAACAACATTACAAAAATTACTTGTGCTTATAATCTCAACTTCTCAAATTAAATATCTCGTTGGTTCAATTTAATAAGAGAATCTCTGAGTATCTTGCGCAATGAAAAATTAAAACAACTTGCTGTGACTTGCTAAGCTCAAATTGTTATATTGCTATTATTAACGTTGGTCAAAAAATAGCAACATCACAAAATTTCTTGTGCTTGAATTTTCTTGGGCTTAAAATTTTTTGGGCTTAAAATTTCTCGGCTTTAAATCTCGGCTTCTCAAATTAAATATCTCGTTGGTTCAATTTAATAAGATAATAAACTATAATTACTTGCACAAATGAAAATAACTTTGCTATTTTCAAAACATTACTTGCTGATCTTGCTCTCAAACAATAAACTTACTCTCTAAGTAATAAACACGTTGGTGTAAATTAAGTAGAGGTTTAAACTATTCATCTAATGATCATAAATCCTTTGCATAAAAGTTTCTGAAAAAATTACAAAATAATAAAAGGAAAGAACTATTTTTCTTGCTTTGGGCCTCGGCCGAACTAATCTGCCCACTTTAGCTTTCGGCCGGTGTCCTTCTTTTTCTGAGCTTTACTGCGCCCTAAGCAGCCAAGGCAGGCCGGCCCAACGCAGTGAGGTGGTCCAGCCCGCCTGCAACCATTTCTTATGCTTATTGGGCCGGGTCAAACCATTTGGCCCGAAGCCGGAAACGGCCCACGGCCGCACTCCTGATCCTACCCGACGGGCCAAAATGACCCGCAGGGTCCAAGAAAAACCGAGCTGAGCGATCCGAGCCGCCCATCTTGATCCGATGGACGAGCCGCATTCTCGGATGAACAAAACTCGCAGCGGAACCCTAACCCTAACTTCTCATTTCTCTTCCTTCTCTTTCTCTATTCTCGGCGATGGAGCGGCTGAAGGCCGCAAGCGGCGGTGATCCCGCCGTGGCCGCATGGGACCCCAAAGCCTCTCTTGCTTTTCTTTCGAGCGCCGGCAGACAAACGGCCGAGACCGCCTAGAGGCACCGCCGCCGGCGAGCCACACCCGGCTACCCGTCACTCTCACTTGCCACGTCTCTCGGCGGCCCGACGGACGCCCGGCAAAACCAGCCATGGTGGCGCCGGCGCCCTTCTTTGTTCGCCGGTGGAGAGCCGCACGCGGCTCCCGGTCTCCTTCTCTTATTCTTCTCCATCCTCCACTCGCGGCCCCATATGAAGCAACGACGGCGGCTCCATCCACGATGACCGGAAATGGAAGAAACCGGGCGCCAACGCGGACCCCCTCGCCGGGCACGCGCTCGCCCTCGCTGAGCGCGCCCGCCGCCGGCGGCCTCACGGTGTTGCCTCACTTGCGCGACCCACCCAAAAACAATGCGGCTCTTTGCCTTCCCGCTAGCGAGAAATGGCATCGCAGCTTTCTCATTCCGTGCAACGACGGTGTTTGCTTTCGATTCGAACGTTCTTTGTCGATTGCTTGATTACGATTAGGATTAGGGTTTCGACTTGTGGTTTCTCTCCCGATCCCGAACGGAATTGATCTGTTCTTGCGCTAGGGTTAGAAAGTCCGAATCGGATCTTCCTCTTTCTCTCGTGCTTTTCTTACGGTTTGATTCCCAATTCCGATCTACATACTAGATCGGCGGATACCATTGATAGGATTAGAGGATCTTTCTAGCGAAGAAATCGGATTAGGGAACAAATAGAAACAATAGTAACAAGAGTAATTAACCTAAGTAATCTACTTAATCAACTATATCAATAGTAAAGAGTGAAAGAATGTAACCGGAGTTCATCTCGTGTCGCAGCCTTCCCTTCGGTGGCGGCGGTAGTGGAACTTCCCGCCGCTTGTCGCGCCTCCCGACGGGTGGAGTTCTCGGGAGTGACGGTAAGAGGAAATGGCGGCTATAACTCTCGTGTGTTGTGCCGCCACCCCTACCTCTATTTATTAGCGCATTGCGACGGGGGCCCACTAACCATTAGGGTTAGATGCCCCGATCGTGGCGACAAAGGGGATTGAGCGGCCGTTGGGGGTCGGGCCCCTTTGAGATCAACCTAACACCAAAGTGTCGGTATGGCCATGGTGTGTGCCTTGTCTCGTCTTCTCTCCAATGTCCGATCAAGCAATCTATAAGGTTTGTGTGGTGTTCCCGGTTGACGGGTTGAGTGTTTGGCGGCCGGTCCACATCGCAACTTCTTTCCGCATTTGGTCAAGGAAAAGGGCACTTTCGAAAAATAAATGGTGTGCCATCTCTAGGTTTCTCTCGCATAAGGCAATGCAGTAGTTATTTTTCCATTGCCGTGCTCGACGTGTCTTTGCAGTCCATAGTCTATTTTGCGGTAATAATGTCATGAACCAGAATTCGGCCAACCGAGAGTGGCTAATTGGGCCAAACGCGACGGCCGCCGCCCAGGAGGAGCCGGGGGCGCGCAAGGCAAGCTGGGGGCCGCCCTGCCCGCCGCCGCTTTCCCTCTCCCGTGACGACTGAGTTTGCTTCGCTTTCAAGTTAGGACTATCTTAGGTAATTTTTGGTGTGCAAGGGGCTATCTCATCTATAAGGGAGACCCTTATTAGGAAATAATAAAAAATAGGAATTGCTTGTAAAGGTATTCCAAATCGTATAAGGAAACCTTATAGAGATTGCTTAGATTACAAGTCCCACTAGTCGGGCTATATAAGCAAGAGGCATGTAATCTCCAGGGGATAAGCAAGCAATAAAAACATATCTATCGTTTTTCGACTCCTGGCCTCCCCCTCCCCCGATACCAGCCGCGCCGCGCGCCGTCGCCGCCAGCGCCGCCGCCCCCCCACACCCACGACTCCTCCCTCCCGCATTTGCTCGTCTTTGCGGCGCGCCGCCGCCGGCGAGATCGCAGCCCCGCACGCCTTCTTCGAGCTTCAACGGTCGACGAACGGGTGTCAATTCCGCCCAATCTAGCCGAATCGGCGGTGATATCCGGAGACCAGGGCGATTCCCACCACCCATGGCTTCCGAGATGAAGGAGTTCACCGCGGCGCCGAAGCGCTCGGACGACAACCGCGCCGGATCAGCCGGCGCCGACGACATGGAGGTTCGTCTTCGCCGCATGGATGCGTCCCGCATCACCTCGAGGACCCCCGCCCGAGCACGGCGACCAAGCCGGAGGACAGCCCGGCCCGGCGCGGCCCGCGCCGCACAGGCGGCCCCCGCAGCGCCCCGCCGCCCCTCCCGGCCACGGACCTCGACGTCGGCTCCGACCCTGCCATCCTCCGGCTCGAGGGGAGGAAGATGGCCCGTACATGACGCGACCGGGTCGTCATCGACGTCATCCTCGGCGACACCACAAAGACAAAGCTGCCCTCTCCTCTCCACCCAGGCACCGCGCGCCGCGCGGGACTCTATGGCGAGATGGCGTCACCGCGGCGCCCGCCCTTCCCTAGGCACCACCCGCGGCGCCCAGGCGCGACCGCGCCACCGCGGCGCCCGAAGACGTCGCGCCACCACCGGCGGATACCCTCCCCGCTCGTCACACGCCGCAAGTCCGGGAGTTCGGCGGCACCGACGACCCCGACCTCACGGATTCGCAAGCCGGAGCTTTTCTTCGAGCTCAACTTGGACATCGACCGGACTACTACGTGAGTTACACCGCCTTCCATCTCACCGGTCTTCTTTGCGATGCGGTACATCGACCTGTCCAAGAAGAAGTCCCCGCCGAGTGGGGCGAGTTCACCAGGCGTCTGCGACATCACCGGCCCGCCCCGACACCTCGGCGTCATGGGGGCATACGCGCCGCCCTCGGGGGGCAAGCCGGGGCGACTACATCGACGCCTTCGAGGTCTATGCTTCACGCATGGACTTTGAGGGGACGCCACCGCGTCGACCTCTTCGTCGAAGGCTTGCGCACCTCGCCATGACGGGCGGCACTCGAGTGGTTCGAGCCCGTTCGATGGAGGAGGCCATCGACCTCGCCCGCCGCTACAACGACGACGAGCGGACGACGCCGAGCGACGAGGCGCCGACAATGGCGCCAAGGCCGGCCCACCACGTGACTACCGGCAACATCGACGACGACATCATGGCATACCCGGTTGACCGCGAGACCAGGCCGCCGGCGTCTCATTGTTGCTTATGGATGGACATCGGCGGGGCGTCGAACGACATGATCACTGGCTGCACCGCCCACGACGACCAACAAGGAGCTCGGGATCATCTCCAACGCCATCGAAGCCGCCGGCCATACGCCCAGTGGGAGCCTCCACTATGGCATCGTGGTACTTCCACCGCTACATCCCCGCCGCCCAGAGCTTCTCCAGGACTTCCTCACGGGGAGAACGTCCCGCCGCATGGCGTAGCGATGGGCTTCCACCTCCCCACCGTCCCGGGAGGATCGGGCGTTCCGACAGCGTCCTTCTTCTCCAGCCACGCCCCGACGAGCGGATCGAGGGTGCCACCGTCCTCCTTCGACAACAACGGTGATGTCTTTTTCGCATTGGGAATGTCACCGTCGGTGCAGCATGGGCCGCAGAAATCCAGCGCGGGGCGCCCGTGAGCACGCCCAGCGACCTCCTCTCTGGCTGCCTCCTCGACTTCACCTCCTCGCCACCCACGTTGATCCGTCACGTCTCTGCATCGCAGCGGCTCCATGCTAAGGTGACAAGCGGTGCCGACGACCTACACCTACATCGTCTCCTCCGCCGACCCGCCGGATGATCGAGCTATCCGGGACCCTCGGCGCCTCCGTCATGCGTCGTGCATGGGCGAAACGTCCCTTCGTGCGGCCTCGCCGAGCTTCAAGTTCAGCATCTGCCGGCGACCTCCACCTCGACTTCTCCTTCACCGACAAGGACGCCGATTAATGCGCAACAACGACAACGACAAGTGCGGTCCTCTCGTCTTCTACTTCGGGCCCGGGTGGTCACCTCCCGATCGATGCGCCCCTTCGCCACTATGTGGTGGGTTGGGCGGCAAGTGGACGCGCCCGCCTCGTCGAACGGTGGGGAGATGTCATGAACCAGAATTGGGCCAGCCCCGAGAGTGGCTAATTGGGCCAAACGCGACGGCCGCCGGCCCGGGAGGGGCCAGGGCACGCCACGCGTAGGGGGGGCCCCCCGCCGCCGCCGCTTTCCCTCTCCCGTCACGACTCCGAGTTTGCTTCGCTTTCAAGTTAGGATTATCTTAGGTAATTTTTTTTAGTGTGCAAGGGGCTATCTCATCTATAAGGGAGACCCTTATTAGAAAATAATAAAATAGGAATTGCTTGTAAAAGGTATTCCAAATGTATAAGGAAACCTTATAGAGATTGCTTAGATTACAAGTCCCACTAGTCGGGCTATATAAGCAAGAGGCATGTAATCTCCGTGGGGATAAGCAAGCAATAAAAACATATATATCGTTTGCGCCTCCCGGCCTCCTCCTCCTCCCCGCTAAGACGCGCGCGCCGCCCCGTCCCGCCGCCGCCGCGCCGCCGCCGGCCCCCCACGCCACGGCTCCTCCCCTCCCCTGTTGCTCGTCGCCGCGGCTCGTCGCCGCCGGGCGAGAGACCGCAGCCCGTCCCGCCTTCTTCCCGAGCTTCAACGGTCGACGAACGGGTGTCAATTCCGGCCCAATCTAGCCGGAATCTGACAAATAACCAAAGGAAAAATGTGCATTTTTGTGGCGCCCAAACTTTCCGGATGAGCACGAGGAACGGTGATCGCACATGACCGCAAAGCGTATGTTATACGTCCGAGCTCGTTGAGTATTGACCGAGTTTTCTAGTGTCCAAACAATCGAGTCATCCTCACTGTCATCTAGTTCTATTCCAGTCTGCTCAATGGCTGTCCAGAGCTTGAAAAAGTCGTCTAGGAGTTCATGGCTCAGCTGTTGAGCGATATCATGTATCCAATTGTCGTTTGTCAATGCATCTCTTACGCTTGCTTTTTGCGTCTACTATGCTCATATAACCATGGGCAGATAATGGCCGGTGTCGTTCCATTAATCCAGCTTGAGGTCCAAAATAGCGCCCTCCTTCCGTTTCTTCTTGTCACTCTTGTTCTTTGCATTGAAAAGATCAACGTCGGTCTTGTCGACCGGCAGCTCAGTTCCACACCATCTGATGGGTTTGTCCATTGGAACCACAACCATCTGATGCACAGTGCGCGACTGAACCTTTCTAAGTCGATAATCCCCAGTCCACCGTTTCCGTTGGCATGGTTACATTTATCCATGCTACTTTGCATTTCCCTCCTGTTATTTCACTCGTCTCCCGCCCATAGGAAGCTCCTCCTCATTTGATCTAGCTCGATGTAATCAGTCCGCGGTGCCTTGATTGATGTCAAAAGATAGATCGATAATGCACTTAGGACTGACCTGACAAGCTCACGCCTTCCCGCTTGGTTCATAAATTTTTCTTGCCAAACTCCTAGATTTCTTCTTGATTTGTCTACAAAGCTTTGTAGGTGTACCATTTTCAATCTGCCGGGCCGACACAACGACTGCTGATCCTGTCGAAGACACAAGTGTCGCCCAGGATGAGCTTGATGCCATCCGCGTTCCACGCCTCCAGGGGCATGTTCTCCATGGTCACCCTGACGTGGTACCACCACGTCGAGTCCACAGCAGAGCCCGCTGTGCGCCATGGCTGGATGGGGAGCTGCATGCCCCTGACAATGATGGATCCCTTGAAAATGGCCTTGTCCCTGGACAGGGCGAACTTGAAGTCAGCGACGAAGGCCGTCGAGGAGAGCCTAGAGACTCTGAAGGTGGGCGCCTGGACTTGGAGCTGGATTGCCAGGGCCAGGGTGATCTCAATAGTGGAAGGTGGGTTGTCACAGGGCGGAACCGTGACTACCACCGCGTGAACAAGGAGCCGGCCGGCCTCAGCCGCCATGGCGTCGGTGAGTGCCATGGGGATGCGGTACATCACCGGACGATAGGCGGCTTTGTCTCGGGATGTGTTCCATCGCAGCGTCGGGTGGGGGAAGCTCGGGGACTGTTTGGTGGGGGTGAGGCGGCGAGGTGGTTTGCAGGTGGAGGCTTGGTACTGTCTGGCGGTGGCGGCGGATTGTCTGGCTTGGTGGTTTTTGGCGGTGGGAGGTCGGCGAAGGAGATACGGCTGTGGATATTCCCGGCCGGGAAGGTCAGTCGAGAACGGAGCGAAGCAGAGATTGGTTGTCGGCGGCGGGAGGGGCAATTTTTGGAGATGTGTCCCGACCGGCAAGACCGGATGCGCGTGAGGCTCTACACCGTGCAACAAGGTGATCGGTGGCAAGGCATCGAAAAACATCCCACCATCGGCTTGCTTTTAAAGGCGGCGCGGTCCAAAGCGGTGTACACCGGTGTTGGGCGGGAAGTTGAGGAGCATCTTCCGCATTCATCACGTTCTTTGCTTCACGATCTTGCGCCGAGAGCTCTTCTTCTGTTGATTTGCCACTTTGGTGAAAGTGGAGCTCCATCCTCCTCATTAATGGCGGAGCATTCACCATGCTCCCAACGGCCAGCGCCCATTTGAATCGATTTCCCTTTCGGGAGGCCGTCGCCCTTGGCGGTCGCCGCGCCTGCGGATGCGCCCGATCCCGCGATTGGAAGTTCCGGGACGCCTCTAGACGCACCTCCGATGCCCGTGCCCGGCATCCGATCAAAGGTATCGGCGGCGGGACGCCGTGAAATCTTTCATCGAAGAGGAAGCCGGTGCAGCCAGCGCCGGGGCGAGGTGGTTGATACTCCTGCCGGTTGGAGGCGTGCCATCACGCCCGCGAGGTGGCATGCCGTCGGCAGGGCACGGAGCCCGGCCCGGTCGCGCTCGCTCGGGGCGGATTGGCATGCGCACCGACCCGCATCCGTGACGCAGAGTCCGATCCGGTGATGCCCTCCGGCGGTAGCATGAGGTTGAGTGGATCCATGGTCTTGCCCGGTGGATCCCGAGCCGTGGCCACAAAATGACGCCATCATGGTTGTGGCATCGTCTTCAAGGCCCGCTCGTAGAGCCGTCTTCAATGTCTTCGTCGCCCTCGGGAATCTCCCCCTAGTCCAGCTCGTCGAGGGCCTCCACTTCTTCATCGGTGGTAGCGGACAGAGGCGGTGAGGCTGGTTGAACGGGGAAAGGGGGGACTGGGGTTGGCTGGGTGGTGGCCGGCGGCGCCAGGGCGGTCGCCGACGGGGAGTGGAGGGGCTCTCGCTCACCTTGGCGCTCGCTCATTTCGAATCTAGGACACCGCTCCCAGAAAGATCATTGGTTTAGCTACATATGCTCGTCCCAGAATAATCGTCGTTGTAGGCCTGGTTGTAGTGACTCTGCCATCCTCTCGGCATTTCTCTCCCATCATTGCTTATAGTAGGAGTGGTTGTAACTTTTGCCTTGCCAACTTTTGCCACTAGCGACGGTCATTTTGGGACGAAAGGAGCGCCAGATATTGGGCAGATTTGTATGACATATTCTTTTTGAAAGAAAAATACTGCATGCTAATTTGTGTGGCAGATTTATTTTGAGAGAAAAATACTAAGTACTAATGGATTCATGACAGCCCTCAGAGCCCAGCCCATAAGAACCAGTCCGCAGTCCCTGCCATGTGCCATCGCTTGATTTGCTCAAAAAAAAAAAAAAAAAAATGTGCCATCGCTTGAGCAACGAGCACACCGGTTGGAGGCACTCGAAGCACGAAGAGACAAGGGGGAGCCAGGAGGCCGCCTGCCTACAGCTACCTGCTATAAATACACACAGCCCGGCCGCCCCGCGCCGCACCGCCTTTTCCCCACTTTGGCTCCGCCTCCCTCGACCACTCGGGAGGCTCCGGAGGAAGCAGTTCAAGGTGAGAGGCCTCGTCTATCTCCCTGCTCGCTCGCCCCAAATCGTCCTGCCTCGGCCCGCTTCCGAATCCGAATCCGTGCCGCGCTGTGCCGTTCCGACCATCTCGTTTGGGGTATTTGATTTTTCGGGTGTATTTGCTGGGGTTTGCGGGGGTTTTCGCGAATGCGGGTGGGAAATAGCGGGGGGAAGCCTCTAGAAGCTCGATCGAACCTCCTCCTCGAAGCGGAGCGGGCTCTAGGAGGTGCGGTTCGAGGCCATATCGAACCGCACCTGCTCCTCTCTGCTCCAAAATCTGTGTCTGCTAGCGATTCGGTGCGAAACTGGGAAACCCTTTTTTCAGGGGTTTTTTTTTTTTGCTATTTGTTTTGTTGCTTTTCATTTCGTAGAAGCTTCTAGAAGCTCGGCCCAGTTTCCTCCTCGAAGTGGAGCGGGCTGTAGGAGGTGCGGTTCTCTGCTCCCAAATCAGCGGCGTCTGTCGATTCGGCAGGATTTTTATACCTGTTTGAATCCCTATTCAAACGTGGTGCCATTGTTTTGCGCAGCATCCCAATTTCGGGGGGTGTTTGTGATTTTCGAGTGCTGTTAGGTTACCAGTCGTGATACGGTGATGCAATGGCGCGATTGTTGCGTACTTGGAACTTGGAAGCACTTGGTTCCGACAGGAATTCAGTTGCACACTCGTTCGGTTTTTACCCATAACCCAAATTTTGTTGGTCCATCTGATGCTTTGAATTTCCACGCATAAGTTTGTGGTTATGTTTGGATTCTGACAGGATTAGATTAGATTACAGGGAGGTCTAGTGGTTGTTCTGCTGCAACATTTTTGTTTGGGCATGAAAGTTGTATACTGTTTTCAGTAACTGATCAGTGTATATGTCATAGGGAGTAGGCTGCATCTACCATTGAAATTGTATGAGAACGAGTTGATTTTTGTTTGTATGTAGGTGCAAATGTTTATCTGAGTGAACTGCTGATATTGTTATCTTGAATTTGGTCTAATTTGTTTGTGTACTACCTTTCTGTGTTCTTAAGCTTTGCATGATGATAATTAGATTCAGATGCAATACATTGTTCTTCTGTTTTGACCATAGATTCGTGTTACCAAGCTATACTGGTTTTTAGTATTAGCTTGGAGGTCATGATGTTTGTTGTTCCCATGTGAGGACCTAGTTACAACAATTTTGGAATAGAAATAGTCTATAGTAGCATACTGCCATTGATTTTTTTTTTTTTTTGAGTGTATGAACAAGACTTAGCAGTATTGCAGAAGCATGTTATATTGGCTTCAATGTTTAGCATGAAAAATTGCACTATGAGAATATACTCAGTTTCCTTGCAGTATATGCGCACTTCCTTTCTTTCAGGCATACATGACTAGATGCCTTCCCATTGTACCTTATGGTCTAGTAAAGAAGAAAGCTAGTGCATGGTGGACTGTTAAAAAATTGATCCCAAAGTTATTATTAGTTCATACTCCCTCCATTCCAAATTATAGGTCATTTTGGCAAACCTAGATTCATGGTTGTTATTATGTATCTAGACATAAGTATATATCTAGATGCATAACAAAAATTGTGAACCTTGAAATGCCAAAATGACCTATAATTTGAATGGAGGAAGTATTTTATTTCGCTAAACCCTTTTGTGCATGTTGTGCTTTCTAATTGTTTTCAGTACAAATGTTCACCATGCAAGCATGCATGTACTTATATCCTTTCAAGTGCAAGAGCTAGCAACATAACAGACACCTCTTACTTTTCTATGTTTCAGGACAAGCATTAGATCATATTGCGGTCGTCTGTAGTGCTTTGATTTTTTGAAATCTTTATACAAGCTATGCATTTGCTAACTCCTATGTTTGCCATTTCTAGGGACAAGAGCTTTATCTGTCATAAACTTGTGATAAGAAAGATGGTAGTGTGTGCTGAACCTCCTCCCAAGTTAAAGATCCCAGAGGGTAAGATCACAGAACTGACAGATGATGCTAATCATGAATCCCCAAAACCTGAGAGAAGGACAAGGGTGCACCACATTGAGCGGCACAGATCATGTGTTGTGACCTTATCTGACATGGAACTCAGTGATTTGCAACCCCGTCATCTCCTCCAGACCCTTGAGGTCTCCAAGAGCCCAGGAGGAGGATCACAGTGCTCACACCATGAAGAAACCCCTACAGATGCTAATGCATCACACAGACATGCAATTGCAGATGCTGCTTGGGAAGCCCTTAAAAGGTCAATAGTTTACTTCAGAGGCCAGCCAATTGGGACTGTTGCCGCAATAGACAAGTCTCAGGGAGCAGCACTCAACTATGACCAGGTGACCTTTTCTGTTCCAGTTCAAACATCGATACCGTTGTCAATTCATGCATATTCTGTTTTCTAAATCTGCATCTCCCTGATAGTTTTGATCTATCACTGCTTATTTTCATCCAGCATTATTGTAATGGTAGTCCCAAAATTCTCTAATGGAGAGTATATTTATGTGGACAACTATTGGATTCCTGCAAAAAATGTCCATTATATCCCATGCATGAATTAATTCATCTCTTTGTACCTATGCATACAGTACAGTCAGCAATAATTTAGTATTTTCTTGCCATATCCTGGAACAGGTTTTCATGAGGGATTTCATTCCTAGCGCATTGGCTTTTCTGTCCATTATATCCCATGCATGAATTAATTCATCTCTTTGTACCTATGCATACAGTACAGTCAACAATAATTTACTTTTTTCTTGCCATATCCTGGAACAGGTTTTCATGAGGGATTTCATTCCTAGCGCATTGGCTTTTCTGATGAAAGGAGAACACTTGATAGTGAAGAATTTTCTGGTAGAAACTGCCCGCCTTCAGTCAAGAGAGAAGATGGTTGACCTCTTTAAGCTTGGTCAGGGCGTGATGCCTGCAAGCTTTAAGGTGCACCATCGCAACCCTACCAAGGAGACAGAAAGTTTACTGGCTGATTTTGGTGAAACTGCCATTGGGAGGGTTGCGCCTGTAGATTCTGGCTTATGGTGGATTATTCTTCTTCGTGCTTACACCAGGTGGACAGGGGACAATTCTCTGGCTGAAAGCCCTAACTGCCAAAGAGCCATGCACCTTATTATCAGGCTGTGTCTCTCAGAGGGGTGTGATACTTCTCCAGCCCTGCTTTGTGCCGATGGCTGCTCCATGATAGACCGAAGAATGGTATGCTGCTCAGCTCATATCCAACTACTTTTTTTTTGTTATTGTATAGATTATAGTTGACAATACACCTCATACCTGTTTGCTCGGATTTTCTGGGATCTTACTGTTCTACTGCATCCTTTCAAGTCCCATGTCAATCAGAATTGAAACTGCTATTGCTCATCTGATAATGTATTGATACTTTGGAGGTTTACATTCTGGTTTAATAGAAGGAATCACTTGTAGGGTGGTTTCTAACAGGTAACATAGTAAGACTAAGATCAGGACCAAAATACTGAAAACACGAGAGGATTTTGAGCATTAAGTTGCTACAAAAATACTTTGGTTTTGAAAAAGTTATATAGTTGTGAACACAAACAGTGTACTTTGTGCGTAGTCAACATGTCATCAAATTCTTAGGCTTCTCGATTGAGGTGCTAATTTTCTTTTAACTGAACCCTTGTTTTCTTCTTATTGAAGATACTTAGTAGGTTGCAAGTGGTTTATCTTAATTCCTACCTATTTACTACATGTTCATCATGTAGGGAATCAATTTGATGCCCTTGAACTTGGGGATGTCAAGTTATTAATGCTTTTCTTGAAAGTTTGTCATGTTTTATCATGTATCTTGTTTACTGAGCTGTCGACTGAATCCTTGCAGGGTATATATGGCTATCCAATTGAAATCCAGGCTCTCTTTTTCATGGCTATGAGATGTGCCCTAAGTATGTTGAAACAAGATTCTGATGCTGACTTTGTGAACCACATCACGAAACGAATCCAAGCTTTGAGCTACCATCTACACAGCTACTATTGGCTTGACTTCCAAAGACTGAATGACATATACCGCTACAAGACTGAAGAGTACTCGCAGACAGCTTTGAACAAGTTCAATGTGATACCTGAATCAATACCTGATTGGATATTTGACTTCATGCCTAGCCGTGGCGGATACTTCATTGGCAATGTTGGTCCTGCAAGGATGGATTTCCGCTGGTTTTGCCTGGGCAACTTCATTGCAATTCTGTCGTCGTTAGCAACTGGGGAACAGGCTGAAGCTATACTGGATCTTGTGGAGGAGCGCTGGGAAGAACTCATCGGGGAGATGCCACTCAAGATCTGTTACCCTGCAATGGAAAATCAGGAATGGCAGATAGTCACTGGATGCGACCCGAAGAACACCAGGTGGAGCTACCACAATGGAGGCTCATGGCCAGGTGAGAGCTCTCTGGACATTTTAATAATCATGTTAGATCTTCTGTTTGTTTCCCTAGGGCGGTACTTTGCACGTTGTTTCTCTTACTGCTGGTGGCCCTGAGATTTGTTTTAATTATGTGGTTTGTAGAGACATAGTGAATCATTTTCAAATTGGAAAAAATAGAGGAGAAAGATTATTTGTCAATCCGAGCTTCACTTTAACAATATGGTCTTGATTCGTCTATTAGTCCTTAACTCCTTATGAATTGGGTTAGCAAATGTGTACATGCTGTAATCTGCTCTGCTCTGGTAAATAAGATATGAGTAGTATGTAAAAACTGAAGGCTGTCGTGGATCACAACAGTTTGCTTATATAAACAAACATTTTGTATGGCAAGATATCTGTACCGTGCATTTGTACACATTCTTCATCCTGCATCAGCATCCTTTCTAGATGTCCACATGCTTACTTTATGTGTCTGTTATGCCGCATACTTATATCCACATGCTTACTTCATCTGCTGTTACCCCATTTGCATACACGGTGTCTGCTCAGTGCTGCTGTGGCTGCTGGTGGCGGTGAGCGTGAAGCTGGGGCGCCCTCACCTGGCCAGGAGGGCGATGGAGCTGATGGAACGGCGGCTGGCGAAGGACGAGTTCCCCGAGTACTACGACGGCAAGGCGGGGTGGTATGTGGGGAAGCAGGCGCGCACGTACCAGACCTGGTCCGTGGCCGGCTACCTGGTGGCCAAGATGCTCCTGGACGACCCCTCCCACCTGCGGATCATCGCGCTGGAGGATGACGGCCACTCCCGCTCCAGGGCGCCCTACCTCAAGCGCTCCAACTCCTGCCCGTGATCGCTGCCGCGCGGCGCGCCCTTTTTTTTTCTTTTGCCCACGCTAAAGACTACGAGTACAGTCACAGGTTTCGTTCTGGTTCGGACCGAGGATAGTGAAGTGCAGGGGAGGACATAGTTATGTTGCATAGAGAATGTTGGTGGCAGGATGAGGACATAGGAGTAGGTGCTCCTGGTTCTGGTGCGGTTGATGAACGCATCCATTTGCCAGATGTGTAAACTGGTAGAGATTTTTGGTAGCTGAGGCTTGTTGCAATATGCAGAACTCTGATGGGATGGTGTCTGGTGGTCTCTTGCTTGCTGCTGAGGTAGATAGCCCTGTTTGTGTTTGCTGTTGCTACTCTTCTTTGCTTAAAAATTGCCAGTTGTTATGGTTCCCCCGTTTGTTTGTCTCTAGACGGATACGGACTACGGAGACCGTGTTCGATTCGAATCGGAACATCATGTCTGTAGTGTGTGTGTATATATCTCGATCCATACGCACCTGTGCTGTCTTGTCATTAATCTTCTCTGTTTGCTGCATGTACGCCATGAACGACCTGAGGAGGAGAAAGAGGAAGGCGAGCGCACCGGCAGAGGCCGAGGCACCTGTTCCGGAGCTCTCGAACGAGATTGTTGTGGACATCCTTGTCCGGCTGCCCGTGAAGACCGTCCTGCGGTGCAGGGCAGTGTGCAAAGCATGGCTAGCCATCATCTCCGACCCCTTCTTCACCGGGGCGCACCTCCGGTGGTCGGCATCCAGATGTGAGCAGAACCCACGCTTCATCATCACCCCCACACCCTGGACCGTGTCCTCCCCATGGGAGGACGACTTGCCGACTACCTTCTCCAACCGCTTCACCTTCTACCAGTGGCAGCAAGGTGCTCCCATGGCTACGCTGATGCACGACGAGGATTTTGGCAGCCAGTTCGGAACCGTTCGCTACTTTGCCCACTGCGATGGGCTGGTGCTGGCTCCCACGGACACCAGGCTCTACCTCTTCAACCCGGCCACCAGGGAAAGCTTCACGCTGCCAGGAGACGACAACCCCACTACCAGGGGAAGGTGTAGCGCCCCGCTGCTGTTGTGCCGGCCTGGGCCTAGATCCGCGCACGGGCAAGTACAAGGTGGTCCGGGCCTTCTACCGAGCAAAGGATCCTGACACAGACGTGGGGAAGAACATGGGGATGGAGGTGTTCACTGTCCCAGGCAATGGCGGTGGCGGTGGCGGTGGCTCATGGAGGGTGATCAGGTACAATCTTCCATACCCTGCTGCCAATTGGAATACCGGTGTGACGGTCAACGGGTTCTTGTTCTGGCGCCTCGCCAAGAACCACCATAGGCCGCCTCCGTGGGGTCTTCTCCACCTTAGCCTCGCCGACGAGACATTCGGCATCACCAGGCTGCCTGATTCAGTTGACCCTGTGCTCCCTATGCCTTTTCATTGGACCAACTACACGGGGAGCTATGCGTGTCAGAACTTACCAGTAACGAAACTGTCATCATTTGGGCGATGCAGATACAAGATGGGGGACAAGGCCAATACTGGGAGCAGCGTTGCACTGTTCGACTCTGCAATCTTATCCATCCAGTGGCTTTTCTTCCGGGTGTCCGATTAGTATTCTCGACAGGTGACAATGTCAACATCATCGACATGACTACCTTGGAGCTCACAACTCAGTATGACATGGAACGTTTGAAATACCAGGGTCGTAGGGCACGAACCTGGAAGAATCTCGCCTTCTTCAACATCCATCGGTATACAGAAAGCCTTGTTCGGATCAGTGCGTAACAGCTCTGTATGTGCCTTTAGAAAAAAGAACAAAAGCAGCTAGCTTTGTGCTTGTTGCTGCTTGCATGGTTTTATGTCTATTTTTAAGGTCGACAAGGTGAAGTGAAAGTTTGTAATAACTAAGGCAATTCTGTTGTAGTACTTTTTATTTCCCTTTATTTAAACAACATACAGTATGAACAACTCCCTTATTTCGTTTATTTGGGAAACATGTCAAAATGTTCTACATCTGCGCTGCTGCCCCTATACTGCCCCTCTGCGGTGAGGGGCCAGCTGTGCTCATTGCTCTCTATGTTGGCGATGATCGATGACGCACGGCTTGTTTGCTCTCTATGTTGGTGAGGGGTTTGGGAGGGGGTTCGGAGGTTTGGGTGGGGGTTTATTTGGTTTTGGTTTTAGGGGTTGGTGGTTTTTTTTGGGGGGGTTTTGGAGGGGGTTGGGTGGTTTGCTTTTGGTTTTGGGTGTTTAGGAGATGCTTAGGGGTTTGGGAGTGGTTCTGATTGTAGTTTGTTGAATCTGAATGTTGGTCTAAATATGAAATGGTTTTGGTGATTTTTTTTAGGATTGCTCGCATGTGTTGCTTCTTTTTTTCATCAGCCCTCCCATGTGTGCAATGTAACTAGATTTACAGCACTACGTAACTACAATTTGTTTGCTAGCTATGGGAGGTGACCGTCTACTCTTCAACAACAGTACGTTTGGCTAGTTGTTGAACTTTTTTTATTCACCCCAGTTGGTGACTGTCTACTCTTCACGTTGGTCAAGCGAAGGAGTTCAAGGTCGTGTTTGGAGTTTTTTTGAAGGTGATGTTTGTGTAGTCACAGGTTCAAGCTCAGGTGGCGTTGCAGTTTGGTCATATGTACCGAAGCAGGCGTATGCATGTTTAATATTTACAGTCGTTTTTATTCGCACTTACTGTCGCTTACAGTTGCTTTTCAATCGCACTTACAGATTGTAATTGCAATTGAAAAGTATGAGTTATGTGATAGAATGGTCAATTGCTGTGATTTTCTTCAAAATATGAATGCCTTAAGAAACTGTGTCCACAGGAATGTGAAATATTGTTCAGGTGTATTAGCTTACAAAGGAAATCAAAGTTATGGGTGTTTGGACCAGGGGTGGAGAGTGATTGATCTTGCAAATTTGATCTCAAGAGGAAAAGGCCTGTGAGACTGTGTAGAGAGAGCGGGTTTTGGACCAAAGTGTAGTCTAAGAATTATCATTCTGTGTTTGTTTGATTTTTTTTAATCCTTGTTTACTTTTTGAGGCTGTTTTTGCAATGCAATTGTATGCAATAGGGAAATCTAATACTGAAGTGTTATATAGTTGTCAGGAATTAAGATCTTCAGTTATATATATTTCTTGTGCTTTGGTCTTGTAGGATTCCTGTCACCCGAATTTTCTTCTGCTTTTTTGTTTTCTGTGATTTTTGGCCTGGCAAAAATTCATGTGAGGCCCTTTTTGTCGCATGAATTTGGCTTTGGAAAAATTTGTGTGATTGATCAATCAAATTGCTTTTGTGAAAATAAAGGCCAAATCACTCAAGTTCTATATAGACACACTCTGTTTGTTCTGTCCTTTCACTAAGCTTCAGTTTCATGGTGGCTTTCGGCCACAAAATTATTCTCTATAATAGAATCAGGTAAGTAAAAAGGACGTTACTGGGCATGTAAGGAACACGGTTGTTGTGCTATATGGTCTTGTGCCTTCCACGACTCTGCCATGCGCCCTCCAACGAAAGAATGGAACTTAATTTCAGTAGTAACAAAATGAATGGAATAGAGTGCAGTCAAAATCAGAACCAACTCTGCATTTTTCAGTTCCATCTCTTCTGAACAGATCAATGATTCCATATGTAAATTCGAGAAACCACTCAGATTTTAGTGAGGTTACAAAAGCTTTCTCAAACAGAGTACTAATTTGAGAGCCAAATTCAGAATCACCTGCCGATCGAAAAACATAACTGGACATCATCTACTTTGATAAATACTTTGCTGCGAATTCAGCAATGTTCTTGTCAGAGCTCCCTCCTTGCTGCATCGCCACCTTGGCCTTGTTCATCCACCTCGCCGCGTTCAGCCTCAACTCCCTTCCCTCTCCCCTTCCATCACCTCCCTTATGCACCTCGCCACCTCCTCCCTCCTCACCAATCCCTTCCGCATGCGCACCCGATCCCCCACGCGCTCTCCACATACTTGGCCGCCGTCGGCTGGTCCGCCCACTGCGGCATCGCCACCATTGGAACACCAGCAGCGATCGATTCAGTGGTCGAGTTCCACCCACAGTGCGTCAAGAAGCAACCTGTGGCCTTGTGTGCCAGCACCTCAAGCTGAGGACAGAACGGGACGATGAGGCCGCTCTCCTTGCACCTGCCACCGAGCTGCGGAGACAGCTTCTCGGCCTCGTCGGACCTCAGCACCCAGACGAAAGGCTTGCCGGAGTCGCACAGCCCGTTGCCTAGCTCCTCGAGCTGCGCCGCGTCGAGGTTGGCCACGGTCCCGTACGACGCGAGCACGACGGAGACGGGTTCCTGCTTGTCCAGCCACGCCATGCACGGCGGCGCATCAGTGCTCGAGAAGAGGTCGACGCCGTATGTTCTGTTGCATGGCAGCCGGCCGTCGTCGAGGAAGAAAGACGGCAGTGTCGGCCCGATGGTCTTGGCGCGCCACGTCGACTCCAGGTAATCCGCCTCCTGTTCAACCAGCGCAAAGATTCGCCTGTCGATCGCATGTCCTCTGTTTCTCCAGCTTTGAATTGAGAAAGATCAATGGACATGGTGGTGTGTGCTCACCGTTGGCTCCAGGTCACGGAACGAGTTGACGAGCACGTCGTCGGCGTGGTCCAGCCCGTCGAACTGGCTGAGCGCGGACTCCGTGAACGCGGGGTACCACTGTGGCGCCGCGACGAACGGCGGGACGTCGTCGGGGCCCAGCGCCACGGCGAGCTTCCCACGCAGCTCCCCACCGTCCACCAACGGGAGGGCCACGCGCCCGGCCCAGGCCTCGCCGTAGACGAGGTCGACGGCGCACATCTGCGTCATGAACGCGGCGGCGGCCACGCCGGCGGCGCGCGCCACGCGTCGCGCCCACGGGAGGTGCGAGTCGTACACCAGCACCCGGACGGGGCCTCGGCGTCCAGGAGCGCCGCCAGCGTCTCCGACCCCGCGGCCTCCATCCGCCGCACGTACTCCGCGACGTCCGGGCAGGAGGAGATCCCGCCGGCGTCGAAGCCGTCCGAGATGGCGGCCACGGGGAACGGGCACGACGTGGAGATGGAGGTGGTGGAGAGGACGTGGCGGGAAACGACTAGGGTCGGGCGCAGGCCGTGGAAGGCCAGCCGCCGGCCGAGCTGCAGCATCGGGTTCGCATGGCCCTGCATCCCCGGGAACGGCAGGAGCAGGACGTGCGCGCCGCTGTCGTCGTCCATGGCTCCGCAGTTGAAACGGCTACGTTGCTAGTCAGTCGCTGATCTGATGTGACTGCATAAGTAATGGTCCAGTGGAGTGGCGCGCAAGCTTCTTCTTGGATTTGGGAATTGAGGGAGAGCTACAAGACGAGCAGCTAGCAAATAGTCAGCCTGTGCACGTGATGGACAGGGACGGCGACGGGATGTCATGAAGCTTCCTCAAAGCTTGTCACTTGCTGGAGCAGCAGCCACAGCAGCTGTTGAAATATTTTGCCCAAGAGATCACAACCACAATAACGGAGAGCTCGAGCGCAGCAATGACGACGACGACAGGCTCCGGGCGAGAGCACGGCGGCGTCCACGTCCTGCTGGTGCCCTTGCCGGCGCAGGGCCACATGAACCCGATGATCCAGTTCGGCCGCCGCCTCGCGTCCCGCGGCCTGCTTCCCACGCTGGTGACCACCCGGTACGTGCTGTCCACCTCTCCCGCCGCCGGGGCGCCCTTCCCCGTAGCGGCCATCTCCGACGGCTTCGACGAGGGCGGCATGGCCTCGTGCTCCGACCCCGTGGAGTACTGCCGCCGGCTGGAGGCCGTGGGGTCGGAGACGCTGGCGCGGGCCATCGACGCCGAGGTCCGGGCGGGGAGGGCCCCCGCCGTGATGGTGTACGACCCGCACATGCCGTGGGTGCAGCGGGTGGCGACCGCCGCGGGCGTCCCGACCGCGGCGTTCCTGTCGCAGCCCTGCGCCGTGGACCTCGTCTACGGGGAGGCGTGGGCGGGGCGCGCGCCGCTGCCGATGACGGACGCGGACGGGCGCGCGCTACGGCGGCGAGGGGTGGTTGCCGTGGACCTCGCAGCGGAGGACCTGCCGCCTTTCGTGGTGGCGCCGGAGCTCTACCCGCAGTACCTCAAGGTGTCCATCAGCCAGTTCGAGTTCCTCGCCGACGCCGCCGACGTCTTCGTCAACTCGTTCCGGGAGCTCGAGCCACTGGAGGCAGAGTACATGGAGACGACGTGGCGCGCCAAGACGGTCGGCCCAGCCCTCTCGTCGTTCTACCTCGACGACGGCCGGCTGCCGTCTAACAAGACCTCCGGCGTCGGCTTCTTCAGCAGCAGCGGCGCGACGACCATGGAGTGGCTGGACAGGCAGCCACCTTGCTCTGTCGTCCTTGCGTCCTACGGGACCGTCTACAGCCTCGACGCCGACGAGCTTGAGGAGCTCGGCAACGGGCTGTGCGACTCCGGCAGGCCGTTCATCTGGGTCGTCAGGTCCGACGAGGCGCAAAAGCTGTCCCAGGATCTCGGCGACAGGTGCGGGGAGAAGGGCATCATCGTGTCCTGGTGCCCTCAGCAAGAGGTCTTGTCGCACAAGGCCATAGGCTGTTTCATCACGCACTGCGGATGGAACTCGGCGACGGAGGCCATCGTCGCCGGCGTGCCGATGGTGGGCATGCCGCGGTCAGCTGACCAGCCAACCACGGCGAAGTACGTGGAGAGCGCGTGGGGGATCGGTCTGCGGATGCGGCTAGACGACAAGGGCTTGCTGAAGAGGAACGAAGTGGAGAGGTGCATCCGGGAAGTGATGGAAGGAGAGAGGAGAACAGAGTTCAGGCAGAACGCGGCGAAATGGATGCACAAGGCCAAGGAGGCGATGCAGGAAGGAGGGAGCTCTGACAAGAACATTGCTGAATTTGCAGCAAAGTATTTGTCAATTTAAAAGATCAGATGTGCAGATCAACAACTCTTTTCTGCACTGCTATGCTCAGGAAGAAATCAGCTCAAGAAACACCACAGCCACATCTTCGATTATTGACTGATTATTTACTTGCATAATAAGTACATATTTCTACCATGTATACAAGCGACTGCAGGGGATCATCAAAGAAACCTCATATCAACCAACTAGATTTGTAGACATGCTTTGTTTGCAGCACTCATCATCTCATGGCAAAACCGTTGACAGCCATATGCCCAATCTCTGCTGCCTGGAGCCGCTTCATGTAGTATTTTGACCCGCGCGAAAGGTCGATGCGTTTTCTCCTCACCAAAGGCAGGGACTCGATCGAGCACTCCTTAAAGCCCCGACGGACAAACCTGCAGGATATTCAAACAAAATAAGCAACATCCTTTTCTCCTTTTGCGACAAGATCAGCAACGATTTCAATTGGCATGTGACCATGTCCCATTTAGGTTTGAAATTTGGATGGATATTTTCTGAACAATGGATGCCTAGTGTCCTAGCTCCAGGCAAGCAAAAATAAATGGCTAATAGTAGTCCCTACTCTACTTCCAAGTAGTAATGTAATGTATTCAGATTGACTAGGTTTCATACCAGATCAAGATCAGCTCTCTAGACAATAATTCTCACTATCTGGTAACAGAAATTTTAAAAAGAAATTGCCAAGCATATAAAACAATCTCATCAATCATCACTACTAGAACGCAAGTGCATACCAATCTGCTGTCCGTGTGGTAAGCAAGAATATTTTCTCAAGTCCAAGGGATAAAGCTTTCTTCTCAACATAATCTGAAAAACAATATCACCATGATAAGTGTTTGAATAATTAATAAATTGCACTTTGCTGCTCCACAAACTAAATAGTTCTAGATTTTAACATTGCAAATTAGAACTAGCGCAAAATGCAACCACACAAACAGAAACGGCGATCAAAATAGTTAAATTCCAAATACATGTTCTTGGTTAAAATTAAAAAATAAAGATAAATCAACCAGCCAGTAAAAACCTCCTCGGCATTGCATATAGGTAGGAACCTCAACGAGAGCCCCAAACCCTGACTTCACTCTGCCGGCAAGGGATCTTTTTTTTTGTGTCAACTGGGTGTCAAATTCCTGACCAGCAGCTTGCAGCTGCGCATGGCTACTGTGTCACTGTGCGCTACATGGGCCTCCAGCCCTCCACTGCTGGTTAAAATCTTCATAGCTCATGGAACCAGGATGAATGCTTTAGTTTCCTTTTAATGCATCTTTGGAAAGGAAAATACTGTACAGAATATATACCAACCAACATGATAGAAACATGGGTGCTTATGGTTTGAAGTGAAAAAGAAGCAAAACTTTCTCCAAGTTTCCAGTGAAAGGATAAAAAAAAAATACTATAGCAAAGCTCCAAAGATACTATTAGACCCCCTGGCTTTCTTTGTTTTTTGGGTACATTCTAGACCTTGTTGGTTCTGAAATTACCGGCCTGCTTTCAGTTCTCTTTTTTTTTCTCGAACACGCAGGAGAGCTGCGTATCATTATATTAATTAATAGAAGAAAAAGAGAGTCATACATAGACCTGAACACTCGCACACACCCTTCAGTCCTCATTTTTTAGGGAAGATACCTCTGTTTTCAGGTTTTTTGCAGTTGATCCTTTCGCTTCTTGATTTCTTTTTTTTACTTAGAAATAAATGCTAGCAATATCAAATAAAACATGCTAAACCAATTTCTAAAACCCTAGTACAAACACTTATCTACCCTGAACCGGGTAAGTTATGTTAATTCATACAAAGCAATTAGAATATGCTAAAATGCAGTCATACCAAGTAATTTGTCTCCTTGACCTTGACCTCGACATTCTTCAGATACAGCAATAGCAGCAACTTCCCCAGATTTATCCTCAAGAAAAGGGAAGAGAGCAGCACACGCTATGATTGAGCCATCTCTTTCCACGACAATAAATGATGGCAATGCTTCAAGAAGCTAATGAAACAAAAAGAATTCTCTGTTCAGTTACATAAATGGCTAGAAAGAAACAAACACACACAACTTCTGAACTCATTAATGAGAAAATAATGACCTCTTTATCTGTTCAGGCACCAGGACACCAGATTCTTCTAGAGGACGAATGATCTTTCTAATACCAGAAAGATCTTCCTCTCTGGCCATTCTTGTTCCTTCATACATATCCCTACAAAAATATGAGGAAAAACATCAATGCCAACATTTTCCTTGTTAAAGATACAAGGATACGAGCATTCCAGAAGTCCTACACTGGATCACATGCTAAAGCATTCTTTAATTGAATATCATATGCCATTTTGCTTGCCCTTACACATTATGATGACAGATATCTGGGAACTCCCAGACATGTAAAAACAATAAACTTGAAACTAGATACAAAAAATGTCTTTCTAGCCAATATGTCATTTTCAACCATTATATTAGCAAAACCAAAAAGATCATTAGTTTTTATCTTACTTTTATACAGTATGGTATATAGTCAAATAGCCACCAGTGATTTTGTTGAGAGAATCGCCCTGTCATCTACATATATTTTGACACGGAATCAAAGCATTCCATTTCAAGAAGGTAGGAAAATTAAGTAAAAGACAAACATGGATTCCATGCATTTCATTATTTTTAACAGGGTTCAGGGGCAGACTTTTGGTAAGCTAAGGGAAACATGTAAAAAACATTTGCTCAAGATGCATCTACGTACATCACTGATATTAAGGCCAATTGGGGCTTACACACCCCAAGCTGCTATGTTCATTGGCAGCTAACATGGAAGAAATCAAGAAACGGTTCTATTATACCTAGCTATCATCGTTCCAACACCATCTCTAGTGAATAATTCTAGCAACAATGATCCACCAACAGTACCATCCACAATATGCACTCTTTGGACACCACCCTGACATGAGAAAATAAGGAAACTATAATTAGGACAGAAGAAAACAAGCAAAACAACATATAATAATGTATGTCACATATTGATGCATCATAAAAAAAAAATAACTCATGGATTATAGCGATCAGATTCCATTCACTAACGCATATACAAGAACAATTCAGACTTTAGACAACAGAAAAGGTAGACATACTTAAATTTTGCTAGAATTGTTCTACAAAATGACATGGCAGTCAGTCTCGCCTGAAAAAATTCTGATTTGCCTCAACTTTCCCTTTAACAGTTCTAACAGTTGAGAATATCATTGTAATGTTTCAGAATGAACTGTTTTAGTATGTGTACCACTGAACTTAGATAATCGGACAAAAGAAAAATCATTCAACAGGAGAAAGGTGCCTTGTGCGAGAGTGATTTTCTATAAAAAATAAAAATATTTATACATAACAGTACACGCAAAATGAGTGCATCAGCCAAAGTAGAAACATGCACAGATTTAATAGCAACTTTAAAAATACGGGCATTCTGCACAGACTGGTGTTATCGAACATTAATGGAACCCTACAAAGCAAGCAGGAGTAACATGTTGCAGGAAAACCAAATTGAAAACATAATAGACTTTGTACCAAAGATAAAAAAATAGGAACCAACAAATCATGCAAAATTATTCAAACACATGAAGAAGGTCAATACTTACATGGCACACGCGTATGCTGCCGCTGCCAACTCTGAAAGGTAGCCATTTGACCTGCTTAAGCGCTCCCCCCACCAATAGCAAACCCTTGCTCACCAGACAGACCATTTCCATTGTTGAAACCCACACCATTCCGAAAAAGATGCAGTATAGCCATTAATATGGTCTCTTCCATTCAAACCATGTTCAGTATCATGTTTCATTGGGAGGTAACGGACATGATTGATGTCCTCCTCATTAACAACCTTCACATAATTTGCAGCAATTTCACTCTGCTTAGCACGTGTTCTGATCAACATATCTGCTTCCTCAATAGACATAAAACGATTGACTTCGACCATGCTCATCAAATATTTGGCCATCAACAATGCAAATAAGCTTGTCCGCCTCTATGGATAAAGCACATGCTGTGGCAACTTCATAGGTACTGAAAATAAGCCAAAGGAAATTTTGTTAGACCCTATAAATAATATGAACTGGTGCTGTAGTGCTATTGCAAACACTATATCTTTTTTTTTCCCTCAGAGCTTTACCATAAGTGAAGACATGAAACTTTGTATGGTTAATTGCAGTGCCACTTGGATGATGAGCACATATCATTTGAGAACTTGACATAGAGTCGGTGATCTAAAGTTAATAACAAAGCTACAGATATGAATGGAGTAAGTGGCATACTTGCAATTTAAGACCTCTCCTGCACTGAGTACCCCATATTGCTCACAACAACTATACTATCTCTATCAAGCCTTTCTCTTATCCGTGAAACATCTATTTTTTTAACTTCACCAGTGAATCCATAATCAATGCCACCAACAACCCCTCGCCTCTGCCAAAAGAAGAGAGAGGTCAATCAATTCAGCATCTCACGGCTAAGGTCCATGTCATTGAGATGCACACAAACATAAGTTTTCCTTCATATCTTTCACTGAAAGGGTGGTGCCATGAAGGGAAGAGCATTATACCAACATGAACGGTGGTGCCACACCAGTCACAAAAAACAATATCAACATTTTTTTTTCACCTCATTTTTTTCAGGATTCGGCAGAGTTAGACCCAAAACTGATCGACATAGCACCCCAAGCATTCCTCCCCACCTTTTTTGTTTTATTTTTCAAAAACTTCGACCTGTGGGAGGGGGTAAGACAGCCCCGGGCATTGCATTATAAACGAAGACCTTCTCACGCAGCCACGCAGGTCGAGAAAACACCGAACCCTGTTTTCTTATTTTTTGCAGGGTCTCACCACCTTATACCTCTTATTCCCCACACAATCGAATGCCTCATCAATGCTCCTCGAAGCGATATTGTTAAGAAACACTACTCTTGGTACAATGATACCCAAATACATGTGCTTACATTTTTCTTTCCATTAGCTATTCACACAGTGTGATACGAGGATGCAATTTGCTTCTACATATAAATGAACGACAATATGAAGTAAAGAACCAGCATTATTGTACTAACCTTAGCACCAAGGAAATTTCCACTTGCAACATTATCAGATATTTCATGCCAACGGCCATTAACACCATGACGACGGAGATTTAACATTGGTGGTCCAGGAGATAGCTTCGCTTCTATAGTTAGCCAGATTCGGCCAGCTGCCTCCATTGCAGCATCTAATGAATCTGAATCGGTAATACGGTAGCGGCCAGCATACTTAGCCTTTTTCCCCTGTGAAATTCACAAAACTGAGCTTATTGGACACCACAAACACATCGCTGTAGTGAAATAAAGAAAATAAAGTTAACATTTGATGATTGGGAAATAGAAGAAAATTAGTTAAGAGTGCAGAAAGCAAAGCATGAACCGTGACAGTATTAATAACTTAAGTCATTACTTGTAATTTTGGTGCATCACCAATAAATATATGAATACCTAAGAATATGCTAATTTGGTGCTACACCATCAAGTTTTGAGATGATTTGATAGAATTATTACAATTGCCTTTCATATTTTTCCTTTCTTTTATATTGAGACTATGCAATAACAAATTGGATCGCATGCATTGGAGGATGCAAAGCAGGAACTCTCTTTCCATCAGCTAAAAAAATATTCCATTAAGCAATTTGAAGTTGGGTCCAAGACGCTGAAGTTATTTATCTTCCATGATGCTCAGGTATCATATCATATGTTGTTGAATAAAAAAAAAGAAAAACGAGGATAGGATTTTTTTTTCTAGGACAAAGAAAAGTGTAATTGAGCAGTGATCTTAAGTAGCACGCAGAAATGGGAACAGTGGTTGAGAACACAAAATATTAAAGTAGTTAAAACATATCAGAATACAAGAGTAAGGATGCAGAGATTAGCTAACCTCTCTCAGCCAAGAGCTTATCAATCTGGACATGTGTTCCAGGAACAAGAACAAATTTGATCCCAAGACCATGAAGAAGGGATATATCCTGTACACAAAATAAATATATTATGAAGCAGGACAACAAAGTAGGCAGGCCATGCTCCGCAGCAACCTGCTTGCTTATTACTCCCCTCCGTTCCATTAATACTTGCAATTCTTTTGACTCATATAGACCTCTCGCCTTATTCAACTTTTTTTTAATAAATATTACCACTTTTATTATGACTCATTACATCACTAAAGATATTGTAATGACGTTTTTGTTTGTTTTATAATTTACATAAAAAATTTGAATAAGACGAGCAGTCAAACACAGTTTTATATGAGTCAAAAGAATTGCAAGTATTGTGGAACGGAGGGAGTATTATATAATAACAAGCAGTACAATACTCTGCCACAGACGACAAAACTTTAGCAAACTTGCATATCATATAGCCCTAGTATATAATAATAGGCTTAATAGGACAAATTGCTCCATGAGAGAAAAACAAGTAGCATGGGGCACGGTAAGGAATCAGAGAATAATAAAGTGGTCAGATAACAATACAATTTAAAGTGGAAGTGGGTAGAAAACGAACAGCACAGCTGATGGTAGGCAATAACTAGGTGTGTCATAGTTATTAGCAGTGTTTTTGTCCTGACTCTGTAGCTGGCAGCCAATGGTCACTAGAGAAACTCACCAGAGAGTATCCTATCATGCATATCCTTCCATGATGCTCAGTTACAATAGTAAGTAGATTAAATTAATTGTAAATAAGTTTTAGCTAATAAAGTTAGCTAATCATATTATTGCTCAGAACATCCCTCCCTCCCTCAGCATAAATGCTTCAGAAAGAAATCCTACTTATTTTTCTGAAAGGAAATTGTCCTTTCCAGGGCCAGAGAAGCAAAAGGCAAGCTATCCAAGATTTTGCAAAATAATAGTTTTTTTTCAGATGAAGACTGGGTGAGGAGGGCAGAAACAGATAACTGAGACTATCTTAGAAAGTTGGAATACACGTGCAACTGGTTAGCTAAAATCCTTTTAACGAAACGGTAGGTGAGTCAAAGAAGGCCCGAAAAATCATAAATCCACCATACAAAAATGGGCAGGGCTTCACGAATGATCGTAACCTCGTCTCGTTGAAGCTCAATTGATATCCAACTCAATCAATAGTTGAACGAAAATCAGGCCTGAATTCAGTGAAGGTGATGAAATGGTAAAGACATGTAACACCATGAAGCTTACCCAAATCGTAACACCGCTCACGACAAGCACTGTAACACCATGAAGCTTAGTATGAAAGAGTATGGATTGCCCAAATTCAGTGAAAGTGATGAAAGGAAGCAGTTTCAGTGCCTGGTACTTTAGTGAAGACATGTTTTCTCCCTAACAAAAATGGTCAAACAGCCAACCTCCAAATTGGTACGAAACCCAAATCAGCAAATACCTCTTTCAGTTTGCGTGGACCAGAGCCCCATCAGCAGCATCACAGAAACCATCTCGTTTCAGTGCCAAAAGCAACGCCGGAAGGCCAGAGACACTGTGCGGGCAGGTGAGTGATACCTGCAGAATGCCGTCGAGGTGCGGGCCGGCGACGACCTCCCCGAGATGACGACGACGAAGGTGCTGCCCCGATGGCCCCGGATGTACGGCCACGCCTCCCGGAACCAGCCGACGAAGCGGCCCCTTCCTCCGCCTCCGCCGCCGCCCCTGCAAACCCCCACCTCCGCACCGCACGCCGGCGGCGGCGGGGGCGCCGGCGCCGCCCGGGCCCGGCGCTGGCGAAGCTCGCCGCGAGCCTCACGGGGCAGCAGGGCCGCACCGACCCCGGCGCATCGCCGGCGGCGGCGGCGAGGCGCGCGGCGGAGGCGGAGGAGGCGGCGAGCGACGCCGCCATCGGCGGGAGACCGGCCGCCGTTTCCGCGGAAGACGCCGCCGCCGCCGCCGCCTAGTGGTAGTAGCCTCGGGATCGAGGGGGACGGTGGAGGGGTTAGGTGGCGCGAGCGGGTGGGGCGTGCCGCGTGCTTACGTACGGTACGCGGCGAGAAGAGAGCGACTGAGCGAGAGGAGGAGCAGGCTGCGGGAGCGAGGGCGGCGGGCGAATTGGCGCGCAGCCAGACGAGGGTCCGTGGTTGGGGCTGGGGAAGTGGAGACTGGGGAGGAGAGGGTTTTTATACTGACGCCGCGGTGGCGCGTCCGGCGTCCGGCTTGGATTTTCCCGACTCGCCGTCAGCGAGATTATTATTTATTATCAGTAGGACCGGTGGTCCATGGCGGAGGCGGAAAGGTGAGGTGAGCGCCGAGAGGCGGAGACGAGAAGACGGCGACGTACGGAGGGGCCTAGATGCGGCGGTTGGTGGTGGCCGGCCGGCCGGCACCTGGCGGCCTCTGCGTACGTGGAGAGGCGAGAGGCTACAGCGCTGACTCCTTGTGTGTGATGAGGCGCAGGAACGCTGACACCGCCACATCGATTGACTCTGACCTGACTCTGTTTTTTTTTCTATGGAGTTTTTTCAAAATCTCTATAACATAAAAATAACAAAAATAAGATTTTTTTTTGCGATTTTGTTGCCGACTCTGCCACACCCTATCTTGCAATCCCTCCCTTCCCACCGTGATACCTTCCATGCGATCCCGCACAAAACGGAAATAATCTTCCTAAAAAAAGAAACAAATGAGTCAGGCATTACGACCATAAGCATGGAAATAATTTTTCTTAAAAAAAAAACAAACTTTCCTAAAGATATGGAAACAATCTTTCCTAAAAAAAAAATGAGTCTAACATTGCGACCCTAACCTCCCCTCGGGGATTACACACGACAAAAACGCCATCCTCGCCATTGATCCCTCGCCTCAGCCTGGCGGCATCGATAGCGGCGACCACCGGCGACCTCCCAGCCTGCGGAACGACGTCGGCTCCCTTCACCAGCCCGGCGACGGCGAAGCTCTCTCCCAGCGGATCGACAGAAATGGATATTGTTCTTGTAGACATACAATATTATTTTAGCCACATTCTTCGTGACTATTAATTTCATACACTTTGCTTTTGACTCAAATGTCATCACTTTAACGTCAGTCTCCCACGATATTGTTATTATATGCGTGCGATCTTTGTGTTAGTATAAAAGTTTTGTTGTTCAGTAGTAGTGACGTCAAATTGCATTATTATATCATATCGCATAACCTATTTATTAGTATAGAAGTTTTGTTGTCCTGTAGCAACTCACCTAGTCTAAAAAAACACATTATAGTGCATGAAAAGAACAAATTTCAGCTGACAATTTCTGAGAATTTTATCTACGAGTGCATGTGCACATGAAATTTATTACTTTTTTTGTTTGAATTTTTCAAAAAAAAATCAGTTTATCTGAAATTGGATCGTAATGTGTATATCGATAGATGCACTTTAGATGAGCATCTTTTAAATTTTTTTTGAAAACTCTTAAGTGCTGTATAAGATAGTTTGCGCCTAAATATTTTCTTTATTTTCAATTTTGCAAACCCGAGGAAAGCGACACCGTCCGATGGAGCCTGAGAAAAATCGTGGCTGCAGTGCACCGATGGGATGCTCAAGGGAGTCGGGACAGGGATTCACTGTCAGTGACTGCTAGCGCTTGATTTTGGGTTGTGTCCGAGTCCGATCTCCGACGCCGACGTGTGGTTTTTGATCGTGCCCCCTGCGATATTTGCGATATTTTTGCTTATTACCGTCTGTTGGTGAGTCAAATGAAACTCACCACATCGCCGCGGGCCCGCGACTGTGCTCTGCTGTGCCGCCTCGCCCTTCACCACAGCGTTCTACATGTGTCACAGCTGTGCGATCTCACCAGACCACCAACTCCTTTGTTAAAAAAAATACTACAAAATACTGGTGGCCATTTAGAGCATCCAATCTTTCACCTGTCACCATACTTCAAATTGTTTGTTTTGGCCTCGTTTGGAACGAAGGAAAAAGAGAGAAAAAGGATTGAGTTCCGGAGAAAAGGAATTTGTCTGGAGGCGTTTGGAACGAAGGAAGCGACGCGAAACTTTCTAGAGGAACGGCTACTATGCTTGTACTTTTGGAGGAAATGAAAAATGAGGTCAGAGCCAAGGGAAATTTTCCTACGGCGCTTGCGCTCGCGCTTAGCAAACTAAAACCAACCTTTCCGCTGCAATTTTCCTCTTCACGGCACTGGACAACCACCTTAGAACGAAACCTCATCGCTTGGAACAAATGTGTAGGACGTGCGGCGGCTGGGGCTGGGCGGTTGGCGGCAGTATGCGCAGCTAACGGCGTGCATGGTGGCGCCTGGGCGAGGGGGCGCGATGTGGCAGCGCGCGGCTCACGGAGGCTGGGACATCGGCCGTCGAACCAAGCGACCAGAAGAAAGAACGGCGATTGAAACTTTGGAAGATGAACAGCAGTACGGGAGCTAGACGAACGGATAAGGCCTGAGAAAATTAATTAATAAACAAGGCCCTGTGTTCTCCTTATTATTCTATAATTTTCTACTCAAACACAATTTAATTAATAAAGTTGAAAAAGGCAAAACGGGTATGGTTCGTGCAATTCTCTGCTCCTCGTGATCCAAACACCTCAAAGTATTCATTCCTCGCGTTTCGAATCCTGTAGTTTTTCACTTTTCACTCTACCTTATTCCTGCGTTTTTTTTTCCTTTTCTCTGCTTTTGCATTCCTTTTTAAGAACCCATGGTTGTTTTCATATTAAATTAAGTCTCAAAGAACTGTTGTCAAAAAAAAAAGTCTCAAAGAACAGTTTGATGTTACCCAGGTCCGGTAGTCTCCTTCGGCCCCGCTGCTGATTCAGCATTTGTTGTTATCTCTGGGACTGTGACAAAATCAAATGTCGCCAGCAGCAGGGAGAGGAATCAAAAGATTACAACATTGACGCCAAAGATAGATCCTAAATATTTCTTAATATGTGTCTGATGCTTAAAGAAATTGAATATGGTTGTAGGGAGAAATGAGAGAAGTAATTATTTATTACTCAATCCATCCTATTTATAAGACGTTTGACTTTTTTTTGCATCAAGTTTGACCACTGCCTTATTTAAGAATGGATTCTTTCTACGGTACACTCTAATGATTGTGAGTCATTCATTTATTTCAATCGATTACGATTACCTATTGACTCCTATTTATGCAAAACAAGGTTTCTTTTGTTGTGTGGCTTGGTTTATTAATAGAAGTTCTTCAATAATAATTTAAATTGAACTATATTTACACATTTTTTTTTGAATAAGATGAGTAATCAAACTTGAGCACAAAAAAAATTAACCGTCTTATAATTTAAAATGAAGGGAGTACAAACTACCAATTTGAATGACTCATTCTTTAAAACAGTGGTTAGAGAATATAGTATTTTAACCTTTTTTTTTCCTTTGAGATTTGCAAGCTCTTTTTTCGCACTGCTAGTGCACTTGTAATTTTCTTTCAATCCTTTTTATATAAAAACAAGCAATAGGAGGGGTTTAGGCTCTAATCTCACAGGGCGAACTCTCACTCTCAGGCCGGGCCGGCCGGCGTTGATACTGATCGGAGGACGCTACCAATCGATCCATAGCTACTAGCTACTAGGTGATGATGAAGGTGGTATGGCCGGAATTGATGGGTTTGATGGATAAAGCTTGCGGTGGGACGCTACGCACGGTACCTGCCGAGTGTGCCGACCGCATCAGGTGGAGGTGAGCGGCGATGGGGACATTGGCAAGATCGACTTGGGTGTGGCAGGTGTCCACGACTTGGGCATGGCAGGGGGATGGAAGGAGAGGAAGTCGATCGGATGATTCATGGAGAAGAAGAGAGACGACGGCGTACGCTGTGTACGTATGTATGTCGTGAACCTGGACTGGATGCCGTTGGGCGCTGTGACCGTTCGAGACAGGATGTGATATGATGAGCACTGAAGTAGATCGAAGCGATCAGGTTGAGATTTTGCACAAGCAAGCTTGTCACTCTGGCCAGCCGTCGCGCACAGATAGACTATAGGAGTAGCATCATCTGTATGCCTTGCAACGTCATGGGGCTATCGTCGTCTTTTGTGCTGTCCGTTGGTGTGTTTAGAGCCCAATTTTTCTCCAAAAATTTCCTACATTCCCATCACATCCTATCACATCGAAACATTCAATACATCTAAAAACGCTTACCGCCATTATAAAATTTGGGTAAATAAAAAACTAATTGCACAGTTTAGATGTACATTCATGAGATCGATTCTTTTTGAGCCTAGTTACGCCATGGTAGGATAATATTTACCACTAACAAACGAAACGTCTTCACGATTAACAGACGTCCCCATCCATCCAAAATTTTGTCCAAAATTTCAGGATTTAAACACACCCGGCCCAATGGACACGTACGAAGGCGTAGTAGAACACGGGTAGTAGGACAGTAGCTAGGGTGGAGCTTACCGACGACCACCCTGATCCTGTTGTGCACAAGCAGTTGAAGGCACTGTGGTCGGACGGACAGAGGATTTTTCTCCGGTTGGATCAAAATGCGTCCAGCTCCAGCCCATCCGATCCGACCAGACAACGAAACCACAGACCAGGCATCCAGTCAATCTCCCATCAACCTCGTTGTCAAAAGTTGTCAAAAAAAAAAAAAACCTCGTTGTCAAAAAAAATATACTCCCATCAAACCTGCTACAGGGCACCCCGAGTGTCGACTTTTGATTAGCTCCAAGTTCTCTTACTTTCCATCTGTCTTAAAAATAATGAACTCTATAGATATCAATACTATTACACCTATAAAAGAATAAAGTGCCTCTATAAAAAAAAGAGATAAAAAATTATCGAGAAAAAAAGATACATTTTTAAATTGAATATGCATTGATGACAAGCAACAAGATAAAGTATTTTGAAACAAAAGTTAAATACTAGTATAACGTCAACTATATTTTAGAATAGAGGGAGTATAAACCTCAACCAAATTTACAAGGAATGGTATTAATATTTATATCTCCAACTATTTTACTACAAAAATAATTTTTATTTATTTTTTTTGTGTGAAACAATTTTTATATTTAATTTTAAGGTACTTGTTTTATTTTTTTTTATAATATAATTTTGGTCAAAATTTAAATTATTTGACTCCTTGAAATCTGCATCGTGGATGGAATCTAAATCTGCATCTATAATGTGATGAAATTCTCCCAAACCCAGCTTTTTCCTTTTCTTTCTTCGGAAACATAATACAGACGCTAAAAAACCTCCATTTTACTACCTATCGGATCTGAACACGGAAAAGCTCGAATTCACACAAGGGTGTGAGAGGTGTCAATGTAGTGACATTGATCAACGCACCACTACAGAGGATGCTGATTGAAATCCTTGTATAATTAAATCAGCAACACGATAAGATGATACTCCAGCATTCTGTTGACCAATTCTTGATCTCAGCTTTTAATCGTGGCTGTAACTTCAGATTTTTCAGAAGAAACCTGCCTGGTCTCGACGAGTCACTCTCGTGTTGCCGCTGAATCATGCCCTTTACAAGATTTGTTGTCGGGAGCCTGATAGCTTGGAACGAAAGGTTTCATTTTCACCCATAGCGGCGGGGTCTAGCTCTTTCGAGGGTCATATTCGTGTCTTCACTCTAATCTCTAGCGTCGTTTCAGCGTCCTTTCAGAAAACCACCTTTCTGCTTTTCATCTCTAACCCCGAAAGCGTAGAATGCTCCGATATACTCTAATCAGTGATCAATCTCAGATTGAATTACAAGTCATATGCTGGCTATATTAAGGGTACGTTCTATGGACTAGAGATAGAGTACTATATATATTAAAAAAAGGACCAAAGACTAGAGACTAATAATAGCATGCTTAGGTAACTCCAACATTTTTTCATTTGTTGTTTGCCAATTGCTCTTGTTTGCCAACTTTCAAATCCAAATGCCAAATCAAAGAAGAGCTTATCTCCAAATGGTTTGGCATAATTCACTTGCCAAACTTAGATCTAACTTACATCGGGAACCCCGAGACGTAAATAAAATTATATTTATGTCCTTCCACCTCTTGAAAACTTACGCCGGGAATCCCGGGGCGAAACAAAATTATGTTTATGCCCTTCCACCTCTTCTAATAATGCACGGATACGCCGCGAATGTCAACGTCAGAGAGCGCCGCATTTTTTTGCGCGCATTGCGGGCCCGATTTGTCAACGCCACTAATTTGTCAACTCCAAATGCCAAACCGTTGGAGGGAGTTTTTGGAAAAAATTTGAGAATGCCAACTCCAAATGCCAAACTGTTGGAGTTGGTATAGGGCAAAAACCAAAACACCCTTAGCATGGAATAAATGAGGAGTGAGAACCAGCGTATTGAGGTGCATGGAATATAATGTTGGTCCACTAGTCCAAATTAGCACCTCTCAAGGGAGGGACTAGTAGACTAGAGACTATCAGTCCCTCCTTTGATCCTTTTATTTGGCAATCTAGGGACTAACAAGGACTAAAAATCTAGTCGCTATCCCAAGACCCATAGAACCAAACATGCCTAAAGGGTGCTTGCACTACTGAGAAGAGAAGCACACTTTGTTGACTATTGTCCACGGATATGGTGTGTAGCACGCCATCTGCGGTGGGGACTATGAAACCAAAATCCAGGACCCTAGTTCAAATCCCACCGTGTGTGTGGGCCGATCACTATGGTCACATTGCGTTTGATGCCATTGTGACGTTCTACCTCTAAGAAACTGTTTTTATACTTTATTTAGATGTAGTCAGACTTGCATCAATTTACATGCGTTGGGTGGTTTGAAGAGAATTTTAAACTAAATTTCACACAATCCACCTTAACACATGTAGATTGTGGTAAATTTGATAACATCCAAAACAAAGATCTTAAGTGAGTTGGCAATGGCACCATGTGGGACGTGGTGCTAGGGCTTCGTCCCTCGTATAATTTATTCGATAAATTATGTGTTTGATTTGCTTGTTATGGTTCTTGTGCGCTAAATAAAAATGATTTGAATGAATTCAAATTCCATTTTCAACAATATTTTCTTTGAATATTTTCAACCATAAATGAAACCTAGGATCCCTCCAGCGTCCATGCCGGCCCGCGTAGGTAGCGGCCTGTTACAACGCGGAAACGACCTGGCCCATTAGCCTCTTCCCTCGCTCTCTTTTTCTTTTTTCCAATTTTCCTTCATTCCCCACGCGACGCGAGCCCACGATTGGCCCCTGTCAGTCCCCACGGTGAGTGCCACGACCATCACGCTCACCGATCGAGCTAGCACACAGCACATGACACCCCGTGTCTTCTTCCTCCTGGGCTCCTGGTCCTGGCTGCCCTCGTCCGGTGTCCGTACGTGCGCCAGTCCGGTGGTGCCACACCACGCCATACATGGCCATGACTGCGTCTCCATGGTACAACGGTGCCCCCACTCGACGAAGACGCGCACGCCCGAAGCGCACGGCCGGCCGGCAACGAGCCCCTCGGTGCGCGATCGACCAACCGTCCCCATGGCAACGTAGTAAGACACACACCTATCCTCCATCCACCACAACAGTACCGGCCGCCTCTATGCGATCGAGAACGCACACAAGCGAACGCGAAGTCGACGCCGCTGGCTGCCATGGTCGTCGCGCGCCACACATGCCTTGGCCAAGAAAGAGCCTTCCTTTCTCCTTATTCCTGCCCATTCAACCGTGCCGTTGCCTGATGCATGGACGCCACCCACGCTCGCTCGCAGCCTCGCAGGCACAGGCACAGGCACAGCGAGCCCCCGTCGACCTGAGCGACTTTGCCATGACCGTGGACTAGGACAAGGATAGATGTCGTCCAGTCTACGCACGCAAGAGGCCGAGCCGCCGAGAGATCGATCTTGACCACGGCAGCCAGCGTGCGGACGCGGATCGATGCAACCTTTTATCGAGCACCTTGTGTGTGTGCCGCTACTCATCTCATTTCCCCTGCTTGCTGCATCTTTGTCGACATGGCCCACTCGTGATGACTCAGCCTAGCGCTAGGCCTCGGCCCTGCACTTTTTTTTTTTTTTTTTTTTTGACCGAACTGAGCATGTTATTTTTTAATAATGTAGATTTATTCAAATTCGTTTTTACTGGAAGGTAGGACTGTTGGGTGCTACTCAGTTACTTACTCTTACTGTAACCACTAGGCTACACTTTGAAACACATGCTTTTTGTTCTTGTGAAAAAAATAAATTGGTTGTTGTGAAATTTTATATAATTAAATAAATCTTATAAAACTCTTATGGTCGAAAGGGGCTTTAGTAAGTAGAAATGATCAAAATATATAGGAAATGTATTAGTATTAACTTCTAACAGAGTAATGTATTTTTGGAACTCTAAAATAGTCACTATGTAGAACACGTACTAGAGGGGCCGCTCAAAAGCCTTTGTAGGGGCGATTTTGAGAGCCGCCCTAACTTTTCCGTTCCTATAGTGGTGGTTTACTTTTTCGGCGGTTGATGATGCAACCGCGCGCTTCTATCAGATGAGCCGCCCTATAGTGCTTCTCGTGGTTTCACGTTTTCAAAATTCAAAAAAAAATATAGCAAAACATTTTTTTATTTAATCGGGCGAGGCCCCCAATCGCCCGCCCGCCGAAATCCACAAGCCTATGTGTCCATATTGGGTACCGGATCCCCACATATTATACACAATCGAAAGTGAAAGTTAACTATTTGAGGCCTTAAATGGAATCGAATCAAAAGTTGTCAACTACAAAGTTTCATAACTTTTCAAGATCTACAATTTTTATTTAGGGCGTTTCTCCATCCGAGGTCGTTTACTTAAATTTGAATTTTAAATTTGAGACATTTGAGCGTAGCTTTTGCATGACTATATGATTTTTTGAATCAAAAGTTGTCAACTACAAAGTTTCATAACTTTTCGAGATCTACAATTCTTATTTAGGAAGTTTTTCCATCCGAAAGTTATTTTGAAAATTTTAAATTTCAAAATTTAGGCATTCAAACCCCACATTTTGAGACATCAAATTAAGTCAAATGAAAAAAGTTGTTAACAATAAAGATTCATAACTTTTCGAGATCTACATCTTTTATTTAGGTCATTTTACCATCCGAGATCATTTTCAAAAATTTAATTTTTAGTTCCTTATTTTAAAATTCGGCAACCCACTCGTAGGGGCGCCTCAATATAGAGCCGCCCGTGCTATTAGTAGGAGCGGCTCGTAACACCAACCGCCTCTACAGTGTCCACAGTAGGGGCGGCTGGTCTTGTGAGGGAAAACGGCTCAAAACAAAAATCGTCCCTACTCAAAAAAAAAAGTGAGGCGTTCTTATAGTGACCTTTTTGTAGCAGTGACCTTTTTGTAGCAGTGAGTTACGCATTGTCGAAGCAAAGGCCGTGATCTGTTTGTTAAAATGGGAATTGGTATATGCATGGCAAGGTGCCATCATCATGCCTACATATAGTGGTGGATTGGTGACTGTGCAGGATGGCAAAGGTGCCATCATCGTACCCTAGCTAGACATCGATCTACTTCTTCGTATGGCGATTTGTATATGAGAGATGAGACATACGCGTATACTCGTAGCTGTAAGCTGTCCCGGTAGGTTGGCATCTACATTTAAAGAGATTATAGGCTGTGGAGCAAACCAGCGGCCGGGTTGTCCACGCCAGTTTTTACCGTGACCGCTTCGATTCGCGATGAATGGATCGTAGCGGCTGACCTTGTGTGCTCGTCTGTTACCGTCGAATGTTCTGGGCGGGCCTGGTTCGCAGTCTTTGTTGTCAGCGGCGTTATTGGTCATGAGTGTGGCGCCGCCGTCCGTTGGTTGGTTGAGTTCTACCATTCGCCCCTCGCCGCGTCGTCGCCGCACGCTCCGCTCCTCACGTCCAGGGGCAGCGGCCGCTACCGCGTTGGTGGGCGGTACTCAGCGGCGGTGGGCGGTTTGAGTTACCGACCAATGAGCTCGACAGCGTTCATGCGAGCCCGACAGCTTTCACGGCGGTAGCCCCGGGGCGATCCCGGTATAGATACAGCCTCCGTCCATACCGAGCCGCCCCATACCGGGCCAGCGGGGGCCCGTATGCGTCGAGCCGCGCCCGGGTTCACCGGTGAAATAGGCGTGGGTGGTGTGTCGTCGTAGCCTGTGTCCCAAGTTGGTGGGGACACCGTCAAATGGGGCCCGTGTGTCATTGGTTGTTGGAGTGCGTCCAGTTTCCTTGGCAGCGCCGGTGCCGGCTTCTTTTGACGGGGATAAAATCGAGCTGCTCCAGTTCGCCGTCGCCGCCCGCCTTCCACCGCCTGCTCGGTAAGCTGCTGTTCCCTTCCCTCACCGTTCTCCTCGCCGTTCTTCCTCCTCCCCCAGACCGAGATTCACCACTCCTTCCACCTTTGGCGGGCGCTGCCGTCACTCCGACCCGCCCCCCTGTCGCCGCCGTCTGGCGCCCGCTTTTGCGTCCTTCTTTGTTGAGATCCAGATCCCGTGTCAGCCGCTGCCGAGGCCTTGTCGCGGTCGGCCAAGTTTCGAGGGGAGGGAGGGAGTTCGGTGAAGCGTCAGGCGCTGCCGAGGGGAAGCAGGCCGCCGCCCCCCCTGGCCGGGTATATTTGCTTTACCCATGCTTTCCTTCCGATTGGTCCTGTGCTGTCGTTGTCTCTTTTGAAAATGCATAATCTTACAATGTGCCTTGTGTGATGGGGGTGCTTGTTTTTTGCTTTCTTCTTCGGTTGTTCTCTAGATTTTGTCCTCCTCGTGCTCGGGTTCACAGGTGCTCAGATTGAGTGACTTAGCTACCTCCTTGCATCTGCTGTACAGGTGACCGAGACTTTAGCTTTTTCTCTCAACTGTGAAGGCAGACCGAGTAGTAGGAATAATCAATCACTGATATACTTCCCAGCTGCCGGTAGTACTAATAAATATAGCACAAGAAAAAAAGAGCATTCTTCTAAAAAAAAAAAAAAAAAAAAAAAAGAGCACGTGCATATCACTGAATCATTCAAATATATTAGGCTTCAATTGACAAGCAAGTCACTGAGTACTGATTATCCAATATCAGCCTTGGGTTGAGAAAGAAGTCACTGGAGCAATTCAGCAACAAAAGCATAGCTAATCAAGTGCTTAAATTTTTCTTCAATTTTCCAGCACTAAGCAAGTCATCTCTTTGTTGCACATTTGGCTCAACATTTTCTTGCTCATTACGTGATTTTTCAATCATGGCACTAGAAGAAACATTTAGTTTATCCTCCAACTGTATACCAAGGCAATCTAGTGCATTTAGTTTATCCTCCAACTGTATACCAAGGAGATGAAAATCCTATTACTAAATCAAACAGTGTAACCTAAAATTGGGTCCCCGAATCTGAAATTCACAAGCATTGATAACTAAAATTGAATTTATACAGGTCATTTATTATGTAATGATTCAGTGATATGCACATGCTCCTTTTTTCTTTTCTTTTCTTTTTTTTGAGAAGAATGCTCTTTTTTTCTTGTGCTATATTTATTAGTACTAAATCGTAGTTGTAGATTACAATTTCGAAGGCTTAGTGTTGTATACGGGTCTGGCCCGTGCTGCATTGTCTGTGGCTGCAAGAGCCACTGGTGTTTTGGGTAGATTAGCACAGGAGCATCATGATCTTGTCGTACAAGCTGAATGCCTTATGAAAGAGGTGTCCATGCTAAGTTTTGTTCTTTAGAGTGTCTCCTGTATTGTCTGCTCTTCTTTCTATGGTCAGACATTGATTCTATTTAATGAAATTGTCCTCTATTGACAAATGGTGAGGCTGCTTGAAAACTGAAGGTTGTCTCAGCGGCTACAGACTCTAAATTGCTTTGGGAACCTGCCTTAAACGCTGCCCTCTCATGGTTTTGCCCACCATAATATGTTTCTTCCGCCTGCCGTAGCTGCTTACCATGGTGCGGGGTCGCCCTTGCCGTCCACCGGCTTGTTCAGTTACAGGAGAGTCATGTATGTCGCTATTCTGCGCATTTCCATGATCTCATATGAACCGTTGATGATTATCCCTCTGCATAGCGCCTAATTTTTTTATGTTCTTCCCTGTAACCGTGTTAGCTTCTTCACGAGTGCCGGGTCCAGTGCCTTCCAAGCAGCCAAAAAGAAAGCGTATGTGCCTGCTCTTGTTGTCTCTGTGGCCCCTTATGTTTGCAGCCTTGTTGGTCTTCGATTAACCATTTGTGTGGCGCTTTCCTATAGCGGAAGGTGCCCATTATATGCCCAACACCCTATCAGCTTCTGAGTCTCGACGTAAGCGCATGAAGTATTTAAACCAGAAGAAGATTGCTAAGTCAGGTGGTAGCTTCTTAGAACAATTCATTTTGGTTCCTTTTTTACTGTGCTGAGGCTGATACGTGTGCTGTGCTGCCACTCTTATGTTGCGTTAGCCCTGGTAGATAATACAAGTGTGTCTGGCTGTGGTCATTTCACCCAAGAGTACATCGATGCACTCAAAGGTTGGCCCTCCTTTGTCCTAGATTTAGTTTACTCTTTTTATGTTCCCATCTTTTGTTGTGGTACTGATTTTATAATTCTTTTCGTGGCCTATGGTTTCCTGCCTACTTTTCGGATGATCGTCCCTGGTGCCCAGAATCAATGTCTACTGTGCCGCAACTCATTGAGCCTAACCTTTCATCTCAGAACTAATCGCCGCTTATGTGCGTGGGGTCGACCCAGGGGTGGGAAGACTCCTCCCTCTCGCCGTAAGCTTATCATGCCAAATGATGATGAAACCACCAGATGTATGTCGCTGCGCACGCTCCAGGATCCAGGTATACTTACAGTCACATGAACATACTTTACCTATTTCAGGCAGATCTTTAAGCAGATCAAGAAGTACACCGCTATATATTTATTACTCTAACAATGATGTGCTAATCCTTGACGTCTTCTGTTTGCCTCCTTCCAGCACCGCGCATGTCGAGGATGAAGGCTCCGATGGTGAACGCTACTCTCCAGAGCATTCTCCGAGTGCGGCGGACACCTAGATAAGGTAGAGCGCTTAACTCCAGAGATCTTGTTTATCCATCACATTTGCATTTATGTTTCATCTGTTGCCTGGAAACCATCAATATTATTTGAAAGTCTTCACTGTATCTGACACTACCAATTACACACCACTGGCACACAACCTCTAGAACCCCAAATCTATTATGCTTATTGATTCAGATTTGCAACAAGGAATTCAGGAAACAGAAATCATCTGGTATACTTTTATTGATTCAAATTAATTGGTTAAAACTACTTATGATACTTGCTGAATTATGTACACAAAACAAGAATTTAAAACCCACTCATGGTGTACCTACGTCATTATATAGCAAGCTTTAAAGATAGAGTGTGCCCTTTCACTTTTACTGCCATTGGGCTCAATAAGTTCCTATTTGAATTAAAAAAAAAAAACATACCAATCAATGACAATAGCACATTTTAGTTCACCAGCCAGTCCTGATTTCACAGTTACAGTATACTTGGTCCCACCGGTTCTAGCTTTGCCAGGTTACTAAACCATGATGTTCATGTACAGGCACCGTTGACCGGACCCAAACTTTTGGTTGGACTGGCTCCCTAACATCTGCCGCCCGTAGAAGACTTACTGCTTTTTTTTTGGTGGCGTGGTATCCTCTCGCGATCGGAACTAACGCATCATGGCTTCGTGTTCACTTGGCCCCCTGTATGGTCTTGTAGGCAGCAAGAACTTATTTCATTGCCCTATCCGCTCTCATGTAGCTGTGTCACCTTCTCCTTTTAGTTGTTGTGAACTTATTATTCGGATGGCCCTCAACCTGGCCTCGTGCATGTATGCCTAGCTCTATACCGCTAGAACACCGGCTTCTCAAACAGCCACCACCGCTACTGCTGATGATTTGCACCTCGGTAAGATTCTTGATGGTGTAAGAGCACTTGCAAGGCTGCGCCCTTCTAAGCTCCATGGTTTAACCGTTGTAGCCTACATTTCGCCGCCGTACACTATTCGGTGCAGCTAAGGAACCAGACTTTCATGCTATTATGTCCTCTTTCCTATTGAATTCCTTGCTTTTTTTTTTCAATCTTGTGACGTGTGATGATGTTTGCGTCGCGGTTTCTATGGTCGCTATAATTGCCTGTGCCCATTCCGTGTAGCGTTCCAAAAATTCAAATAGTATATGTAATGAATGAGCTAATATCATGTCTCGTAGTATATGTGCGCCAAGCTCTTCTAGCTACAAACTGCAATTCCAGTTCCATCTGTAATATATGGGCATGTAATTTGAACAAGTTTTAATTTTGGTCCAAGCACCCGGTACTCTATCAATTATGGCGCCTTTTTCCTCTATATGATGCCATTTCGTGCCTACAATCGCCACAACTTATCCAAACATCACCTGGGCCAATCCACGCGCGCATGGGCGCGCGACAGTCACTAGTCTACATCACTACATGTATGTCAACGTACCATGGGCCATGGCCATGCCGCCATGGGGACTGCAGGACATATATAGTACTAGCATGCAACGTCATATAGCCTGCCTCTAACTCGTGGTGGCTCGCCTCGCGGGACTGCGCGCGCGGCGCCACTCGATCGCCGCCTTGTTCTGCGTCCGTCCAGCGCGTTGTTGGCTGGTTGCGTGCATGCGCCTGCGGTCTGCATGCACGCGCTGACGCATGTAGTGGCCACTCGTCACCGTACCTCGCCACACAAGTAGGCCGGGCCCGGCTCTCACACTCACACGAGTTCGCAACAGCATAGCATCCGTGTCTGTTCGATCCTTTGCTCTTGCATGCGCGCACGCACAAGAAGACATGCATGGCCGGCTACCTCAACGATGAGTCATGCATGCATGTCTCAACTCTTGTTGTTTTCCAGCGATGCCTTGCACGCACGAAAAACTCAAAAACTAGCAAATTAATTAAAGTGTATGGATTTTCATAATGTATGTTTTGTTTTGTTTTCTATGGCAAGGCTACAAAATAGCTTGCTCCCTACCAGTAATTAATGCATGCATGCAAAAACGGTCAAAGTGGTCGAGAGAAACCTTGTGAGACTTCCTAATGAATATGAATCGGCCCAACCATAAACACAACGTCACCACACCGTAAAAAGCGTACACGATGACAAAACTAAAGTAGAAACCGCAGCGGAGGAAAGGGAGTCACCGGAAAAGAACACACGCCACACACACAACTGTTTTCGGCACTATTACGTGTAAAATAACCCCAGATTGTCAATCCCGATTACAATACTGGCGGTAGCAGCACGTAATCTAATGATGGATGGAAATCCTTTTGATTAGGAACGTAGCATTGGACTACACGTACCAACCACCATGTGGCACATATCATCAGTTGTCATCGCAAAGAGCTGGGACTTGGGCCGTGCCATTTGAGGGCGGATCGTGGCACACGGTCTTTTGGCACAACCCGAAGCACGACACGGCACAAAATATGACTGGTCTTTCAGGATTGGAGGTCAAATAAAGGTCTCAGAAATGTCGCACCGTCAGAGCATCGGTCGCGCCCAAAGCCATGCTTCTTCCTCCGTGCAAGCAAATGCTTGGCCGCCGGCCGGCCGCTTAGTTGCTCCATCGATCGAGATATGCATCTCAGGCACCCATATGCATCGTCCATCATCGGACGCATCTTCGGCGGATCGGAGCTGAAACGGCAGAGAGTTACGTTCAATTCACTCCGATCCTGTCATATGTGGAAGCTAGCTAGAGATCGATCGAGAGTCAGTCAGTAGTGCAGGCGTTGCATCGATCATGCACCCGCGGCCGGCCGCCAGCAACGTGTCGGCGCCGTCGTCTCCACGTAGCCGCGGCGCGATGTCCCACGTGCCCCAGCCGTCCGATGATTGGCCGGCCGGCGCCTTGTTACCTCTTCTTAACCCGGGGCCGGCCTGTCATTCATGGCGCAGACCGCAGAGCGAGCAAGGAGTCCGCCGCCGCCGCCAGCGCGCGGGGTCATGGAACGACGGCTCCGGCCAATCGCGCCCAAGCCCATGCCGCCGCCGGTGGCCATGGGCGCCACGGCGAGCAGCGTGCTGTGGAGGGAGCGCAAGCGCGGCCGTGATCAAGACCATCTCCTTTTTGCCCGCCGCCGCCATGTCAAAGAGGGAGAGGGAGGCGACGTCGTCGTCGTCGTCTTACCCTTATTACTCCCCTCCACCTCCACTCTTGCCAGCCCCCAACGTCGGCGCGGTCTCCATGGTGCCGACGACGAGAGGGCGACGGTACACGCCTATGCCCGACAGTCTTGTTGCAGGCTGTGAAGAGCGGCTCCGGAGACTCGCCCTTATGCCGGCGGCGTCTGCCGCTGCGCCGTGGCTGCCGTCATCGGATGCGACGGGGCGGGTGGTCCCGGTGGAACGCGACCTGATCTCGAAGCTGCAGGTGCCCAAAGTCATCAAGCCTCGCCCCGCTCGCCCCCTCTGTACCACCATCTGCATCGACTCCAGCAACATCGCCGGTGGCGACGGCGTGTCCGTGTCCAACAAGACGGCGAGGGAGGTGGAGACCGAGCTGGAGCTCCCGGGCGCGCTCCCGGCCGTCGTGTCCGGGCACCACAACAAGCGTGTCCACCTGGTGAATGACGCGTACAAGGCTATGGTGGGGCAGCCGGTGTGCCCATGGCTCGACTCCCTGCCGGGCGCCGGCGCGTCGAGGAGGATCAATGGCATAGTGGTGCTGGATGTGCGGACGTTCAGCTCCGCGCCACGCCTGCCGAATGCCAGATCGGACGACGCCTTCCCATGCACCGCGAGGATCACGTGGGAGCAGAGTGGCGGCAGCGCCATCGCCTCCCTCACCGTGCCGTGCACCGTTGAGCACCTGGCCGGCAGGTCCGGTGACTATCGCTTCATCTGGAGGTTTGACTCCAGCAGAGCGTCCATCATCTACTGCATCGTGTGACATACCGAGCCATTTATTTGTTTGCATCCATGCTTTGTTTCTATCGCATGGGTTGCTGGTCGATTGAAGCTGCAGAACAGATTTTAGTCTGCCTCTAGCGCTAGAGTTGATTAATTTGGATGTCACCGAAATTAATAATTGCACAAGCATGTGTAGGATATGATTTTATCATGCATGCATGGTGTTGACTGATTCAAGAGTGTTACAAACTTACAAGATGCAAGGAAGGTTTTTAATATGTTCGTTAGTTTTTTTTTTTTTTTTAGATTACACAGTACAACGCAGACGCTCAACACGCACGCACACTCACCCCTATGAACACACGCGTGCGCAAACCCTACCCCTATGAGCACCTTCGAAGGACCGAGCCGACAAATCTTGAAGTTCGAAGTCACCACTGGGCGCCTCGCTATCGACGCCGGGGGCGCCGCCTACCACTTAATGCACAAGTGCGTAAAAATCCTCGAAATAAATTCGTGGATAAGGTGTCGCACCCGTGATTTGAACTCGGGTGGGAGCATATGTTCGTTAGTTTTTGGTGGGGTTATTTGTCAAATCTGGTGTTATGCTTATCACAGTGACGCCATATTCTTCCGCGAGGGATATGTAGGTTGCGACATATACTAATGGATAGATAGTTGTGGGTCTAGTCGAAGACCAGGGATCGATAAAGTCCCACCATGGAATTAATTAGTTTGTAATACAAGAACGACAAAATATGGTTAAGGTCGTATAAATACCATGGTACCTACGAGTAAAGAGTTAATAAGCCGTATTAACCCAACCAACGGCTAAGGACAAGAAAATAGACCCATTCGACCTTTTAGAGGGGCCAGTCCATCTCATCACCTAACCCCCAAGGTGAGATTTACGTCTCGTTCAACCCCTAGGGAGTAGGCCCAGCACCGTCCAACCCCGCGAAGGGAACTTCCGCCTCGCCTCACTCAGAGGCATGGGACCCGCTTCATTCAACCCCACAAAGGGGATTTCTGCATCGCCCAACGATATTATGCAAATAAACCCTCGGACCAAGTGGACACGCCACAAGGGCACGCATCAACCGCTCCAACACAACATGCATACCCTGACAGGGCAGGGAACAGTGACGAGCCACACCCAAAGGCCTACAATGGCCCGCGTGGAATAGGGCGACACTATGCTACCTAATCGTCGTACGGTTCATGTTCCTGTCAACCCTTTTGTCCACCCCCATTCACTATAATGGGATGGGGCACCTCACTTGGGTTGACCGGGAGAGCACGTTGCTCCAATAGTGAATAGGCCGGACCAGGGCATGCACACGTCCTTGTCCTACGACTCTGATTTGACCTACACGACGAGAGAAAAAGGCGACACCATACCAGACCCCTTCCTTTGTTCTTCTCCTCCTTTTCCTTCCTTCTATCTATAACCTGCCCTCCCCTTTGACTATAAAAGGGGAGGCAGCATGCTCCGCGCAGGGCAAGGAATATGAGATTAGAGCACGGGCCATCACATTCATACACGCTCAATCGCACACTGAGACTTGGGAACTCTCCCTGTCGACTATTTGTACACCCCCTATTACAAACTTAGTGCATACACGAGCAACAACTCACAGTTGGATGTAGGGATGTTTTGTCTGAACCAATATAATTCCTTGTGTCATCCTTGCACACCATTCGAGCTTGACACATAAGCATTAGATTACACATTGGTGTTAGTTCGAACACGTACACCTACCTTCTTTAATTTATAACATATGTGCCAACCAAGTATTATAGCAACATCATCGTCGTCGGCAGTGCGTGCTAGGCGCCGGTGGCATGCTAGATCATGTGTCTTCCCACATGAAGATGACGAGAGATGTGTAGATCGTACTAGAGCTACTCCAAAGCGCGCTTCCGGCCTGGATCACCACAACCGTGTCCACCTGGGGCATGACACGTATAAGGCTATATTCAGGCAACCAGTGTGCCCATTGCTCCCTACTGAGCATTGACTTGTCAAGAGGGGGAATTAATGGCATAGTGGTGCTAGATGGGCGAGTGTTTGACCCTACATCATGCCTAGTGAAGGCTAGATCATGTGTCTTCCCATGCACCTCTTGAGGATCTCATGGGAGCACAACGACAACCACACAATTGCCTCCCTCATCAGTATCGCATACCTACCTCTCCAAAGCGCGCTTCCAGCCCAGATCACCACAACCGTGTCCACCTGGGGAATGACACGTATAAGGCTATATTCGGGCAACCAGTGCGCCCATCTAGAAGTTTGACTCTAGTGAATTAATCATCAATCATCTATTGCATAACATCTTGAGCTAGCTGGGCCATTCATTTGCATTCATGCTTTTGTCGCAAGGGTTGTTATATATGGTATATGCTAGTCAATTTAAGATGCACCATAGATGTGTAGGTGAGGGATGATTAGTATGCCTTTTAAGCCAAAGTTGATTAATTTGGATATCATCGAAATTGATAATGTATGCGTGCATGTCTAGGATAGGATCTTCTTGCATGATGTTGGCTGATTCAAGGGTATTATTACAAGTTTCAAGGAAGGTTTTAAACTTTTAATATGTTTGTGCAATTGTTTTTTGGTGGGGTTGGATGGGGATACAAATTATCGAACCTTGTGCATGCTATGTGTATACCAGAGATATCATCTTCTTTTGCAAGGCATATGTAGGCTATGACATGCACTGACAGATAGTTGTGGGTATACCCCCATAATAAAATACTAGGTAAAATCATATATGAACAACAAAATATGGATTAAGAACAACCTTCTTTAATTTTTAAAATATACACCAATCAATTTCTAGTAGCAAGATCATCTTCGGTGGCAATGCATACCGGTGGCTATGGTGGTGGTAGTGTTTAAGTGACCTCAAGGGCTTAGAGACCGAACTAGAGCTTCTAGGCTCACTTTTGTTATCATGTCGGCAACCACAACCGTGTCTACCTGACAAATGATTGATTTAAGGCTATGGTAGGGCAAGTAGTGTGCCCATGGTTCAACTCCCTGCCCAACATTGATGCATCAAGGAGGATCACTCATAAAGTGGTGTTGGAAATGCAGAGACGTTCAGCCCCACGTCATGCCTAGTGAATGCTAGGTCAAGCACCTTCCCACCCACCTAAGTATCTCATGGGAGAATGGCAGCGACAATGCAATTGACTCTCCTATTGTGACGTACACCATTGATTATTTGATCAAATCGGCGACTATCAATTCATTTGGAAGGGTTGACTACAATAGAGCATCCATCATCTATTGTATCACATGACAAACCGGTCTAGTTATTTACATCCATGCTTCCATCATATGGGTTTTTATATATGGTATATGTTGGTCGATTGAAGTTGCATATTATATGTATATGGAGGGATTATTAGTTTGTCTTAGAGCTAGAGTTGATTAATTTGGATGTCTTCAAAATTAATAATGTGTGCATGCATGATGTTGAGTGATTGAAGACTATTTTCAAGTTGTAAGGAAGGATTTAATAAACTTACCAAAATTGATAACTTGTTGGGGGTGAGGGTATTATGGATACTGATTGTCAAACCATGTGCTATACTTGTGCCAACATCATCTTCTTCCATAAGGCATATGTAGGTTGTGACATTAATGGATGAGCCAACAAATAGTTGTGGGTATAATAAAAGACTAGAAAAAGTCATACTCAGAGGATTGGTTTGTGATACACATTCGACACAATATGGATTCAAGTCATCCTAGTGATACGGTCTCCAAAACACAACTTTGACCTCTTGTTATTATAAAAATATTTATGGAAATGTGATATATGTATACTTTTATGAAAGTTTTTTTAAGACAAATCTATTCATATAATTTTCACATTTACAAAATCAACAATTTAAAAGTTATTTGTGATTTATATTCTCAATGTTTGACCCAAACTTTATCCAAAACGACTTCCTTTACCATTAAAGAGGGAGTATGCCAACAAATACTACTAGCAACATCTTTATCGATGGTGGTGCATGCCCAGGGCTCCTAGGTGCGGTGATTAAACTAGAGCTCCTAGGTGCACTTCCTTCCATCCCGATCCACCGTAATCATGTTAGTGAATGACACATATAAGCTTTGGTAGGCCAACTATTGTATCCATGTTTCGACTCCCTTCTAGGCACCAATGCGTCCAAGGAGGATCAATGTGGTATAATGCCATTGGATGTGCAGATGCTCATCCCCTCGCACCTTCCCGTGCAACCACAAGGATCTCATGGAAACATGGTGGCAGTTGCACAATCACCTCCCTCATCGTGTTGTGCACCTAACCTACAAATACAAAGACTATTGCTTCATCTAGAGGTTCGACTCAACAAAGCATCCATCAACTACTACATCACATGACAAACTTGACCAGTTATATACACGATAATGATGCTTCCATCGTATGATTGTTATGTATGGTATATGTCGATCGTCGATTGAATATTGCATAATAGATGTGTGGGAAAGGGATCATTATTTATTAGTTTGCTAGTGGCGCCATAGTTGATTCATTTGGATGTCACCGAAATTAATAGCTTGTTGATCATAATTGGTTTAACCCCCTCTCACTAGAAAACCATGTATGAATAATAATAGGAGGAATAGTAGTATTTGATATATTATCAATAGTCACATGGGAAAAATATGACATAATATGCCTTGAATATCCCACATATAAACCAAGACGAGAAAAAATATATATAGTTGAAACTGCATCTACACATTAAGTGAGATTTGGTGGGTTGAATGACAACATGATTAAAATAGACTAACTTGTTTGCTAAGTGTGTAGGTTATTGATTCATCATATAAGTTCGAGATCTAACTACTCAAATAAATCATTGAGAAGTGTCACAACCCGGTGGCAAACTTACTCATTTTATCATCATCATGAACATCATTCTTAGTTTAAATTCATTTTGGAAAACTTGCATATGCACCAACAATTGATTCATTCTAAGCACGGTTCCCTTGGACCATCCACACTGCACTTTTGAATAGTTCATCATAACATGTCCATAGAGTTATCAATTTTCATATCAGTAGTGTCCCCTTGGATTATCTAGTGATCACCTAGAGTGTCTACTAGATCACTTCATACACAAGAGTGAGCTGTCTTTACCTAGGCACTCCTGGCCCACATGTCAGGCCACTTGTCTCCTTTACACAACATAGTGGAGTTCACCAGCAGAGCACCCACACACTCTCTCTCACTCTCATTCCCCCATATTCACTCTTTCATAGTTCATCTTTCCCTCCCTCCCTCTCTCTCTCTAAAACCACTCTAGAGCACAAAGAGAAGGATTGGAGATCATGCCTGGCAAAAAGACCATAGAGATCAACCCATAGAAGGCCACAAAGATCTCGAAATTGAAGAGAGAGGATCCCTCTCTCCCTAGCAACTATAGGAGCTTCAAGGGGATTTAAAGAAGAAATTGACCAAGGGAAGGAAAAAGTGGATCCAACTTCTCCCATCTTTGAGAAGTTTAGCAACACCTCCTCCACCCTTTAGTAAGTGGATCTTAAAGACCAAAGCACTTAGATGCACAATGGATCAAGTTGGATGTTCATCACATAAAAAATGGTTCTCAATGAACTTTTGTTGGGTTAGATGCAATGTAGCTAGATTCACCTAGCAAGATATGCTCTATAGAACCTTAGAAACACCCCACAAACATAGTGTGTATAGGCATAAACCTTAGGATTTGATTTCATTTTCAAAGTCTTAAAACACCCTCCTGAATTGTCTCGAGAACACCGACTAGTTCACCTTGACACTCAATCAATATCAATACTTAGTATTTGAAAGTACCTAGGCCCTTGCATGCACTGTCTCTAGTTGTTTGTTTTGCAACGCTCTTTGTCTCTAGTGGTGACAACTCACCACCGTTGCCATACGCTAGGCCCCTAGTTGCAATTTCTGGGCCCTTATTACCCATGTATTGTAACAGGCTAGGTGGGCCGTGATACATGGGACCGGGAATAGGCCTCGATCCAACTATAGTGAAGAGCCAGACTCTAAAAAAAAGCTTAGGATTGCAACTTGGAAGGACAACTTTAGGAGAGAGACTAACGTCCTCCTGGTTGAATGGTTCGACCATGCCTAAGAGAGGGCGCTCTGCTATTTCCCTATAAAATTACTGACATCATCAATATCCTATTGTTTTTTTAAGTAAAAAAAAAGTCATATCTCTTGAACCAAGTATGATATTCAAAATCCAAATGCACCATCGTGTTTCTTACGATAAACTCTTGAAAACAAGACCCCACATGGATATATTTTATAATTTTTTAATAGACATTTATCTCATGATAAATCTATATTTAATCATAATCATAGAACACCCTAGATACACAATAGAGCATAAGATGGATACTAAGTAGGGAACATATCTAGTGCAAAACCAACCCTCCGTGTAACCATGCAAACTTCTAATATGGCCCCTGTGGATGTAGATCCAAAGGGCACGAGGTGATAACCACAGGTGCGAGGATTTACAAAAGTGTGATTAGAGCGGGGGTTAATTGTAGAATTACCTAACCCTTGGATTAGCATCCTATGATATAGATTAGAAGTTTACATGGTTGCACAGGGTTGGTTTGCACCTCATACGTTGCCTACTAAATAAACATCCCATGTACAACATAAAATATCACATGTATACTAAGTGGACATTTCTAGGTACACCATAAAATATCCCATGACAGGGAATAAAACAAAAATAGAAAATAAATAAAATAATAATAATAAAAGCATTGAAAAAGAAAAAAAAGGGAGGAAAAAAATAAATATAAGAAAAGAAAAGGAAAAAATAAATAATTAAATCAAATAAAAAAAGGGAATATAAAAATTACAATAAAAATATAGAAAAGGGAACACAAAGATAATAAAATACCATCAATAAAGAAAAAAAAAAAGGAAAAGGAAGAAAAAGGAAAGAAGAAGAAGAAGAAGAAAAAATAGTAATAAAAAATAATAAAAGATGTTAAGAATAACAAATCACATAAAAATAAAAGATAAATAATGGAACTAAATATAAATAAAATAAATAAAAAATATAGGAAAATAAAATAATAATAAAATGAAAAAAGAAAACAAAAAAACAAAAAACCGGAAAGGGAAATGCACGTAACTAACCAGAAACGCACGCTGGAAGTGAGGCCTCACGCACCTCCCGATCGCTTGGCATGGGCCACTTGCTAGCTGCTCCAGTCGCGCACGGGGCTGTTCGAGGGAAATAGGTCCAATAGCTGATTCGGGGTGCGGAGGGGAGGGTGTGGTGGTCAAAAAAAAAAAAAAAAAAAAAAAAAAAAAAACAGAATAAGGCTCATTCCCTTCTTCTACCTCGTTAGTCTGAAGCTCTCCCTCCCCCGTTCCCGTTCTTGCTTCCAAGCCTCCAAATTCTATCATACTGTGTACTGAAATTGAGTGAATCTTAGTGTATTGTTGACTGATTCTTATCTGGACATCAAGGTCTGTAACAACTCACCAGGTACGTCCACCCCATCTCTCCCGTTCCTGCTCTGCGAAACCGAGCACCCGAACCCTAGCTTACGCCATGATCTGATCCAATCATATATTATGTCTACAGACTTCGATTTTTTGGCAAAAATTATTGGGTGTACACCCGTCCTTTTTTTTGATAATAACATACACCCGTGTCTTTTACTGGGTCTGCCCCTGCAAGCAGTGCCTCGGGTGGGCTCTGAAATGGACGAAGCTGCAGATTCTGCCGAACTGCTTCGGCGCGTCGAGGAGCTCCAGCGCGGTAATCTCCAGCCTTTGGTGTTATTGTTTCTCCTGTTCCCCCCTTTGTGCTATGGTGTTATCAGTTCTTCGTTGTTGCCTCATGGTGGATGTTTGTCCTAAGACTGGACCGCTGTCTCATGTGATCAATTCATTTTTTTTTTTTTTTTATCAAACACCACGCGGAGAGCTGCACATCATCATTGTATTAATAGAAGAAATTCTCCAAGTAGAGCAGACTGTTGATCACAGGTCATTATATGTTATATATACCGGAGGTCATTGTGGGTACCTGCCAACTAAATTGATCCCATCAGTGAAAAGGAATCGCATTTCCATAGCACGGAAAGTAGGCTGTACTGAAGCAGTAGTGCAAATGGGCACATGAAAATTTATCATGCTAAATATAAAAATTACTGAGGACTTTGTGTGCCACCTTGCTAGGTTAAGGGCATTTATTGTGTGTTTATTGCTATTATGGTTGGGGAGCTCTGTTTGTATTGTATGTGAGAACTAAAAGCATAAGTGGGAGTTGGACTACAAAATAAATGATGAAAATATTGAGGCTTACCAAAATCCATGTCAGGATATTAAGATCTTATTCAGCATGACTCTTGCATGTAACTGTTTATAAATTTAATTCCTGAATGAGTGTTAACATTTGTGGTTTAGACTCAATTCCTCCCTCTCATAATTTAAATAGTCATTATTATAGAAGGATTACAGCAAATATATTCCCATTTCACATATCACCATGAGGTACTTTGTTAGTTCCCTGCCTTAAATTCTGCCTCCACTGTTGCTTTTGTCAGGGAACAAAAATTGTTGAGCGAATTGAGCTAGCAAATTTTATTTAATTTCCAATGTTCCCTACTGTCCAACTGTTAGTTGCCTCTTGCATCACTTAACCTGACATATCTGATCCATTTTCCAAAAAAAAAAAAACTTCCAAGTTTATTTTTGGGCAATGGCATGTGATTTCGTTTCAGTTTTGAGTACATTTATTTGATTGTGTTATACTTGCTACAATGAGACCCATGTAATTAAATTATCTTTATGATTCTAAACAGAAAAGGATGAAAAACAGAATTCTCTGGAAGTATTGTTACGACGGGTTGAAGGGCTACAATATGGTAATCCCAAATTCTACTTGAGATTACTGATTTTGATCAACCTTTTCTGAAATACTTCATCAATTAGAATATGTTTTGTTCAAGTGGCAAAAGGTGATTTCTTGACTGCAGGAAATATTAAAGTGCAGGTTTACTTATATTTGCAACAGACTTTTTTCTATGATGGTTTAATTTAATACTTCCTGTGTTCCAAATATAGTTCACCTATTTTTAAACAAAATTCCAGTTCGCTTTGGCTTTGTCCAATGTCAAACTTCTTCAGCTTTGACCAAGTTCATAGAAAATGCACCAACATTTAGAACATCAAATTATTTCATTAAGTTTTTATGAAATCTGTGTTTCGATGGAGCGTTTTGAACTTGTAGATGTTAATATATTTTTTCTCAAAACACTGTCAAAGTTAGAGTTTACTGTGAAATCTGTTTTATTTTTTTCATCTGCATTCTCTGGCCTTTTCCCTGTTAGAATAATATATGGTCCAAGCTCCACTTTCCTAGTCATTTTCTTCTATTACCATTTCTCATCATGGGATCATGCCCTCAGAAGCCATTTTCTTCGAGGAACCAAATATTTTTCTACTGTACCGATATGCTATAACTCTGAAGTGATATGCTATAACTCTTAAGTGCCGTTGCTAGTCTATTTCGTTTGTGCTTTGTGGGGCTATTTTGATTTTATTAAGGAAGACTGGTTATGTTGTTGAATCAAATAGTTGTGTAATGAGTTAATGACCTCAACATGCTTCTATTTCTCTTAAATTTTCTATTAATTTTTTCAATAATTATGTCAAAATCCTTTTGGTCATTCAAGAAAAATTGCCCCCCTTTTCTCTGTTCTGTAGAGATGGATGAAAAGGTAGATCTCATTGAAGTGTTAACTCGTCGAGTTGAAGATCTCCAGCGAGGTAAGACTCACATCACATCTGTGCACCGTGCTACACAACACAAGATTGTCATCTGTACTTATTTCGATAATCAATGTCATCATATGTCATACTGCTTTTTTGTGATGTTTATTAATGCAGTTCTCTGTAGATCAACTCTTCATCCTGTAAATTAGTTTCAGCACTGTTGTTTATCGAGGCAGTTCGATTCAGCTGCCTCATTTAATACATGGATGTAGTATAACTATGCAATCTATTAAATATTAAAAAAATGCAGATAGTCAACTGGAATTTATTCGCTTCTGTAAAACAAGAAATTGTTCCCTCTGACATATCTAAGTACTCCTAGATGAGGTCTTAGGAGCGCACAGTTAGATTAATCACTTAACTTATTTTATTACTGAGAAATTCAGGAGTTATTTGGTTATGTATGCCAGTATGAATGTATGATGATATTTCTGAAAAAGCCTGAAAAGAGCTGCCCAAGTCCTTAGTTTATTCCATTATATTGTTTCCAAATTCCAATACGTATAAGTATGACTTTTTGAGAAAACTGCTGATATTTTGGATAGCATGTTCTCTCGTGTTTCCTGGATGGACTTACAGTTATTTCTAGAGGCAGTAGTTGTTTAAGAGCTTTTTGTTTAATGTTTTATTAGCATATATGTATATGTTGTTGTGGCACAGGGCGTGCTGATAGATACTTTGTTTGCAGAGCGTGATGCACTCAGAAAAGATATTGAGCAATTATGTATGCAACAAGCTGGGCCTGGTTATGTTTCTGTTGCAACTCGAATGCTTACTCAGAGGTGCTTCCATATCTAATTTAATCTTTCATTTCTATTCACTGTGCAAACAAAGCAATATTTTTGTTGTAACTATTCAGGACAGCAGCTTTGGAACAGGATATTGAGAACCTCCAGAAAAAGTTAGGCGGTTGTTTAAGAGAGAATCAAAATTTGCAAGAGGAGCTCGCTGAAGCTTATCGAATTAAGGTGCGTTACTTCTTTCTCCCTACTGTTATTTGTAGCAGCTTTATTTTTCTGTTTTTCTCATTCTTCATTTACTTAAATTTCAGAGCCAACTTGCTGAGTTACATGGTGCTGCACTATCAAAGGTTTCTACTTTGACTTAAAGAATATGTGGCTATTTTATTTAATAAACTGTAGCTTTTAGCAGTAATAAACATTGCTAAGGGATGTGTGCTGATTTTGTTGTTCTCCTCTATCTTTATATATGGGTAAAGGGTAATAGGGCATGGACATGTGGTTATTAGATGAAATTTGGTTTAGTGAGTAGGTCATCCCAACAGAGTTTCACTTTCCATTTTGATCTTGGGAAGTACTCCTTACTGGACATTGCTTGCTGAGCACAAACCCAATTTCTTCATCGATGATGAGGCAAGAAGCCGAAGCAACAAGTGATACTCTGTATTAGGTGTATTCAATGTAAAGAAGGCAACTGTAATGAGTCTGGAGTCTGGACTACTAGTGGATAGGATATGCTTATGCTTGAACCTTCCTGGGGTTGCAAACTTGCAAGGCCTTAAAGGTGCAGCCAGGGCGATGAATTAGACGTTAGAAATGTTTCATTTCAGGGAATGAAGCCAACTAATAGTATATATTGAGTTAGAGATTTTCGGACCTCCTTCACACATACATAAGTGACATACTAGAGAACAACCTTACTACCATGATTACATGTAGGTGAAAACGGAATGTGTTGGAATCATAGGGAGTGGTAGGCGTTTAGTGGTGAAGACTGCTTTGGAGTGGCCAATGCAGAGGGTTTTATGTAACCCTGTGCAGCTTTTGAAGGGAGTGAAGTGCAACCATGTGAGCTATTAAGAAATAAGGATTAGTGAACCAAAGGGGCAAAATTGTCTCCAGACTATTTAGGAGTTGATCTGGAGCTCTATTAAACAGCAGCAACTTCAACTGTCTCGTCAAGGCTCGAGCTGCTCGGTCTCGAAGCACGTGATCTCATCAGAGTTGGTGCTGGTGAGGTTCGTGGTCCTTTACGCTCCCTCTCACCATGCTCATGCTCCTCCGCAGTGCTGGCCAGGCTTGGGATCCAGGATAGCAACATTGGCGGGGGTGATGCTTGGGCTGTGGCAGCGTTGCTCAGGGCGGCAGAGCTTAAGGCAACGGTGCGTTTGGGAGTGGAGCGCCAATCAGGAGGCCGGGAACAGGGTGTCAGTGTCCTCTGTGTCCCACGGCCCACGGCAAAAGGGATCTCCGTGGGTGGCAGTATTGTAGAGCTTACCCAGGCAGGGACTCGATACTGACCTTGCTGGGGTTGCTGAGGTTTGCGAAGGAGGACTGGGGCATGGAGATGGGCTGGTTGGTTTGCTGAGGGTGGTTCCACATCCACTTTTGTTGCGATTTTCTGGCCACTCGATGAATTTACAGTGGATGGTAGCGATCCATGGATCAGTCTGCACCAAAAGAACATGGAGTTGCCCTGTTTAGGGTTTTCAACTAGCCAAGCTTGAGAGAGCCTAGGATTTCCTTCGAAGTTTGCAGTCAAGCTCAAGCTTGGCTCAAATGAAGCTCAAAAAGGCTTGAGTTTGGCTTGGCTAAGCACAACAGATGACATCCTCTGCTAAAGGAGTATGCAAAATACTCAAAAGGTGCTGTATAGGAAAAATAAACAAATACTGAAGATTGAAGCTGATAAATGCACAAGAAAAGAAGTACAACTCCACTTGCACATACAAATGTACACGTATTGCTCTGTCCTTTTCTGGCCTTAATGAGTATGGTCCTATGGAGACACGGGAGGCAGCAGAGCTGCACTTTGTGCCGACAGTGAGCCAGTAGCAAGGCATCAGCAAGACAGTAGGGGATGCCATGGGACGGACAAGCATACTAAGGTCTGAGGATAAAGATTGGGGAAAGGTATGCGTGTGAGGGCATGGCCATGTGGGTGTAATGGGCTCACACACTGCTATTTCAAAACTGGGAATGCAGGATGGAAAATTAATGGTCCTTGTTGAATAGCTCGTGCTCTGCTCGTTGGAGCTGTGAGTTTGATGGCAGGGTCGAGCTGGGCATGTTTTTCAGCAGAGCCGAATTCAGATCGAGCTATGATGAGCTTAGTTTGAATAGCTCACAAGCTCTGAGCTTTTTTTAACAGCCCCAGCCCCGTCTGACAAGGCTCCGGTGTGGATTCCAGATCTGGACCCTGCCAAACAGTCTTTTTGAACTTAAGTTAGATGTGGTGGTATTGTATATCAAGGAAATCAAACTTTCCATATCATGGTGGGCGCTAAGGGCTTGCAGGGCTACTAGCGTAGCACGCCTGCAGTTTGCCATTGTTTTGTGTCCTAGGTTCTGTGCATGTTCTTGTGTTTTGGTCCTGTTTGGTTCTTTTATTTCCCTCTTTTGGTTCCAATGGTTTCTGCTGGGTTCAACAATTTATTTGGTCCTTTACTCTATAATGATGGGCAGTTCCCTATTAGCTTGAGAAAATAATTTAGTCTCCAAACATCTGGAGTTCTAAAATTTTGCAAAATGTTTTGATAGAAGAGGGTAATTGTCATTATCAAATCATTAATCTGTGGTCATTGGTAAAATAGGGCATTCATGGGAAGGTTTTGAATATTAGTGGCGCCTAATGCAGTCACTGCTCACTAAGAGTAAATACTGTTAGATAAAGAATTTGAGTAGGGGTGATATTTGTTAGAGCAGAAGGTAACGGGGAAATGCGAAGAACTTAAATGACATGCTTGTCCTTGTCCAAAATCTACTGATTGGAAATTGGAATCAAATTTCAATATTCAGCTGTTTAGTCATGCTCACTCATGTTTGGTCTTATTTTGTGAAGCAAACCTTTGAGGCATGTCTTGTCTACAAGTTGGCACAAGTGTGATGCCAACTGTAGTGAAAGATAGCAAAATCATCGCTTTTCTTGTGTAGAAATTGATACTTTGTTGTGGAGTAGGCGAGTCGTAAACTAGCAATTAAAATGGGTTATGCGTTAAGCTTGAGATTCCTGGCATATATGTATATATACATTCTAGCTTGTTACTGATATGGCCTTTCCAATAACAATGCAGAACAAGGATCTAGAAAAGCAAGTAAGATTTTTCCAGAGCAGCGCCGCTCAAGCGCTTGCTGAACGGGACAGTTCAATAATGGAGGTTCTTTATAGTTTTCTTAATAAGTTAATTCTGTACCTAAATACAAATGTTGCGAGCATGACTTTGTTTTTCTGCTGGAATTTGGGAATCACATATTATTTGTCTAATTTTCTAGTGTGAGAAAGCAAAAAAAGAGCGGGAGGAAGCAGTGTCAAGAAAGTTTGCTGATTTTGAGGAAAGGTATGTTGCATAACTTGTTACTTATTACTATATATATGTGATTTGTTTCTATAACTGTAACATGGAGTAAAAGATCTTACATACTGTATTAGTGAACTTATAAGATGACAATCTTTTTGATCTTTTACTTCAATGAGTTTGCCGAAAGTGAGGTTTTGGTGGCTATATATGAGTACGTATATCTTGATTTTATGGTCTTAATTGTTGGTACACACAAAACCACCTGAAACTCTATTGAAAAGAACATATAACGTGGTGTGGTGTCTAACTTTTTTTTGAAAGCCGAAGATGTTTTATTTTTCTCTGTCTCTTTTTTTATGAGCATTTAACATTCAGAAAATGATGATGAAATTGTAACATGAATACATGATGTTTTTAAATTCCATTCTTGTTTATCTTGTACTTGCCACTTACGGTTCTTTTTAGATAAGGGGACAAAATATCATGATGCTTACTTATTGGCAGGATGAGAGAATATCAATCAGCGATTGATGAACAGAAACACTTAAATGATGACTTGCAGAAGGAACTGACAGAACTGAAGGCGCATACAGAATTGTCCTTGAAAGTAAGTAATATTTTTGTTGATTGCCAATATGAAAAGTTGGAATTCGGTAATAAGAGGATGCTCGCACCCCAGGATGCCAAAACATTAGTATTGAAAATTTGGTATCTTTATGAAAAGTGCTACATTTCTGTATCCACACTGTACGTGTTTGACATGTCGTGGTCGCGAACATAGGGTTCAGATACTTCTTTCTTGTCTTCTTCCGTTGTGAACGACTGAACGGGCTAGACGGAGGACTACTATGTGTCTATGCAATAGTGATCTTAATGAACTCTAAAGTATATAAGAATGTCTTGTACCTATGTATTCTGAACGTGCTGGACCGAATAGGACTACTATGTGTCTATGCAATAGTGATCTTAATGAACTCCAAAGTATACTAGAATGTTCTTTGCCTATGTATTTCATCTACATAGTTGTTTATTGTCTGTTATATTCCTTACAGTCTATTGTAATAATTTTTTCTGACTTGTACCTATTTTTGACCTTCAGTCAGAAGCTGATATTTGATTCTCTTTCAGGTTATTCTAAAGTTCTATGACCTTCGTAGTTGCAGAGACTCTGAATGTTCTTCAAGCGTTACTTTTGAAGAGAAGTGTTCAATCCTTCTAGATGATTCTGTTGACAATTGGAATTTTAGCTCTGATGGCGGAACCTCAACTTTGAAGTACATTGTAAACCTTGAGCCCTTATCCATTATAAAGAATAATTCATATTTGAAATTTTGAATATGTTATTTAGTTTCTTTCATTTGTATTGCAAGATACAAATTATACGTGGCACTAAACATCATCAGGGAAGAGCCAGAAAATTGTAGATATGGGGATGCTAAAAGATAAATTAAGGCAAAATCAACACATTGACTTTTATTTGCATAAGAGGAATTCATCTAGCATAAGGGGGTGCTTGCTCCTCCCTCCTTCCGCCCTGAACATCTTAATGGTGTTGGCTTGTTGTTCAGTTTTATTCTGGGAACTGGAGGAATGCGGAAGATAAGAAATGATGAAATTTTGCTGGCATCTGTTTCAGGACTTGTGCAGCTATGCTTTGATTCTCAGTTTCTCATGAACATACTGCTCAATACATGGATAGAAAACATCCGTGTTATTGATGGAACTCATAAATTTAGTGCTTATCTCCTCATTTGCCATATTCAGCTAAGTTATAGTTCATTGTGACTGCCATCTCCTATTTGACCTAATTGTGCCATGTAATTGAGTAATACAACATGACTTGCAGACCCTAATTTGTTCTCAAGAACTGCTTTAATGGTGCATTTAAAGTGCCCACGAGTTACTGTTTATTGAAATTTTTTCGAGTTGATCTGGTCCTAAGCCAAAGTGCTTTGAATAATGGCATCTTGTTACTGATTGTTTTGCATCAGAGATTTTACCTAAAATGTATTTGACATTTTTGTAGGCATCTTTGGAAGAGGAGAAAGAGTCACTTAAAGCTAAAATATCGGCTGCAAAGTAACTTAAGGATGGTAAGATAAGCTTGGAAATGCTAAGTGAAGTTTGGGTATAACAAATATTTTTGGTTCATTGGAAACTACTGCTTTTGGTTGCGTAGGGCCTTGAAATTGAACAGCATTTGCAAAGAAATGCACGGATATTAGAGAAAAGACAGGTACAATTCTGAAGTATTATGTTGTTCTTTCTCATGACCTCTTTAATTTGTATACTTTGGAGTGCAGGCACTCTATGATGGATTTCTGAGAAATGGATTGTCAGAACTTCAAAAGTTCTACACATATCAAAAGGCTGAAATTATGAAAATATTGGAAGAAGAATCGTTGCAGTTGATCAAAGTTGTTGCAGAGATTCAGGATAAGCTAACTGAAATTTGCATCAACACTGAAATTAATGAACACCCTGCCGATGAGATTCAATGTTATGACAGCAGTTGTAAAGATGTGCATGTTACTACAGATATCAGTCCTAGCACACGTCCTAAGGTTTGTACACATAGACAGAAGACTTCTTTTTCTTCTACATTTATGCTGAGCCTCTTCCTATGTTTACTGGTATAAACGCCTAGGCTCGCCCTAGGCACGCTTTTAAGCTCTAGTGGAGGGTCAGCGCCTAGCGTGTTTTTGTAACCTTGCCACAAAGGCACATGTTGTGCGTTTTTGGAAGCATGTTATAAGCTCACTCACATGAATGGAGAAAGTAATAGTTGATGAAGATATGAACTTCTTAACTCTTTGCTGGTCAGTAGTGTTTCAAGCGTCGAATTGAAAATAGAATTGATTTCCTATTCAGGGATTAGGGTTCTGAATTCTGATATGTACCGTACAAATTTATTTACCTTCTTTTTTTTTCCCCCAAAGAAACACTTATTCTGATAGATAATCATAGCTTATTGTGGTTGCATATGCTGCAGAGTGATTCCTCTGCTGATCTTAACTCCGTGGACGCTTGATGAATCTAAAGCACTTGCACAAGCCTTACAGGAGAAGGTACCACTTCACTCCAGTGATTCTTTTTGTTTCTGATCCTCATGAATCAGTTTCTGATAGCCTACTTAACTTTCTTTTTCCCATTGTTGTTCAAAAGTTATAGTGAGATTTCTTTTCTGGGGGTCGAAAAGTCCAAAAATATTACTACCTCCAAGTTTGGCCAATGTCCAGAGTCCAGATAACCCCATAAACTAATGTTTGGTTCGATTTACTCTCCCCCATCTATTTCAGTTGGTCTGGTTTACTCAATGAGATTTGTCCTTTTTTGTTTCTCCATGTACAAATTGAGTTTTAATTTCAAAATTTGTGAGATGATAACATCATCATATTTTTATGTTAAAAGATACATTATGATTTTTTCATTGGAATTGAATAATCTCACATTACAGTGGTGTCTGTTACAGATGGAAGCACTTATGCTCTTCTCACAGGAACAAGAAAGATACCTATTAGAAAAAACAGAGAGACCTAATTGTTATTGAGGAACTCCAGAAGAACTTATCTCAAGTATTACCTCTACACTTTCTGCTTGTCATTACTTTTCAATCACAATGTACATATTTTGAATGATAAGACGAGTGTTCTAAATAGTACTGTACAATTTTGGTGCAGTCTCATTTGGCATTGTCATGACTCATGAAATTGATACTTCATACCATTACTATTTTCATTTTGCTCCTAACTGAACTATATATGGTTCTTTTCGAAATATGCACTGAATGACTGTAATTAGTTTTCAACTTGGATTTTTCTTGGGGAAATTTGTCAATATATTTTGAACTTGACTATCTACACAGCTAACACTGGTGGTTGCTAGTAGTATCATCCTTGATTGACAGTAATTAGTCGCGTCCTACTCCTTTAGTATATCACCTATTTTTAGGTGTGAGTTTCTGTTGCAACATTAGCATTCTTGTAGTGTTGGATGGGTGTGTCACTTGACTAGCTTCATCATTTTTTTTTTTTTTTTTTTTGCAGGTTAAAGATGAAAAGGTGAAGGTCCTGATGGAATTAGCAAAACTGAAAGAACAATATTTGCTATTGAAGGGGTAAGTATTTTCTTCAATAAGTAATCATAAATTATAATATACCAATTTTGTTGTTAATGGAGTAATACTTTTAAGGGAATAAAAGGATAGGTTTTTAATTTTAAAAAAAGGGATAGTTTTTTGTAAAATTGGTCACAGCATTATCACTATAACAAAGCTTGGTTTTTTTGTGAAGGGCCTCATACTAAACAGAGAAATGTAATAAACCTTAGTCATATATTGAGTTAAATTTGGTTTATATGTAGACTTAGTTCCTTTGAATTTGATCATTGAGCATGTAAGAACCATTTCTGTGTCCAACTTGGTGTCTTGTACAGGAATAACACCTCCTATTATTTGCATCAGAAGGAAACATGCAAATATTTAACAATTTTTTTTTTGTGGGGTGTCCAAAATACATATGTTGTTATTGTAACTGTATTATCTTTTCTGCTCAGCAGCTCTGCTGTGAAGGAACATCATGATACTGATGATTCACCTAAAAGTCATTCCTGGGCATGACCAACAAGGGATGCTGAAGACTATGCTGAAGAGGACATCTTTAAGACACTGGATGAGAAAAGAAAGTAGTACTATTGGACATGGGAGCTCTGATGGAAATGATCATACAGTTTGCAAAGAGCATTTAGTGGATGTTGCAAGGTTTGTGCGACATAGATATATTGTTCTACTTGCACATTGTTCCCTACATTTTGTTTTTGGTCTATCATTCACTAAAAATGATATCAAAATGCTACATTGGAGAAGTTACTAAGTCATGCAGAACTGTGACTTATTTTTATTTAGACACCATTATAGATCTCCAATGAATTTTTTGTAATATATTTTGCAAAATCTAGACTTGTGTTAGTCAAAGTACAAAAAAAAAAAAAAAATGATTGGCGTCTAGAGATGTTGCTTCATATTCAGACAAGTATTAAGACTTCCTTTTTTATCCTAAATACCTGTTTGGAAGAAGGGGATTGCTGATTGCTCTTGATACTTAGAGGAATCAATATATTGTATATTGTTGATCCCAGTCTCCCCTAACTTAAGGTGTATAGCTTTCCTTTCTTGTTGCTTTTTCTCTCCATGTTAAAAGCATCTGACTGACATTATTGCTGTTAAAAATACAATGATTGGAACATGTAGATGCCTAGCACAATGTTACCAGCAACTTGGTTGAATAAACATTGGCAAAAGAACTCTTTTTGGTTTTTTTCCTGACTCTTAAGATGTGATGGCATATTGAACTAGTAACCCAAACTTCTCTTTTCAAGTACATGCATTTCCACATTAATTTTTCTGTTTCATGCTACTGCATTGCAGGTTAAGAGTTGAAAATGCTACGCTTCTTGAAAGTGTTGGTACTGTTGAGCGCCTCACTTCTTCAGTGCATAGACTGCATATTGTACTTTTGAAGGTACGCTATCTGAACTGACGGATGCAGCTTCTTATCATGGGAAGATTTGTTTCTTTTTTGAAAGCAATGCATGATTTGTTCATAATATTTGCTAGATAGGCCTATCTGCTTCTGATTTTTTGGAAGGGTGGGTGTCGTGTTGGAGAGTGGTATTATTCTATCCTTCTATTAACTGTGGTCTGTGAAGGGGTGGACTGGAAATGAGAAATTGCATTTGGCTAATCTGAACTGATTGTTTCCACATGCTAGGTGATTTTAAGATACACTCACTCCACCCGCCTACACACCCTCGCACCACCCTCATTGCACTTTATCCTCCATTAGTGAAACTTGGGTCACCATACATATGAGTAGTTTGCTGTCAAATCCTATTGGTAGGTCATGAAGTTCCCAAAAGTGTCTGCTCTACTTTCAAGTACCGAAAAAAAGAGTTGAGGTCCTTACTCCCAAATCTTAGAAGAGATAGGTCATTATACCTTTCTGCCTCCCCTATGCCGGCCAAGTGGCCAACACTATTTTATTGTCACCTCACAGTATGTGTTTGGTTTGAGGAATGTGACTGCAAAATTCACTCCTCACTTCTGTGTTTGATTTACGGAATAGAATGGGTTGATCTCAATCCACCATCTCATCTCTCACAAGCTAAAAAGAAGTATAAGAATGAGGATGGAATTATTCCACTAAAATTCATGGGATGAATTATGACTCCACCTCATATATTATGGTGTGGTTTCTCAAACCAAACGCCCTCTTTAACCTACCTTGCTTAGAGCCCACTTGTTCCTCTACAGAGATCATTTGCTCACTTTTGAAGTTATTTTGCCCAAGCTTCATGCTAAGCAATATTTGTCATGATGTGCACACTGGTTGGCAAAAGGAAGTCGATCTTGTCTTATGGACTGAACCACTGCAACTGCTATTGGTGTCTCCAAAGCTTCTCCATCGCCTGTCATTGCCACTACTAGGAGACAGCTACATGTGTTCCTCTCAATCTGAAGGGTACATTGGTCTAGCGTTCCCAATGAGTTACTGTGATTATTTTTCCCCTCTAGATGAAAGGTGTGTTAACTGTTAATTGCTCAGATGATTGTATGCAGAGATAAACTGATGCACTTCAGGAATAATGCATTCATGCGAATGCAACATTCTTTCTAGGCCATTTAAGTCGATTTCCTAGTTAATGACATGCATGCGCCAAATATATTAGTGTGATAGTTGCAATATGGAGAAGCAAGTTAGCTGCAGATGATGTGCCCAATATTTTAGCAATTATGACCAAGCTACGCCAGCTACACTCGTCTGATGTGTGTTGCCATACTGTTAGGGGTGTGTAATCTTAGCTAATACTAAATATTCTTCTGAAGGTAGTACAAAAACTTTGATCTGTTATAAAATGCTCTAATTATTTCACAGGGCAGGAGCACACCTTCCCATACAATTATTCGATGGCAACCTCAATCCATATTTTAATTCAAACATTAACTTTTGGATGGTATGGCACTGAGGCAGCCATTTGGCAGGATGGTTTTTTTGGGTTGCATTGCTAGCTTATTAAGTAAGTTGTGATACATAACTAACTTTCATAGTAACAAACTTATCAGGCTTATGATGATATCAAGTCAGCTGATTCTTTGGAGAGTACCTTCGAAGCTCTCAGCAGTCTTATAACTGAAGCACACCTTATGAAGACAGCTCTTAATGTAACTCTTCCAGTAAGCTGGTCTGGGGATTCATCAGATGCAATTACATATGAAGCTCTGTGCGATCCATCTGATTCACCAACATCAAAGTCTGGGAAAGTAGACCCACTCTCTTCTGCAGGCACGGGGATGGTGGAGCTACTAATATTGGCTGCTGAGATTCTCAAGGAGAGCTTTCTGGTGAAGAAATAGGGCCTCCATGAAAGAACGAGTCTGGCTCTCATTGTTTGTTTAGAAGCATGCAGTTTAATCCTATTTTTGTTGGGTGTATATACTTCTGATTGCTAAAAGTGCACAATTAAACTATTTCGGATGTAGAGAAAGAGGCAAATGTGTACTGTAATTTAGGGTTCGCTGTCATTGCTGTGTCTTGTGTTGGGTTAAGAACCGTGTGTACAAAATTCAGTTTACATGCAAAGATAAAAATGTATGCGTCCGAGGTCTTCATTGTACAAATATCAATATATATTTTTGAGTTTGAGAGGATATCACCATCATTTGATGTAACAAACAAAGGTAGGTTGTGAATTGGCGTAATTCAGTGGGTTGGTTTCTTGTGGAACTTGCATACTGTTTGGCCTCAATCAGCCGTGGGTGATTGTATTTTTCTAGATTTATTTTAGAATTTAACGACATCTTCCAGCTGTTGATGACATCTCTGGTGATGGAGATGCCTATGATAATTTTATTTGTCATGAGATTTGTTCTTACTTTATGAGGGTGTTCAGACGGATACGTGTGGATGTGTACTTTATATATAGTGTAATTTAAAAAAATGGGGCTGTTTTTTTAAGCCAATCTTGTTCAAGGTAATATTCACGTGGTTAGACAAACATATCATGTGAGCAACTGACAAGAAATCCAATCATATAAAACGTCATAGTTGACAAGGTACCCTCTAGAAGCTTTGACTTGTAAGGTAGACATGATAACGTAGCTTTGACTGGCAAGGTAGACATGATAACGTACGGGATGGATTATGGAGGAGAATGAACGCAATAAATACGTTTGTGCTCGACCAAAGGTCCAAAACCTGCAACGCCACCGCCAACTACATTTGTGTAGTTCAGTGCAGTGCCCGCACTGTACGATGTGCGTGCATCCGTTCATTACAATTTTGGGTGGAAGGGGAGGGAAGGGATTGGTGTTTTGGTTTCCGTACCCATCCATGTTTGTAATGTGTTTTTGTTTTTTTGAGAAAAAGGTTGCACGTAATGTTTGTGCACATAGAACCCAAGCTTTATCTGGCATCTAGGTGATATAGTGATTAGTAGTCTTTTTTTTTTTTTTTTTCTGAACTCAGCTCTAACCAATCTAGCAACATGCTTTTTCGGTTCCAAATTATAAGTAGTTTTGATTTTTTTTAGTTCATTCATTTTACTAGGTAAATTAGATGTACCAAATAAGTTAAAACGACTTTATAATTTGAAATGTAGAAATATCTAACAGATAAATAAATGTTTAAAAACAAAATGTTTGTCCAATCATATGTTGTTTTAAGGTTATAGGGACAAATAAAGGCGTTCAAAGTCAAGCGCTGAGCGGTGGAAATTAAACGGCAGGATGAGTTGAAAACAGAAAGGGAAAGTTAATTAATGCTGGAAATTCGGTTTGCACGACACCCCTGCTGTGGTGCGGTGTGCGCGTAATAATGATGAGTTCCTACTTATTCTTCTCCAAGTTCTCCCACCTCTAGATTAGTCCGATTGATACATGTGTGTATATTTCCGTACAATTTGAAGAGTTTTTTTTTTTTCCCGCAACACAGGGCTCAATTCTTTAGTGAAGAGACCATACGTATGTAACTCTACAACGAGGCCTACTCTTGCTAAAATAAATAAGATTGAGAATGGAATTTGGAAACTCTAGGACACCCCTCTATCTCAGGTTTGTAAAATATTCCATTTAGAAGTAAAAGCAAATTTTTTTTATTTATTGCCATCTACTCCTCTAAAATTTAGCCGAGGTCAAGTGCCTTCTCTTAGCTATTTTTTTTCTCCCCAGTAATGTGAAAGCATGTTGAAACATGAATCAAATTACAAATTATACATCCAACATACTTATAGGACAAAAAAAGAAAAAGAAAAATCTTGAATGCATTATTATTATTCCACATGTACGTCTTGTTGGGATCTCTCGATCGGGATGATTGATGATTAGAGTAACCATTTCTCCTATCCAATATCTTATAAACTAATGCATTCACATTGCTACAGGAGATACCCTCTCTTAAATAAAAACAGTTGTGTCTCCCGTAAAGAAAGAAGAGAACCCACTTCCCTATTCTAAAGAAATATAGCCGATCGATAAATTTTAGGTATATATGGTATATATTCAGTGGAGTTGCTCTCATTACTTGATATATATGGTCGACTAAGAAAATTTCAAATTTATTAATGATATTAGAGTTTTATGTTGTGATCTAACTTCAATGGAAGTAGATGCTGAATCATTCATTTATCTGATCCGGATAGGGGCAATCACACAAATCTACATCCAAGAAAAGTCAAGCACTCACTGTCACTGCTCTAGTAGTCTTCTTCTAGTAGGCATGATTATTTATAAAGTCATGAACAGTAGTGGAAGCTTCTGCTAGACCTGCGACCAAAGCTAGCACCAGCACCAGCACCATTCCAAATCACCCCACCCCAGCTATAAAGCGGAGGACTCTTCGTGCCCCTGGCGCCCAACTCGAAAAGTCATCCACCAGCAGCCAACGACGACCACCATGTTCTGCGAGTGCGGCACGGGCAGCTTCAAGCACGTCGACGAGGACCCGAATGATATCGTCGGCTGCACCGGCGGCGGATCGCCCAAGGACAAGGAGAGGAGGAAGCAGCACGGCGGCAAGGTCAACCCGTACGCGGAGCGCGGGCTGGACAGGTTCTCCGTCGTGCTGTCCGAGCTGGAGACACGGCGAGCCAAGATCCTGCGCCGCGTCGGCGGCTCCGACACCGGCCTCCTCTTTGTCCGCTTCGTCCAGTCCAGTAACGGCAACTGGACGCCCATCATCGTCAAGCTCCCCGAGCAGCAGCCGCCGCCGTCTAAGAAGGCCGCCGCCGCCACCAAGAAACCGGCCGCGAGGGCGGCGGCAGCTCCTGCGGCTTCCTCACCCCGCAGTCCGCCGCCGGATCCCGCCAGCCCGAGGGAGGGCGCCACCGCCAAGGTCGTCGTCGCCACCAGTAACAGTAATAAGATCAAGGTGCCGGCGAGGAAGGCGTCGTTCTCGTTGGGGAGGAGGATGCGGCGGCCGTCGTGCTACTGGCCGTCCGTCATCGTGCTGACGCTGGTGAGCCTGGCCATGTTCGGGCGGGTGTTCGCCATCTGCCTCGCGTCCATATGGTGGTACGTGCTTCCCACCTTAAGCAGCGCTGACGACGGCGCCGGCGAGGGCGTGCGCCGGAGCCCGGCCGGCATGAGGATGTCCATGGAGAAAAGGAAGGTCGTCTCGCCGCCGCCACACGCCAAGAAAGGCAGCAGCATCAGCGGCGTGTACGAGGTGGTCAGGTCGCCAAAAGGAAAGCGAGGCTGATCGACGGAGTGCGTCGTGCACATGTGAATAATATTGCATACACACTACTATAGCTAGTTAGGTAGCTGGAGAAGTTACCAAAGTTTACGATCGCAAATTAACTTTTTGCGGGTAATTTTGATGCCGTGATGCATGGTTCTCTTGTGCAGTTCATCAAATTCGTCATGCTGTAAATAGTGTTATAGTGTTGAGTTACTTCAGCCCATTTTCCTTCCGGCCGATTGAAGAACTGAATACGAGTTCGGTAAAAGAACTGAACATGAGTTAATAAAGCTTCCATTTTGTCTTGATGCAATTGGTGTCAACTGGTTGAAATAATAAGGGCATTTCAAATCGCGGTCTACATGGTAGAGTCAAAAGCTTATTAATTACGATTAATAAAACGTAAAGCAATTTCACGATGTGGGCGGGATGTTTAATGAAGAGAGAGAAAAAAAAAATGAAGACTTCGTTTCTTGATAATGCTCGGAAAGCAGTGTATGCTCCCGTACCTACAAGCTATAGGATGGCACAAGTGCAAATTTAAACAATTTTAGCGCGCTACAGAGCGCGTCTTGCAACTCCAAGAACCATTTATATCCTTCCTGATTAATAGGAATAGACATTTTGATTAAAAACATCCAATAATTTCTTTAATAAGTTTTTTTTTAAATGTAGTCATCCTATATCCGGATTTCTAGTTAACCAAAGATGGGGACGGAGCTGACTCCGTAAAATACTTACGTACACGATAGAGCAAAGTTGTTAGAGGGCGAAAAAGATATAAGAATGGTTTTTATTCAAATAATTCCCTTTTGATAATTTAGAGCACGAGGTTAAGAAAAGCTCTCGAAGTGGGTGCAATCTATTGAATATTGAAGCAATTGTAGTGTTTTAGAATTATATTATGTATGTATATATAGTGCTCTGTATATACTAATGAATTTGTGCTATATTACTATCTCACCAAAAAAGGAAAAGGAAAAACAATCTAGTGTCTATCCAGAAGACACATCTTAGTTCTTACGTGTACATCATCTGCAGTCTAGAAAAGATACAACGTTTGATTATGTCGCTTCACACGTGCTTCTAGAAGTTGAAATGGGATATCCGTATGCGTGGTGGAAAAACGTGATATATTTAAACAACCGTGGAACTCCTCCGTTCCGTTCCGTCCCAGTCATGTTCTGTGAGTCATAGCTCGATTGACAGCAATAATGTTGACGAGCTTACTCCTGCTTCGCCAGCGAGCTGTTCGCTGAATTGTAGACTCTTGCATTTCAACGAAGAGGACTTCAGCAAATGTGTTTGTGCAAGACAAGAGAATGAATGCACGTCTGAGAAGAATGATCAATTTAGTTTCATGTTAGTCAAGAAACATCATTCTCCGCAAATAATAATAATATTGTATTAAAGCTTTTTTTGGATAAGACATAGGGAGGATGCCTTACCAGAAGGTGTTTACTATCACTCAACACATTAAGCCTCCATCTCTCGACCTTGTGGTTAATATGACCTGTAAAGTTTTGGTCTCCATCTTTGATTTGGAGCACTTCAAGGACCTTGCGATTTTCTTGAAAGAACTTGCCTAGAGAAGCCTCAGCTACTCAGCTCTTCCAACTCAAACTGCAACTTCACATTTTTCAGATGATTATGCAAGCTACTGAACCAAGAGCCCATTAACTCACGGAGATCTGGCACGCTGCAGGAATCTTCATTGTCACCGTTGAGCATTAGCGCAATCTCCTTTGATCTCCGACTATTGAACAAATCCACAGACACAACAAATTTAGTCAGGACCCACATTCTGTCACCACCATGAGGTCCCTGTATCAGGGCTCTGTACTGAACAAATTTTGACCTATGTTCCATCGTCAAATTCTGCAGGAATCTTAATTGCTTTATCTTAGTATATGGTCTTGGATTCTTGTCTTAGATTAAATCCCTCTTTTTACGAAAAAGGATAAGATCCATACCAGGGCAGTAAAAAAGAAAAGTGGCCTAGAAAGTTTGGTTCTTAAACTGAGCTAACTGCTCAAGTGGACCAATCCAGCTTTAAATTGCTGTTCCTGAGCATAAGTTAGTGTTTCTGCAACATTGGTTGGGTGAATTCACAACTACGTATTTATACATTCCCTGCTTTTGCATAGTATGGACCATCCAAAACGAGATATGATGTGATCACACAAATATGAGGCCTCCTGATGATGATTTAGGCAATACGATTGCAGCTGGAATCCCATGAACCAACTCAGGGGCCTTCAAATTTCCAGCAGCTGTCGGTAATTTATGCAAGAATTGCACTGCCCATAGCCCCATATCAAATAATATCAGCATTTCATTTATCCTCTAATAAGAGTGGTTCTGCTTTCTGTTTGTGGAGCAAACATGCCATTTACCCTCTACTTATCCCATAACTTAAGAATTTCTGAAGCTGATGGCATCTCTCCATCCGAATTGACACCATAAGGATTCATGGAATCAAGTACTTCGTCAATTGCAGATACTTGTGGACCTTGCTGCCCAAGATCAGAATGCTCATGTTTTTCTTCCAATCGTTGACCGCTTAATGAGATGTCCCTGCTCATGACAGCACTGACACCTAACTGAGGGATCTCTCTATCAGAATCAGGGATGTCAAGAATAATATCAGTGCACAAGTTCTCGCAAGTGAGCTGATCTTGTTCTGCCAGACTGCTGCTTGCATATGTGTCTTCACTCTCAAGCGAAGACAGTCCACACTGTTGAGTACTGGTATCATCTGTTAGCAAATTTGTGCCCTTCAGTAAAGTTATCCCGCATTGGGACTCCAGTGCTCTTACTAAACCAAGTGCAGGATCAGCATTGATATTACCACTAGTACTGAGGTACTTTATAAGGCCCTCGAGGGCATCAATGTTGAATTGATACATATTTTCTGTAGTAGGTAAAGCCACTTTCTTCTTTCATTTTTATTGAAGCCTCAGTCATAATATCCAAGAGCTGCAGTGTCCTTCCATAATCTCTATGAGCAATAGACTGGCATATCAATTCAGTAATCAGCTGTACATCAGGGATCTCTCCTCTTTCCAGTATCGAGTCGAGCGCATGCTCCAGCAAATTTGACTGCACATAAATCATAAAGAGAATAAATAATTTCTTTTTAAAAAATAATTCCTGTTTAGGCCACTCTTGGAATAAAAATTTCACAGATACATCTGGCATGAAACTTTAGGTATTTAACATGGTGCTTTCAATTGAAGTACACTAACGTGTAAACTTGACCAAAAAGTTTTCAGTGCACATAAAACAGATGAGTAACGGAGTAAGAAAACTTTTTGTTTCTCGAATACGTAGGAGAGCTGTGTATCATTGCATTAAGAAAAAACATATACTTCAATAGGAGTTGAAATAAATCATGTATGCGTTTGTAAACTGTAAGTTACAGCTATTACCTTTCCAGCTCTACATGCCTTGATGAGCAACCATGAATATTTGCTTTGATCTAGGCAGTGATGAGACAGAGCCATCTCTCTATACACATATTCAAAGTACTCCCACTGTTGGGCAGAAGCAGATGCTTCAAGCATAGAGCTGTATGTATATGTGTCTGCTCTAAGTGACGAATGTTCATGGATATATGTCTGAGAATTTGAGAAAGAAGCCTTGGTGGTTTCAAACAAGTCCTTTGCCTTCCCAAACATATCACAACGTCCATAAACTTTTAACATGACATTCACAGTCCCAATATTTGGTGTGCAGTGGTCCTTCATTGACTCAAATATTGAGATACAATCGTAGATATATCCACCATTAAATGCGGCTAAGATCATTCCGTAAATGTGTACTCCAGTGGTTTCGTGAGGGGAAGCTGTTTCAGCTTCTCAACCTGAAGAAAAAAAACATTTATTAATAAACACGCTTTGTATGTTTAGGTTCCTTATTACTTTCCTATAAAGGGACTTCAAATGGTGATTAAAGTGTGATGTGTACATTGCCATAGTAAAATATGTTATGTTGTTTGTGCAAATAAAAGAGTACAAATTGGGCAACTTGACAACTCCGTGACAAAAACCTTTTAAGAGAATCTAATGGAGGCAAACTGTCAAACCATAATAAGAATAATTAAATACTACAAGATAAGTTTGACATTATTGTAACATGTAGCAAGAGTGGTGCAAAGAAATACTGATTGTCTTTTTAAAGCTAAACATTGAACTTGGCAAGTGGCAAAAAGAACCAGTATACTAAGTTTGAAATTAGAAGAATCATCTTCCAAGTGTCCAAATGAGTGCAGATAAACTCCTGTGCCTAAACATAAAATTAAATTTATTGTAGCTACTGACCAGTATACTAAAGCTTGCAATAAATTATTTGAAATGATGAACCCATCTATCAGCACCGTTCCTATGTTTCCTCTCTCTCTGACATTGGTGCTAGGAAATGATTGTTTGAACAGGCACTGTTATGACCATATTTGCACCAAGGAGTGTCTATACTCCTGCCAAGGAGGGCAAGAGTACAATGCACACATCCAATACCAAAGGTTCTATGCATATCCACACCACAAATGCAGTTACCCGCAGCATACATAGAGAACATGCACAGAAGAAAGATGGTGAAACTGGGAGTCTTAGCATTGATGCCAAGTAACCAACACACATCTCTACCCTGCTAGCTGCTTGAAAGATGGGGACGAAGGAAACAAAGAGGGAAGAGGAGACCAAAGGTGAATCCATCTTAGCTTGTACTGCCAGAAAACCATCTAAGCAGCCATGTAGGAAGGTACAGAAAAAAAATTAAGTTGCACACAGGGGCTGTTTAATATGGTATAAATAGCAGAAAAAATAATTTAAAACTTAATGATTTTAATGTCAATAGATTTGGATAAAAGTTGAAGGACCAAACTGGACTTCCTTTTCACACTGAAATTACTAATAATTAAATTTGCCCTTGCCAGGCTTCTATATGGACAAAATAATGGTTCATGAAATAAATATTGACTAATAAAATTATATAGCTCTTGAAAAACAGAGATGCATAATGCAAAAGTCTGACGAATGAAGGTGCAGAATGTGTTGCATATAGTAGCTACAAACCTGTAACATAGCATCTCTCCACCTTCCATTATTGCAGAGACAGCAAGCCAATTCATAGTAAACACTTGCTGCTCCAACAACTCCTCTTTGTTCCATGTCATTGACTGCTTCAACAGCTTCATTAATTTTACCCTGCTCCCAGAAAGCTCTTACAAGCACTGCATGGAGAACAATTATTCTTTATATCAATTTCGACGTCAAAAATCACATCTCATTATGTGTACATAATACTCGTTCCTTAAAAAATATAGGCTGTTTTAGTTTTATCCAGAGTGAAACTTCTCTAAGTTTGACCACCTTTTATAGCAAAACACACCAACATCTACATCATCAACAGTTTCATCAAATCCAGCATTAAATATCTTTAGAGTGCATTTATTTGGTATTAGATGTCAACATATTGTGCTATCAACTTAGTCAATGTTAGAGAAATTTGATTTAAGACAAAACCAAAACAACCTACATTGTAGAACTGGAGGGAGTAGTACCTTTGTAAGTTATTGCCCTTGGAGGTACGCCATTTTTCTGCATCTTCTCATAGAACTTCTGGACAAAGTCATACTTCTTGGCTTTCAGCATGACCTTCAAACAGTAGCTTTAATTAGCATGGTAAATCACCACAACACATGACCCTCCTTTTTGCGACGGAAACACATGACCATATTAACTAAGTTCTAAGAGTAAACCCACTTGAATTAGTTCGTCTTGGTTAGCTGTTTTGCTAGAGAATAGACTTTACTGGTCAAGATATAGTGTTAGGAATATTGAAGAAAACTGTTCAGAATGTACCAGCATATGGGATAAAAAGCAATGGTACAATGTTTCCGATTACATAAAAAATAAAACTTACTTCCATGGCCAACCCAAAGGTTGCTCCTGTTGGTGGTAAACCACTAATTCTCATTTGCTGGAACACCCAAAATACCCCTTTCCATTGCTGTGATAGAACACAGGCATTAAGTACCTACAACATCAAGGGACAAGACAAACATATTTTAAGAAATATATAACTGAAAAGAGGGAATTAGGAAAAAGAAAGGAAAGAAAAGGGCAAGAGGGAATCCCCACCGAGTTATAAACAAGTACATCAGGCTCCAATGAAGGATCCCAACCCTTTGCGCCAAGATACTCATTACTCGCTTTGAGGGCTTCTGTCTCATATACTCAATAATCTTGATTAACTCCTTCAGAAGACCAGCTCGACCAAGTGTAACAGCAATACTATGGTATGCAGGCATATCAGGGTATATTTGAGGATCTCCCTGATGTAAATTATGGAGACCAAAAATAAAATGTTAAGCCATTAGCTTTTGTATTTTCTGTACAAACAAGTCGACTGTTTATTTTAATTGTACAGAAAAGACTATACCCGCATGATGGTAAAACTCGAAGTGCTTCAGTTGCCCTTAATGATTTCCCAAGGATTGAGAGTAATTTTGTATACACAAACCTAGAGAGGAAAAATACATTACTTATGGGAAGTCTCAATGTACTAGATCTTTTTTTTTTTGTCAAAATACATCAATCGCAGTGACAGGGAAGCAAGCAGTGAAAATGAGAAGAAAAAAAAACCTACCTGCTTTTCCGATGCCTGTAGCTGTTTTCATTGTACACCCACTCAATAACAGCTAAAGCCTGCCTCCAGTTTCCTCGTGCCTCAAGCCCATCTAGTATTCTTAGTAGATTATCTTCACTATATATGATGTCAGCCTTTTTCATCACTCTATTAAGCCTCCAATCACGAAAAACTTAGATAATCCCCGTTTAACCTAATGGGAAAAATTGTGTTTTCAAAATGTATCATCATTGTTATTATTTCTGATTGTATAGAATCATGCACACAACACAACAATTTACTCAACTGAAACTAGACAAGGCACAGAAAAGAATCAATAAAAACATAAAAATTGATATAGTTTGTCATATACAATTCTAATTATAAGTTGAATTCACAAATCTAGGAGGGGCCTGAATTTAATGAAGGAGTATTCCTTTTCCTTTCACACATTTCTTCACAGGTTAGTGTCAATCCCTTATCCAGTTTTATCACTATTAATAATATGATACTTTATGCCTATGAACTATCATTGTTCCGCAATGCAAGTATTCACAATAAGTTCGATTTTATGTACTCCAGCTGAACCAATTATCCAATCTCTCGTGTCCTTGGCATTGTCATTATATATGTATAAACAGGGTATGATCCATCCGAGAAAGCCTGAAATGGCAAGAGCAGAAATACCTGCTGACGAGCAACTGAATCCTCCTCTCCTCGTCCGCAGCCTCCACATCCCAACCGGCGGTGCCCGGACGCTTCTGCTGTTTCCTCTCCGCTACTGCCTCCGCCTCGACGTCGTCATCCAGTAGCCAACGGAACCCGTCGCCCCTCCTCGCCACGAGCATCTCCCTCAGGCCCTCGAGTGCGCCCTCCTCCCCGTCCCAACCACGCGGGGGCGCCAAGCGGCGAGCGCCGGCGTCCCAGGGCCGTCCCACGAGCGCGCGGTACTCCGCGGCGGCCGCACGGAAGCGGGTCTCCTCCTCATCCTCCGCCCCAGTCTCCTCGTCGCACGGGTTGAGTGACGCAGCGGCGGCGGCGGCGGCGGTGTCCTTCCTTGCGCGGCGGAGGTCCTTGAGCGCCTCCTTCTTGCGGAGGGTGTGGAGGATCTTTGGGGTCGGCGTGACGCCCCGGCGGAGGAGGCGGCGGCGGAGCGTCTCGGTTGTCGGGGCGGGGCGCGTCTTTTGCCGCCAGGCGAGGGGTTCCGGGTAGGGTCTTGAAGGCGGAGGGGAGAGGTGGAAGCGAGGAGGCGGCGGCGAGGAGACTGCCATGGCGGGATGGAATGGGATATGGGATTGCGCGGGAGTGAGGAGCTTGACACTCGACAGGGATGGATTACGACGATTTATCCCCTTTATCGTCCATCGTCCACATCGATTTTCTTTTCGCAGGAAGCCCTCACCCATTATTTGAAAGCAAAAATGTCCGAATATTTGGTAAAGTCATAAAATAAATCAATTTCTAAAGTTGTATTAACTCAAACCTTCCTCGCAAAAAAAAAAAAAAAAAAAAAAAAACTCAATACCTGTTTTAGTTTAGTCAAATTTCGTAGGAAAGAGCAACACGATTTATGATACTAAATTGATATTATTAAATACACTATATTACTTTTTCACATTTGCTATGGGTCTGATTGGTTGCCCGCACCGGATGGTGCAAAAGGGCCATCCGGGTCGGGTTGGTGCCGGGAGCGCGCCTGTTTGGTTGCCTGAGTCGCACCGTTTCCCTGCTCCATCTCGCTCATTTCGACCCCTCCATCTCGACTCCCTCATTCTTCTCGCCACAGCTTCCCTCGCCCGGCCGGGCGGCACAAGGTGCAAACCCTAGGGCCCCTTGGTGGGAGACGACTCCATCCTCCCGCAATAAAAAGGCACGCGTCGCTCGGTGTTAGGGTTACTTTGCCTCCTCTCTCTCATTGTCTCATGCCTCCACCTCTCTGGTGCGCCTCTCTTCTTCCTCTCGTTGTCGGTTCGTCATCCGCGTCTCACAACGGCGGACCCTTGCTAGGTCTTTCTTACTCTTCTATTTTATCTCTCTTATACCTGCTGCCTTCCTATGTCCCTTAAGCTCCAAGTACTTCACAATGGCCAGAATTTACTATTTCTATATGGCATGAGATCGAGCATTAAGTCATTGTAAATAGTACCAAGGCAGTGAGGCACAAGTTCATAATAAAACTCCAATCTCAATTTTCAAGATTCATATATACTCCATCCGTACTCATAAAAGAAGTCGTTTAGGGCCGGTGGACGGTCTTCAAAACACAACTTTGACCTCTTGTTATTATAAAAATATTTATGAAAAAAATATATGTATACTTTTATAAAATTATTTTTCAAGACAAATCTATTCATATAATTTTCATATTTGCAAACTCAACAACTTAAAAATTATTCCAATGTTTGACCCAAACCTTATCCAAAAACGACTTCCTTTTACGAGTAAGTATGGACAGAGGAAGTATAAATCAATCGTAAGGGACATGCCTAAATGTTGTCATGTACGCCTAGAGCATCTCCAACAGACTACCTAAACGGACTACCTATCTCCAATTTAGGTAGTGGGGTGAGCATCTCCAACAATACTACCTAAATCAAACTACCTAAAACTAGATTTAAGTAGCCGCCTATCTCTATTCTACCTATATTTTCTTCCAACTCCAACAAATTCTACCTAAACTATGGCACCTAAATTCATTTTAATAGTCTATGACACGTGGGACCCATGTGTCATCCCCTTCCTTCTCCACATTGAACAACAAGCAAAGAACAATCGAAGGTCGGCGCCGCCCGGTCTAGCGTCTTCGATCCACCGTGGAGGGAGGCCGGCGCCGATTAGGGAAGGCCGTCCGGGTCGTTTGGGACGGCGGGCAGGTTGCTGGGGGCTCCTCCGCCGCCCCGACTGGCTGGATGACGAAGCCGCCTGTCGTCTTGCCGGAGACGAAGCCGAGCTCCGTCGTGTCGGGCGGGAGGAAGCCGCAGCGCCACCGCGGGGGAGGGATTTGAGGCCGCCCGTCGCGTTCGGGGCGGGGGGAGGAAGCCGCAGAGCCCGTGCGGCGCCGGGGAAGTTGCCGGGCGGGATTTGAGGCCGGGGCGGATGGAGGCTCCCTGCGCCCTCGGTGGCGACTCCTCGGTGGGCCGCATCGGCGCGGGCGGTGAAACCCCTCGGCGGACGGACGGGCGGCGTTCCCTCGATGGATCGACGGGCGGCGAATTCCGACGCGGTGTGTGCCTGTGCGTGCACGACCACATTGGAAGGAGAGAGAGAAAGGGAAGGAAAAAAATAGGTAGTCACATGTTGGCCCAACGGGAATAGCCGGGTGGAGGGAGGATATGTTGGGCCAACAAAAGTAGGTAGTCCTGTTGGAGCAATGGTTTTGGCCTTTACTACCTAAATATAAGATAGGTAGGTTTGTTTTAGGTAGTCTGTTGGAGATGCTCTTAAACCAACTCCAAGAGACTACCTACTAGACCCAACAAATCTGTGGGTCTACCTAAATCCTCCCTCTCCCCGCCTATTCCCCGTTGGGCCCCGGAAGGTCTACCCAAATTTCTGCTTTCGACACTTTTTTCCCCCGAAAGCGTGAGAGTCCTCGTCGCGTGCCGCCCAACGCCGTGCCCGCCGGCCTCCATCCCGCCGCCGCCGGGCCCACAGGGCCTTCGTCGGACCTCCATTGGCCGGATCGAGATCCTCCGCCCGGTGCTACGATGTTTGCCTCGGTCCCGCCTCAAGGAAGCGGATCCGCCGCCCGCTTTCAGCCCCAAAGACGGGCGGCGTTCACCGGCAGCAAGGGAGCATCGACGCCGGCCGTACTCCGTCCCGCATTGAGTTTTAGGTAGTATTGTTGGAGATGCTCTAAGAATGCCTCATTGGCTTGTGCTGACAATATGTAAAACAGAGAGTCGTGTATTCAAGTCATAAACTACCTTAGAGCACTTCTTGTGCCATACACGCCTCTTTTATCCTCTCTTCATCCTCTCTCCTGTTTCATTCCCTCTCAAGGTTTGTTTCATTTCCACTCTCATTTCATTCCTATGATAAGTTTTTAAGGAAAACAGCCAAACCCTTGGATCCAAAGGTTCCAAGTCGACAGTCAAATTGGGCGAGGGAAGTGTTTCACTAGGTATAGTGGTACACTATAGCAAAACTGTTCACAGTATAGCATACTTAGTGACAGGAATTCAGGATCCTATAAGTTCAAATACTGCATGAACTTATTGAATAGTTGTTGGAATACTGCTCAGGTTCCAAGGCCTTTCATTTCTTAACAGAAGTTACATAACAAGAAGAAGCACATTTAGTCACTTCAGTGCTTCCAAGGCCTTTCCTATTTATTATGCTTCCCTGTTATAATGAACTAAGTGAGCTTAAAGCATTTGTAACAATCTCTAATGCAATCACCCTTGAGGCTTTGACAGGAATGACCACATCACACTAGAATAAAAATCCCACCATTCTGAGGTGAAATAATAACATACAACAGAGACGACGCAACATGTATTCCTAGTTTGTCACAGACCACATAAATATGCTTAGTCACATAACAGAGGTTAATATACACTAAAATATCCCATTCAAAGATCGAAAATACACTGAGTCTGTCCAGTAGAGTTTAGAAAAGAAAGATGACAGCATGAAAGCACCAGCAACCATAAACTCTGACTCAGAGCAGGGAGAGCTAGGATAAGAGAGCTTCAAAACATCCAGAAAAAAGGGCAGAGCCAAGCAGATATAACAGCTCTATTACAAGTTCATTCCATCAGACCACCGATAGGTTAATTGCTTTAACACCAAGAGTACGAAGTTCCACAAAGGCTAAGTTATTTTTCATCCAATATTCAGGATATGTGAAATCTAAAAGATAGCTACAACCAGCACATGACACTACAGCCATACATATCTAGCACAATAAGCAAAACATAGTTCATTCAAACATTTGCCTTCTACGAAAGAAACATAATTTCCATGATTTCATCTCCCAACAACCATTCCAACAAGATTGAGTACCCGACAAAATTGAAGCTATGTTGCCTTCTTGTTGATGAATCCAATATGCTAGATGTGAATCGGCACTCTGCTTTCTAGTTCCTGGCACCCAATGACTCTGAGAAAAAGGGAATATAGGATAAACAGCGTTTCGAATAATTGTAGTCAAGCTCACAGCCCATGTTGCGAATCAGATGAACTTTTCTACTATCCATATCACTAGAAACAAAAATTTCGCTATTCTAATGTGTTGCCAGTTTGCCCCTTAAATATGCTTAGACACATAACAGAGGTTGATAGACATGGAAATATCCATTGAGAAAAAAAAACACAGGTTAATTGGTTCAACATCAAAAGTATGGAGTTTCACAAGGCTAAAAGATCGTTCATTCAAACATAAGCATCATATGATACTACAGCCATACAAGATACATATATCTAGAACAAGAAGCAAAATATAGTTCATTCAGACATTCACCTTCTACAAAAAGAAACATAATTTCTCTCTCTCAACAACCATTCCAACAAGATAGAGTACCCAAACAAATTGAAGCTATGTTGCCTTCTTGTCCAATCTGGTGATCTGACATGAGGATAATTTGACTTAGTGAGCAAGTACAAGTGCCCTTGAGAGTATACAATATGCTAAATGTGAATCGGCACTCTGCTTTCTAGTTCAAGGCAGCCAATGACTCGAGAAAAGGGGAACATAGGACAAACATCGTTTTGAATAATTGTTGTCAAGCTCACACCCGATGTTGCGAATCACATGCACTTCTCTACTATCCATATCATAGCATCTTATTGTATGGTCCAAATCTGAAACAAAGAATATCAAGTGGCACTCCGGATGAATCGTGATCAGATTATAGTTCTGCACAGAAAAAAAGTTCTACTTCCGAGTAATTTCGAAATGCTAACACTATGTTTCAAGATCCACTCATCACTAGCATAAGTCCTCAAGAACATACACTGATATTTCCCCGTCACGTTCTTCGGCTTCGGTGAGATGGTACAAGTGCCCTTGAGAGTGTCAATGAAACCTTCGTCTTTGCCTTCTGGCAAAGGGATGGACCTCCATGAGTTTCCCACGGTGTTAACCGCCAATACAACTTCATCTTCGTTATGCCCATTTGAAAACGAAAACACATGAAGAAAGCCATTGAGAAAAACAGTACTCATATCCTCCCACAAGTTCGCATCGTCACCCCATCCACCGTCCTTTGTGAGTCCACTGCCCGGTCTCCGACGAGTAGATCTCAATCCCCTCGACAGTGTAGTCATCTCGTAAGAACTCAAACACATGGAAGTTTGGGGAAACGGCCGGGTCGAACCCCCACCCGAGCCTCACAGATCTCACCAGCTTGGCTGGACTCAGGCAGCGCCACCCATTCCTCGGTCGCCGGGTTGCAGACGACGTAGCGGTTGGCGCCCTCGGCCGTCCGGCTGCGGCAGAGGAGGAGGCCGTTGCAGCAGTCCAAGAGGGTGATGTCGGCGTGGCCCGGGAGGAAGGACAGGGCGGGGCGGATCGGGGCGCGCCCCTCCCGTGACATTGGTGAAGTGGCGGGCCATCTCCGGGAAGCGCTCGCTGCTGCTGGTGTGGTAGAAGAAGCCGGCGAGGGTCTGTGGCAGCTTCTTGCGGTGGTCGGGGTGGGAGATGAGGCCACACCAGTGTTTGGACACGCACCTGAAGCGGCAGACCGACTTGACGGGCAGTCGCGAGAGTATCTCCACGATGAGGTCGTCGGTGAGGCAGCTCGCCGGGTTCCTCATCTCCTTGGAGGCCGCCGCCATGGCTGGCTGAGCTGTGGGGAGGGAGGCGCTGTGCTGTGGGTGGGGAATTACATGGAGAGTGGCGGCTGCGGAGTGCGAAGGAGGTAGGGTTTGGAAGGTTTTTCTCCTCTGCTCTGTAAACGCGGCCCGGCCCATTACTTGACCAGAGGGAAGCTCAAGGAACCGGCCCATTTGTGGTTTCACTTTGGGGACACGGCGCACGGGCAGGCGGCGAAACCTATGGAGTCCGGTGAGGGCGGCGGCTGCCGTCTCCCGTGGGAGCTCGTCGTGGAGATCCTCCGCCGCCTGCCGTACCGGTCGCTCTGCCGCTTCCGGTGCGTCTCCAGGTCCTGGTACGACCTCTCCTACCATCCCGACAACCGGAGCACGCTGCCCCAGGACCTCGCCGGCCTTCTCTACACCAACCACGCCCCTAGCCACCTCAACTCCGACTTCGCTGTCCGGTTCGCGCCGGCCGGCTCGTCGCCGTTCCCCGCCTCGGGTTCCTTCCATGTGGCGCCGGCGCCCTGCCCCTCGACTGCTGCAGCGGCCTCCTCCTCTGCCGCGCCGGGCGGCGGGCCGGGGATGCCACTATGTCTGCAACCCGGCCACTGGCAAATTCGCCGTTCTCCCGAAGCCGTCCTCTGGATTCCAGGCGCTGGCCCTGGCTGCCTTCGAGCCTCACGGCGGCTCGCCTCGATTCCATGTACTGAATTTTGCAAGAACCGAGCCTGTACAAAGGGGTCTTCTTTCATTCAGACTTTGAAGAATCCGACGGTGATGACGCTTCTGACACCGAATTGTTGGATTTGGGTGAGTCGACCGATTTCTGTGTGCAGGGTCTTGAGGTATTCTCGTCGGTGACCGGAAATGGGTGCAGAGCCACGCTTGCCGTGACTCCCGTGTCAGGCTGGTGGAAGGAATGGGCAGTGTGTTCATCAATGGATTTGTCAATTTGCTCACCTACGAGAAGAAGGTTCTTGCTGTTGATCCAGAGGGCCGGGCGTCGCGCCTGATTCCCTTGCCTGTATCCGGCTGGTTTGGATTGTTTGGGAGCCTCGGACAGTCTCAGGGATTCCTGCATTATCTTGGTGCATGAAGGCTGCGGCAGCACCATGATTCAGGTTTGGTTTCTGAAGGATTTCGAGGAGGGGGATTGATTCTGAAGTGCCGCTTCGAGGTTGAAGTGGCTCCGCGAGACGAAGATACTGTTTGATTATGCTGGGAATGATTTCTGCTCTGAAATTTTCTATGTGGTTGTATTTCATCCCGAGAGGATGTTGTCTTCCTCCCTGTGGAAGGATACAAGTTGGTCTCCTATAATTTGATCAACGCTGAAGTAAAGGAGATATGTGTGTTGGAACCAGAAGCAAGGCCCAGGTTCCTGGTTTATGTGCCCTCCTATGTGCTTTTACCAAATCCTTATGTACAAGTGATGGAATTGTTCTGATCGGTTTATGTGCCCTCCTTTGTGGATTTACCAAATCCTTATGTGCAAGTGAAGGAACTGTTCTGATCAGTTCAATGCTGTACTGCATCTCTGGGAATCATGATTTGCCTAATATCAATTACTAACGTAAATGCTCATTTGTCTGAGAATTTTGTAATATATTGATCTTAATAATCCTGTTGTTGCTTTGTTTACCAGCTCTAGCATGTATGTCGTTTTTGTTAATCTGGAATAAGAAAGTGAAATTCATCTCTTTAGGCAACATGGTACTGGTGATATGTAATAACGTAAACAAAATATGAGCAACTGTTTCGTTCCTTCCAAGTTTTATGATAATGCTCAGGGGAAGCCTAAAGTAAATTTATTTCACATGATCAGGTCATAACGTATGACTAGTGAATGTGGTCTCATTAACACTACTATCTTTAGTAGTCCTGTTGAAACATCTTTGAAGTGGGGCTATGGCTGTCTACCTTGCTTCTCGTTTTCAAACTAGGATTACATCATTGCTAGATGTTGAAGACAAGTTTAGCCCGTCCCTTTTTCACCCTACACCAAGTGGCTGGTAGATGCCCCACATCAAAGATGTCATGAAATTCAAATCTATATCCACTAAAATCTATCCTTATTAGATAATGTAATGGGTGCATGTATTCAAACTCAATTTTCATTACTTTTCTATTTGATTTTCATTCATATTAGGAAATATTTGGATATGGATGGATATTGATACTATTTTAATTGTATATAATAAAACAGATCTTTGGACCATGCTATAAATATATTGTTTTTGCAAACAAATATATTATTACTTGATTTTGTTAGAATTGATATATTTATTGTAAATTGTTTTCATATATTTTTATTTATTTATTAAATTGATGTAAACATTTTTATGTACTTTATTTTATTTATTTACTGGCATATATGTATATATTTATTCAAATATATTATTTTATAGTTAAATACGATATATCATAAGAATTCTAGGAAATATTATTAGAAAGTCTTTCCTGGGCTGCTCTGTTTGTTGTATGAAGTGGAAATTGAAATTGTGGCACTTTCCTGAGCTGGAAACGCTCATGACACAAATTCATGGGCTACAAACCAGAAACTGATGGAATTGGCACCTCGTCTCCTCCCCTACTCCACCGATGAGGGTAAAAATTCCAAATGTGCTTTTCCCTTAGCTCGACCAAATTGTTAGCTAGTAGTTGTGATTTAGTATCCTTATAAAGATACAGCAGTCAGAAACCTTCTTTTGCTCAATGAATAAATTATAACCCCTCCTGTATAGATTCATCACCAAATATCTTGTGTTCTCACTCATGATAAGGTGAAACTTGGATGCACTGCTTACCTTTTAGGCACTGTTTTTCGTGTTTGTGCCAATACAAAAAAATTGAATTCGACATATATCAGAAATTCACCGGTATGTTGAATGCATATGTTATTTGGTCTAGTTAGCCTTAGAGCCGCAGAACATTGCTTCAACTGCAGTAGTCCAGTCACATTTTTTTTTCTGTTGGTATGTGAGTTATCTATTGTTGGTCCCAGATTAATTATTTCTGAATTCTGCATCGTGATTCTTGGTCCACTGCAAGTACTAGTTCATAGCAAATGCGGAGTAGCTCGGTTCTTGGTGAAATTTGAGGCATGTACCCTTCAGAAAAGACAGTGCTTGGGATGTTGAGTGGATGAGTCCTTCCATTACTTTATCAACATTGTTGGTTTGTCGGTGATATGGAAAACTATTTGCCAAATGCAATACATGGGTTTGCAAGTACCTCTTGCCTTAACTTTCAATTGGTTCCTTGTTTATTTGTCTAGCAGCAATATTCTCCTGGACGAAGACTTCTATGCAAGAGTTTCAGACTTTGGTCTAGCCAAACTTAGATTTGATAGATTTTGGTATAAGTTGCATAACTGTGTATAATACTGACTTCTCTGGATTTTCAGTTATGTTAGGAAACGAGCTCAGAAGATCCTCGTGCATTTGCACAAGGTATTACAAGTTACAGCTAGTAAGCTGTTGAATGTAGTGGTATCATTGTCAGTAGCCTTGCTTTCTAGCCTTTTTTCTACAAGTGAAACCGACTATGCTTTTTATTATTTGCTGTTTATTATCATACAAGATTAACTACCTGCTTATCTGAATCCTGACAAACCTGATGGAGCTAGCTTTATGTTCCTTAATGATCCCAATAACACCCTGAATTAATAAATTGTTCTTAAATGGTCCTTGTTACATTGCTATCTTGTCATTAGCTTGTCAGTTCTTCCTTTATAGACATCTTGACATATTTGTGTTCATGATATTCACCAATTTTCACATTTTTTTTTCAGTGAAACGAGGAGGCAAACGGATGAGTTGTTCCTCTATCTGCCAATTTTCACATTGTTAGAGAGAAACAGGGAGGCAGAGACAGGCATTACTAGGTTGTTGCGTAGAGAGTGAAAAGAGAGAGTTTTGTATATATAATTATATCATGTTTGCTATGTAGAGAGATTATGCTTATTCTGTCTAAAGGCTAGAACGTTTCATGCGGAGAAATATGTTGTGTAAATAGAGATCTTGCTTGTCCCGTATAGGACGGAGAGAGGGTTAATGTGTACAGAATTTCTTTCAAAAAAAAAAAAAAAAAAAGTGTACAGAAAGAACAACTTTTCTTGTGGGAGGAGAGTTGTTTGGAAATTCCATGTCTTTAATCATCTAAACAACATTTGCAATTGATTCTTAGAATAGAATTTCATGTCCAGCCAAACTAGAGAATTGAACTGAATCAAATTCTATGTATTTCACTTCCTATTGAATCTAAATCCTAGAATCTCTAGGATGAGTTTTCATTCCAAGGATCCAAACGGGACCTTAAGGAAGACTAAATGATACCCTTCCTTTATTGTGAGAAAATAGTTGCAATATGCAGTTGTATACTTTAGTCCCTGGACAGAAGTTTAGTCCATTAGTCCCTACCCTGTTTGAATGGACTAATGGTCATTAAAGCTACTTACCAAAACACCCATAATTATTGCACACAATCTTCATTTATTGAAAAATTACCCAACATTAATGAGAGAAATGGGTGTCTTTTTGGCTAATTTTGTCCCCTTAAATCACCCCAAGTCACTTAATTTATTTGGGTCGTTAGGAATTACAAGGAGACTAAACTTTAGTCACCCCAATCCACAGTCACGATTGACTATAGTTGTAAACGGTATAAATACATATGTAACGAAGTCTTTAAACTTAAAGCCCTGTTTGGATCAACTAACATTTTTAAAGCTGCAATGGCTAAGTGAGGCAACTAATAGCTTTTCAACAAGCTGAGTGGTTGAATAATAGTTCAAAATGAGCAATAAGAAAGAAAGAAAGAAAGAAAGCTTAGGCTATTCTGATTAGCTAGGGCTTTTTAACGGTTGCCAATTGTTGGTCAAAAAAAAAAAAAAAAAAAAAAAACAGTTGCCAATTTATTTTAATCAATTCTCACAAGGATTTAAAGGGTTAAATCCCTAGAATCTATCGAAATTTGGGATAAATTTTGAAGGTACTAATACTTTATTGATTATAGCGTCTCTAAATAGTTTTTATAAAACTTAATCTCTAGATCATTGTTAGGAGTTGTTTCCAATCGCTTTGTATATCTTTTCATGCTTCAACGGTTTGCACTCTAGAGAATCATTCTCTTTCTACCTTTCGCTAACAAAAATTTGAAATGGAAGATAGTTGTATTTAGATAATTAATTAAATAAGTTGTTGGAGGTCATTTTTCAACAAAATCTCTATTACTATTTACTAGCGACAAGGAAGAATCACTACTGGACTCGCTTCCTTTGCCTAGGGCCAAATCCCGTCAGCAAAGCCCTTGACGGCTCCTATAAAGAAGGCGTCGGCAAAGGCCCTTTTGCCGAGAGCCATTTATCGGCACTCGGCAAAGCCTTTGCCAAGTGCGCGATCGCTCTCAAAGAAAGGCGGACGGGCGGGGCGACGGTGGCGGCGGCTTTGCCAAGAGCCACGCCGCGTTTCGGGCTCGACAAATTACGGTTCGTAATGGCGAACCGCGCTTTGTCGAGAGCCGTAACAGCACAGCTCTCGGCAAAGCATGGATCATTTGCTGAGTGCTTATGCAAGCACTCGGCAATGAATGATTCCTTTGCCGAGTGTTTGTGTCATGCACCCGGCAAAGAAGTTTCTTTTGTATTTATTTATTTCTCTCATATCACATAAACACATATATCTTACAATATCCACATATATCTCACATAATCCACATTAAAGCTCCAAGAGTTTACAAGTTGGACCACAAGTTTCACGAGATCCACAAGTTGGACCACAAGTTCCACAAATCTCTTTGAGTTGCTCGTTTAGCATGGGGTGTTGTGTACTCCTATTTTGTTGTTAAGTATCGAAAAAGTGTACTACAGAGTAATATTTATATTGGGAACGTATGCTATGGAAATCAATTTCGTGTATAAATTATGGAAACTCAAATCACGACCACAAAATTTGGATCCAACGTTCATAGAGACATGTGGGTTTTTTTTCACTTAAACCTCATTTGGATACACAGTTGTTGGGGGTTCAAGTGAAAAAAACTCACTTGCCTCATGTTAGATCTAGATCTTGTGGCCTTGATTGAAATTTTCATAGTTGCACCTTGCCATTTATATTTAGGTCTCTCATTATATATAACTAGTTTCATTTTCCTAAAAATCTAGTCGGAGTCCCAATCTAGGTCATATAAAGAAAAAGGGAAAAAAAAGGAAAATTCTATTCACCGCCGCCGTCACCGCGCCTGTCCCTACCGTTCAAACCCAAGAATACAAATTCTCTTCCTCTCCCATGTTTCTCCAGAATTTCAGGTTGGATTAGCAGATTGATTTCCTAGAGGGTTTAGAGGAATCAGTGTCTCCAGCCATGGAGGTGGGCGGCGACACCAAGAAGAAGCGGAGCCTCGCCGTCACTACCTCCGCCTCCACCGCAGCCGGCGGCGGCGTTGGGCTCACCGACGACCTCGTCGTCGACATCCTCTCGCGCGTCCCCGTCAAGTCGATCTGCCGCTTCAAGTGCGTCTCCCCGTCGTGGCGCAACCTCATCTCCCACCCCGACAACCGCAAAGAAGCTGCCCCAAACCGTCACGGGCTTCTTCTACTTCGACGAGTTCGATTCGTGCACCTTCGTCAGCCTCGCCGAACCGCCGCCGCCGCCGCCGAGGAGGACAGGAAGAGGATGGCAGCGGCCCCCTCGCCATGCGATTTCCTGCCCGCAAACATAGGCGGTGGGGTGGTGGACTGCTGCAACGGGCTCGTCCTGTTGAGCAACTCCGCGGCGGCGGCTCCAGCTCCGGCTCCGAGCCCCGTGCATCGTACGTCGTCTGCAACCCTAGCACCGAGAAGTGGACTACCGTGCCTGGATCAGCCCATGCCGGCCAGATCTGCTCCGCTAGCATCCTGTGCTTCGACCCAGCCGTCTCCCCGCATTTCCATGTTGTTCAGTTGCTGGACCGGGAGGCCGAGGAGGAGGAAGACTGGTATGCCGAGGCAAGCAGCCAGTTCGAGGGGTTCAACATCTACTCCTCTGAAACGGGGGCCTGGGTTTTCCATCCTAACAACAGCCATTGGTCTCCTGTTGCCCACCGGAGCAGGAGGACCTTCTTCAACGGCCAGCTGCTTTTTGTCACCGACGACGACCGCACGGTCGCTGCACTGACATGAAAGGGCAGACAGGCAAGGTCCTGCCAAACGGAGAGGTCCAGCTCATTGGTCATTCTCAGGGGCGCCTGTTCTACGCAAACAGAAATGCTCGTAACGCCTCCAAGCTATCCATCTCTGTGCTCGGGGAGAACGGCCGGTGTTGGACTTTGAAGCACTTCGTCGACACTTCAGGCCTGTTTGCTGACACAGACGAGTATTTGCAGTCTGATCTGTTGGTGGGATTGGCCGCCATTCATCCGCACGGCGATTCCATCTTCTTGTTTGATTCGTTGCAGGGAAGGTTGATGTCGTATGGTTTGGGTAGCCGGCGAGGCCATGTCATCCGCAGCAGTGTTGAAGAATCCCCGTTGTGGTCATTTGTGCCGTATGTTCCATTCTACCTGGAGACAGCAGCACTGGAAAACTCGAACTAGATGCCTTTACATTTGTGTATGTGCTCTGTCTGTGGTGTCCACAAGTGTGACAATCATGGGCAGCTTCATATTTGTCTGCTCCTTGAACACCAGCCGATGCTATTGCAGTTTAGAAGGGCCATGTTTAATCATCTACTATCTGTTATGCTATCACAACTGAATTTGGTATGCTTTCTGTAATAATTATGGTTATGGATCCATGTAAACTGATGTTCAGAGTTCAGAGTGGTTACTTAAGTATTTCATCAGTATGTGCAGCTTGTTATTGTCTTATTGAAGGAACTGGGCGTGCTTTTCTTGCTTTATATTGTTTGTCGATTCTTGTATTGAACAGATGGTTAGGTGTGTGGCCATAAATTCCCAGGGTCCTACTAGGTTGTCTTTATTCAAGGATGAAAAAGTTTGATCACTCAAATGCTAAAGCTGCGTATATATATTTATATACTGCTTCGAGTTTGATTCTGTTTTATGCATGCAATTTCATTGTAGCTGGCTGCCATTCTATAGCCTGCTACTTTGGAATGGTGGAATATATATGAGGACAGTTTTCCAAACCTTTCTAATTTTCTATGAGACCAAAAACACACCGAACCTAAAGAGGTAGATGCAACTATAAACATGTCATGTGCATAACACAAAGACATCAGTTCCTCGCAAAAAAAAAAAAAAAAAAAAAAAAAACATCAGTCAAGGTCTGGATAAGAACAAGTACAGGGCTAGAGGTATTTATCATCACTGCTCCATTGGTTGATCCCTGTTTCATACTCCCTCCGTTCCAAATTGTAGTTTACTTTGGCTTTTCTAGATCTATTTCTTTTATTATGTATCTAGACATAGTGTATAACTAGGTGCATAGCAAGAAAATCAATGTTTCCGGACAAGCAAAGTGAACTACAATTTGGAACGGGGAGTAAATTAATACGCACGTTATGCAGTAGACCCATAATGGTAAATGAAAGTGGCTAAGTATTGAATAAAAAAAACCCTTTTAACTCAGTGGTAGAGTAATGCCATGGTAAGACATAAGTCATCGGTTCAAATCCGATAAAGGGCTTTTCACTTAGTGGTAGAATAATGCCTTGGTAAGACAGAAGTCATCGGTTCGAATCCGTAAAGTACTTTTCTACTAACTTGGATTTCACCCCTACATATGAAATTCCACTCTACTCTGTCTCAATCAAGTGAATTGGTTTCGAGAGCATTCCGCCACTTTTTGGTGACTTCCACTTTCAACCCAATTCACCGCCTACTTGCCCTTTACGCCTAGTCATTCAAAGAACACTTGCTCCCCGTCTTACCGTGGCTGCTTAATTTGACTGGACTTGGCACTTTATTTTTTGTTTTATGAGAAACACAAAAATGCTTAGAAATGAATCTAATCTACGGGTTCATAAGAGATAATTATTCTCTTTAATAAACTTTTGTGTTGTGCAGGGCATAATATGATTCTATCTTTCGCTTCATCAGAAAAAAAATCTAGGACGGAAGGATTCGAACTACCTGGGAACTGAAGGGCTACTCGGGAGGCTTAAGGCAAAGTCAACCAATCCTCACCACTTTGTCTTCATCGTACTTCCGCTTTCTACCTTCTATGTAAGCCTTCATAGACTTCCACCAGAATTTGCTTCTATGGTCACAATACTACATCCAGGGTGGATTGAGTACTTCGAGTTCTGTGCCTCTGATAAGATAGTATCTCGAATATGCTGATCCTGAGGAACGCATATCCTCTTGAATAATGCAAAATAAAAAAAATCCAAAAACCCAAAAGTCAAATTGTCCTTTCTGTATACTTCCCAATTCTATTGCTACCTGTTTTTGGAACGTCCAGTGCCAAAGTCACTGAATGGGTAAGTCACCAATTCAATCCCGTCATATTAGATATCATATTCTATACACTACGGAAAACAGGATCTTCGCCGACGGGACTGCGCTTTCGCCGACCACCTGAAAAGCTCACCGTCGGCGAAGATTTCTTCGCCGACCGCCGCGTTTGGCAAAGAGACACGTCTTCGCCCGACCGCCAAGTGCTCGGCAAAGAGCAACGCTTGGCAAAAGACCTCTTTGCCGACCGCCAAGGGTCGGCGAAGAAAACCCGTCGGCATTTCTTATGCCAACATAACGGTTAACGGTCACGCACACTTCGGACTGTAACCGTCCGATCGTCGGCAAAGATCAACATCTTCGCCGACCGCCCACCGTCCGTTTCTCGGCGTATATTTTTAAAATTATAAAAAACAATGACCGCGTTGCCACATGTCGTGGGAAAAAATACCGAAGCGTCGGCACGCCGCCGAGCACTGGATATGGGCGGTCGGCAAGGTGATCTTTGCCTAGCACCGCCCCATCGATTGCTCGGCAAAGATTGATTTTGCCGAGCACCTTTTCCAAATACGGCGAAGTATAAATTTTTTTTTTGAATTTGCCATCACAACTTTTTCTGTGCCTTAGCTACAGTACATGGAGTTCATTGTTCAAGTTTGGAATTTTTTTAAAACTTTTTACTATATTTTATGAGTTTTCATGTTATATTTGAATTTCTTTCGAAAACTAAAATTTGAACTGCAAGTGATTCGAATAATGGATCTAAATGATTCAAAAAAATGATAAACATGCTTGTGAGTCTATATTGAGTCCTCATCCATGGCCAGACACCAAAATTCGAATATCTTGTGCGCGAAACACGCCGACTCACTTTTGGGTCGATTGTTTTAAAATTCTATAAAATACAAACGGAGTTGAAAAATCATGAAACTTGACGAGTTGTCCTTATATCACATGTGTACACTATGAAAAAGTTTGAGTCGATTTCGTGGATGTTTGTATCTCGGGTGGCGCTACCAAGACATCTCCAAAGATGTGATAACGTAAACTCAAGTTGAGATGTCTAGGTTTCAAAGAAATCGGGATGCAAACTTGCATGAAACCTTTTCAAATTTTTTTCCACAGTTTTAACATGCAATATAACGATAACTCGTCAAATTTCATGAATTTCCAACTTCGTTTTCTTTTTTAGAATTTTAAAATGATTCAGCCAAGCACGGGAATCGAAATGTCTCGCGACAAGATCTTTGGATTTTCTCACGTGTCCATAGATGAGGGCTCAAAATATACTAACAAACAAGAATATCATTTTTTCCAATCACATAATTCCATTTTTCTAAGGACCTCAGTTCAAATTTTTAGTTGTGAAAAAATATTCAAGTAAAAGAAGGAAAGCATTAAAAAATAGTAAAATGTGCGGAAAAATGTCCCATTTTTTTGTCACGTACTTGTAAACACTCTATCTAAGCTACAGAAAAAATTTGAAGTGAAAAAAAAAAAAAAAAAAAAATTTGCCAAGAGCGCAAAAGTTGCCCTCGGCGAAGTCTTCTTCGCCGACCGCCAGACCTTTTGGGCGGTCGGCAAAGCCTTGGTCCCTCGAGCCCCGCCACTGTCGTCTTTTAAAATGGAAAACTTCGCCGACCGCCGGATCAGGGTGGTCGACAAAGCCGCGTTCAGCAGCGCCCCTTTGTCGCTTTTTTTTAAAAAAAAAAACAAAATTTTGCCGACCCAGCCGGATCGAGTGTCGTCGGCAAAGACCATTTTAAAAAAAAAAATTCAACTTTGCCGACCGCCGAGATCAAGGGGCGGTCGGCAAAGACCCTCCCCACTCTATCCAACTCGGCTCCCCTCGGCTCACACCCACCCACACACTCACACACACTCACCCACACGCACGCCGCCTTGCGCTTACGCCGCATAGCACGCGCCGCCGGCCGTGTGCCGCCCGCCGGCCCGCGCCCGCGCCGCCCGGCGCGCGCCGTCCCGTCCCACCCGTCCCGCCCCGTCGTCTCACGCTCGCCCCAGCGCGCCGTCCGCCGGCGCCACCGGCCCAACACCGGCCGCCGCCCGTCCCGCCCGGCCGCGGCGGCCCGCCGTATGGCCGGCCGCCCCGCCCGACCTCACCCCCCGCCTCGCACCGCCCCCAGGCCACCCGACGCTGCGCCGGCCAAGGGGCCTTCGAGGCCGCCAGGCCGCGCAGCCCCCTGCAGGGCCCCGGCGTGAGGGGAAGGGTGGAAGGGGGGAGGGAAGAGGAGAGGAGAGAGGGGCCGGCCCTCTCACCGCTAGGGAAGAAGAGGGAGGAGGGAGGAGGGAGGGGAGGAGGAGGAGGGAGGAGGAGGGAAGAGGGAAGAGGGAAGAGGAGGAGGAGGAGGAGGAGGAGGGAAGAGGAGGAAGAGGAGGAGGAGGAAGGAGGAGGAGGAGAGAAGGTCGACGCCGGATCCTCGTGCCGCCCGTTTCGTGTCCGGTGCTCGTGGTCCGTCGTCGTGCCGCCCGTTCGTCCACCGCCCTAGCTAGGTGAGCATTCGTGCCGCGACCGCCGTTGTATATGAATGTGTGCCGACAATGAAGAATTGAGTTCGATGTGTATGCATATGTGTTGGTCGGCCATCGTGCCGTTGTTTTCTTGCAGGTATTGAAAACCTCAGCGTGTAGGGGAGGTTCTGTCGAAATTTCTAATTGAACCTGTCTTTTTTTTCAGGTGACAGCCCGTCGGTGCCGCGCCGGAGTACGTGACTTCACCGCCACTGCTGGTCTGCCTGCACCGCTAGGTATAACCCCTCTTTACATATGATGGTCGTAGATCGCGTAACCTAGTTAGGCGTCTCCCGTCCGAAAGAGATACGGTTGGAGGTATGGATTTCTTTGCATATCTACGACCGTATCTGTTTCGGATTGTCCACGTTTTTTGGACAGCCCACGGATACGTAGATGGGTCGGGCTCCATGTTCCGCTCCGGTCGGGCGGAGTTTCGGCATCACCTCCCCACCGTTCTCCGGATACACACTCTCCCTTCCAGGACGTGTATTAGGAGAACAACGGGGAGGTGCTGCCGGAATTCTGTCTCGGTCGGATCGGAGCATGGAAACTGACCCATCTACGCATCCGCGGGTGGGATTAGGACCTATCCTGGCCTATTAGAGAGTAGGAACACCATGTAGATCAAACTCATGGTTGGAATTCGTGGTTGCTAAAGGATGGACGACCGCCGGTGGATGTACGACGGTTGGAGAAGTAAGCGTGATTTTGACGAAGAATGGATGGACAAGACCAATGAGTTCTTGGAAATGGTATGGGGCAACGCTCGTGCTCGTGGTCATTAGCTAGTTTGGTGTCCCTGCAGTAAATGTGACAACACGAGAAGAGTCAGTCGAAAGGATATGCAACGTCATCTTCTAGATGTTGGATTCACCAAGAACTATACCGTGTGGGTATACCATGGTGAAGCACAACGTATGAGAGGAGGTGGTGAGAGCACGCCTCGAGGATTGTGATGGTGATGCCGGGGTTGTAGATATGTTAGATGATGTCCACCAAGGACTTTTCAACGGCACATGATAAGGAGGCGATGGAGAAGGAGGCAAAGAATTTCTATGAAATGTTGGACTCGGGCGGCGAAACCCCTTCATGAGAACACAACGGTTTCAAGAACCGGATGGCATTTGTCGCTTATTAGGGCTGAAGTCTGAATTGAACATCGGTCGAGCAAGCTTCGATAGGGTGTTGTCCATTGTTGGCACCCTCGCTTCCAAAGGGCCATAACCTACCATCGAGCATGTATGACTCCCGTGAAACTCTTTTACGGCACTTAAGATGCCGTATGAGCGGATACATGCTTGCGAGAATGGGTGTGTCCTATTTAGGAAAGAGCGCTGGCGATGCAAAGCACTGGCCCAAAGTGCAAAGCCTCTAGGTACGAAGAGGTCCCAACTGGAGATGGTCAATGAAGGCAACAATCCTAGTTCAGATTCTCTTAGTGATTTCGACAATGTTGACAGCGATGATGAGCGGAGAAAACGCCCAAATGGACGATGATCCCGATTACTTCTAATACATGTAATACTATGTTATTTTGTTTTTACTTGTAATTATATCTTATTTATATTTTGATTACAAATGCATGTAAATCTAATTATGCCTTGTTTATGTTTTGATTACAGGTGATCGAACAAAGATGGCGGGGAGGTCGCGGAGGTCGTGGAGGTCGTGGAGGTCGCGGAGGTCGACGACCCCGAGAGGTCGTCCGTGCCTTGACCAGATTTACAACCGGGCGAAGACAAGGCTGACGGAGCGGCGGAGGGTTCACGAGGCGGCCTCCTTGTGTCGAGGCCTCCGGCTCCCACGCCCGTGCCCGAGGTGGAGGAGGAGGACCGACGACGGGAGCCGGGTGGCGATGACGCCCGGCAGGTGGCCAGCGGGGACCCACCGGGCGGGGACAACGACACCGACGTCACCGACGACGGGGAGGGCGCGTCTGGGTGGCTCCAACCCCTCCGGTGGGGGTTCGGACTCAGCGGCGGCAAAGGGCTGCGAGGTCTACTTGCGAGGCCCCTCACGACTTCCTGAGGCTCCGCTCCATCACAACCGCCCTGTGATTCGCCCCCAAGGGACAAGGTAAGTAGATTTAGATGCGTACTTCATTGTCTTCATTATGCCTACTTCATGTCTTCATTATGCCTACTTCTAGTGAAACTAATATCGTGTCTTCATTATGCGAACTGGATTGTTGTGTCGGGCGGTGAATCACGCAAGCCCGCCCGGCATCATCGGGTTGCTTTGCGACAGCACTACCCCCGCGTCGTCACGCACCACGGGCATACGGGGCCGGCCGCCTGCTGGCCAGCCCTACTACCAAGGAGAAGACTCGGACTACACCCACAAGGCAGAGCGGGTGCTCACGGAGTTTTGAGTAACTCGCCCTCGCGCAAAAGCCTTTTCTCAATACATCGCATTCTTGAAACCATGAATTTGATATCGTATTTGTATGCGAGAACTTCTTCAAATGCTAGGAAGGACGGGAGGTGCTAGCCGCAAGGGTGCTTGAGAACGCCTGCAAAAACGCGCGTCACCGATATGCTTTCGGATGCGAAGTACCGTGCCATCATAAACTACCATGCAACGGTCTTTGGGTCGAAAAGTATCAAAGGAGGATGCAAGGACTATGATGTTGACCCGCGAACGGTTCTTGGAGGTACATGAACAACACTAAGCGGTGCTTGTTTTGAGATTTAATATAGTTAATGTGATCTTCTAATCGACCTTTTTCATGACGTGTAGATGAAGCCGACTTGGTTACGCGGCCATGGGGATTCTTTGGGATCAGATCGTGGACAAGTGGTTCACGGAGGAGTGGCAAAGGTGCACGATGATGCCCGGGACCGGCGTTTGGTGATGCAAGGTCCATCACACCACCAAGGCGTCAGAGCCTTTCGGAGTACAAAGAATTATGGGTAAGCGCTTTTCTTTTGTTAAGCTCAATCTTATTTTATCGTCGTTCCAGCTCACTAATCCTCTTTCTTTGTTTCTCACAACTGAAGACACATCCGGGCATGACACGCAGCGAGTGGCGTGCCTTCGCATGGCGCACAAGAAGAGGGCCGCCTCGGCGTTTCCTATGACGTCAGCGACCCGGCGGAGGCGTCACAAAGAACTCCGGTGTGGGCCAACGGATCGTTGAGTACACGGCGGCGACTTCGGCGAAATATGGGAAGGACTACGATCCGGGCGCCCATGACATTGATACGGACATCGTCATGGCCACTTTTGGAGGCAAGAAGCACGGGAGGTTGGGCGTCGCCGACGGCATCATCGGCAGCTCCCGCTTGAGACTCTCCGACGTCCGAGCACGGAGGGCGGACACGGACCCGCCGATCTGCCCCGGAGCAAGCGTGGCACGGGGCCGTTTCGGTGCCCCTTGAGGTGGAGGCCCAGCGGCTAGCCCAGCCCGCCTAGCGAGGAGGAAAGGAGGCGCCGTCGGGAGGTGGAGGCCCAAAGAGCGACAATGGCGGCCAAGTTCGAGGAACTTACTGGGTTCCTTGCCACGGCAGTGGGATTGAGTCTCGCCACCCGGGCTCCTAGGTCCCGGTCGTTCCACAGCTGCGGACTCGAGGCCATTCTCGGGTACTCCCGTGAGTATGATAGCAAAGAGTTTCGATTTTCGTTTCAAATAATCATGTCTAACACCCGTAACATTGTCTTCTTTGCGCAAGGCTTCCACTCCGGGATCGGCGGGGGTCGAATCGGTAGGACTACAGTGCTCCGTGTTGAGCAAGGCTTCCCGTCCCGAACCATCAAGTTCCACCTTTCCCACCCTGACGCGCCACCGCATGAACTTGTGAGACTCCCCGACTTGTCCGGATCATTTGTGGACTTGTTTCTCTTGTGAACTTGATGTTGGACTTGTGGACATGATGTTGGACTTGTGAGACTCGATGTAGACTTGTGCAACTTTTATGTGATATATCGTTGTGTTTTATGTGCCGGATGTGTGCAATGCGATATATATATGTTACGTGATTGAATGGATGAGATATATATTATACGGTGTTTGTTTGTCAAGGGGAAAGCGAAAACAAAAAAAAATAACATTTTTCGGGGGCTTCGCCGGCGCGGTGCTCGGCGAAGGTGGCTTTGCCGACGCCTGCGCAATTGCCGTCGGCAAAGCTGGGAAAATGGCCGCCGCGACCACATTCCCAACGTTCGCCGACCGTTATCGCCAAGACGGTCGGCGAAGGTAACTCCTTCGCCGAGCATCAAAAGCGGTGGGCGGTCGGCGAAGATTTTTTTTAAAAAATCAGATTTGCCGAGCACCTACATGGACGATCGTCGGCGATGATTTTTTTAAAAAAAAAAAATAAACCTTTGCCGACCGCCCCCCTAGGCGGACGGTCGGCAAAAAAAAAAACGTCTTCGCCGACCGCCCCCCGAGGAGGCGGTCGGCAAAGATGGCGTAACGGACGTCGACCGGTGCGCGTCCGCTAACGGCTACTTTTCTTCGCCGACCGCCGTTTTGGTAGTCGGCGAAGGCTACGCCGAGAGGTGGTATTTTGGGTGGTCGGCAAATCTCTTATGCCGACCAAAAATTCCCGACAGATCTTCGCCGAAAAAACGGCTCGGCGAAGGCTTTCGCCGATCGTTTTATGGCCTTCGCCGACCACTGCGGCCGCCGGGCGAAGGACCAGTTTCCTGTAGTGATATGTTGCAATGATAGATCCGTATGCTTGCGGATAATACCTGTTATGGCCAAGATCTATCAGCTGCCATCCAACAATGTCGCTATTAAGATCCACGATCCCAGCAATGATGCTGCGGGATGACGACACAACACTCCTATCGCTATGGTTAGGGGGAGGCCTCACTACACCTAAATATCGCAATGATGCTCTGATTAGTCATATTTGTCATATGCATCACGGTTATATATTTGTGACACCTTGTTGAGCACCCCATAGCAACCATGGATGTAGGGGGAGGCCCTACACACCGCCTAAATGTGTGACTTGACTTTCATGACAATTTGAGGATTCAAAATTCACTCACACATTTTAGGGGGAGGCCTCACTACACCTAAATATGTGGAATTGACCTCTTATGTCAATGATGAGAATTCAAAACTCACTCACATATTTAGGGGGCTCCTACATCCTTGGTTCTCGAAAATCTCGCTTTGACTTTACATCTTATGTAAGCCTTAATTTGGTTGTCATCAATCACCAAAAAGGGGGAGATTGTAAGTGCAATCAAGCTCTAAGTGGGTTTTTGGCGTTGATGATCACCGAATTAGGGGACTAATGAGATTTACGAAGATGACATGCGAGGAATAAAATGAGGAGTTGATGTACAGGTTCAAAGGCATCTCATAAGCTAGATGGTGGTGTTTCCGGATCAAGGCGTTTAAATTATTTCACATTTTGAATCTTGAGTTTAGGAAATGCCGTACTATCAAGAGGGATCCTAGGATTCTCGGGTACCTGTGGACCAAGTGCTCTAAACTTCAAATCAGTCACAAAACACAACTCCTAGCGACCAAACCAAAGAAAAACATCAAGTTTCACACCTTTCTTTGTCAGGCGCTGCAAAGGTCACAGCATTGGTGCGGCAGTGCCGCGTGTTAAGTGCGGCAGTGCCGCGTGTTAAGTGCGGCAGTGCCACACTTAACTTCGACCGTTGGGTCCGTGGGGTATAAATACCTATCCTACCCCTCCCACAACGGTCACCTGGCTCACTTCATCTTCTTCCTCGACCAGAACAGCCAGCTCTCACCTCTTGCTCTCTCTCTCACCTCCATTGAAGCACCTTGAGCTCCCCACTCAATCTCTCACTTCCCACCAGGGATTTTTGAGGGAAAAGGCAGCAAACTTCGATTGGAGGCCGGATCTACTACTTCCCCCACTCAAAAGAGCATTTGGTTCACGTTTGGCCGAAACCCTAGGGTTCTTTACTCTTGGAGCTTGCTCCTAGACGGCTAGGCGTCGCCCTTGAGCTTGCCCCCTTCGTGTGGCAGCCTTGTGAGGTTTGTAACCTCACACAAACATCAATACATTACCCCACATCTCTAGGGTTAACTCCCTAGACTTGTGAATGAGGGAAAAAGCTAGCCGGTGGCAAGCTAAGCCTTGTGTGGCAACCTCAACAACGTGGATGTAGCCCAGCCTGTGTGGCGACGGTGAACTACGGGTCAAATCCTTGTGTCACTTGTGTTTTTACATTCTTGCATATTTTATCTTGTGAGCTAGGGTTTCGTCCCCGATCTACTTTGTTGCATCGTTTTACGTCATATTTGGTTAGTCCTCCGTGAAGTATTTGTGTGCGTGAACAAGTGTGAATCACGAGCATCACACTCATAGGTTACAGATCCACTTCGAGGTCACTTCTGTGAAGAGACCCGCGGCAGTGCCGTGCCTATATGCGGTAGTGCCGCGCCTCTCTGTTCTAACAGTGTGTTGAAGTTTTAACAGGTCGATTTTAGGGGGTCAGCCTATTCACCCCCCCTCTAGGCTTCCATCAGATTTTACACCTAGGTATAGGGATATAGAGCGATGGCCGTGTTCTTAGGGACATTGCTAAGGATGGCACTTTAGCCCATTCCTAGTGATGTTGCTATGACACACCACCCCGGCGTTTCCAGTGTTGTCACCTAATTGGTGGTTGTGCTCGGAAACACCAACAACGAGGTCGTCGGTGAGGCTGGTCACCAAGTTCATCGTCTCTTTTTCGAGCCCACCGCATGGATGGTCGTGGGGAATGGGGCATTGTGTTGTGAGTGGCGGAATTCCGCAGAGTGGAGGCTACAAAGCGCGAAGGGAGAAGCAAGGAGGAGGTCTGGGTTTTTGTCCTCTATTCGGTAAAACGTGGACATTTTATATATTTACCCATTATAACGAATAACGCTTACTCGATTATCACTCTTAGGATAACTCTTACATCTTTGACATTCTTGTTTTGCGCATCTTTCATTTTTACCACATTTGCTAATGTGAGGTCTGTATGCACTTGGTACATGTAAACGCATCTTGTATAGGCACAAGGCGTAAAAAGTCCCGGGGGGGGGTCCTAGATGTTCTTCGATAACCAACGTGGTGTCCGCTCTCCCGGCAAATTAACCGGGCTTCCAAGGCCTCCATCCTTGGCCGGCGTGGGGAGGGGGGGGGGAGGGGCGCTCCACCGAGCACCCACAAGGCGCCCGCCCTGGAGAGGTAAAAGGGGAGGAGCAGAGGAGCGCCGCCACGCCAAGACCGCTCCGGCCTGGTGCGGAGCCGGAGCGAAGGACGGGATCCATGGAGGAGTGGGAGGCGAAATCCGGCTCCAACAGGATATGGAGCTCTACGCGGAAGAAGAAGACGAGCGAGCCGCCCACGAGTCCTCCGACCCCGCACCTCCCGCCCGGTGCTTGCCGAGCCATCCTTGGCGACCATCCGCATCCCGCCGGGCGGGGCCGCGACGTGCGTAGGCACTCGCGGGATTGGTGCGCCAAAGACCGGAGGAGAGCCCGGTGGAGCTCGCATCGCACCCGGAGGCCGCGGCGGCGCCCACACCCCGCCCGCGGCGTAGTGGAGGCGCGCCGCCACGTCCGATGACCTCGCCCACGGAGCACATGATGGCGCGGACCCTCGCCGGTTGTCTGCCCGTCGCCGCTACCGCCACCCCGCTCCCCGCCACCGCTGCCGCCCCACGCCGCCGCCGTTGAATCGCGGCCGCGATCTCGCCCATGCGCCCGCCGTCGCCCATCGGCCGTCGGAGAACCGGGCCGCCGGAGAATAGTGGCTCGGGCCGCCGCCGCACGCCAGTCCCGCGTTCTCCGGCTCTCCCCGCCGGGCGAATGGATAAGGTGGAGGAGGGGAAAAAAAGAGAAGAGAAGAGAAAAAGGAAAAAAAGAAAAATGGTGGGGCCGTGGGTCCCACTCATCGATGACTATTGAGGGGATGGGTATGATAGGTTTGAGTGAAAATGACTATGACTAGGATATAGAGATCAGATATAAAGGATGATAATTGCGAAAAAAAAATTATATATATATAGAGGAAGGAATTTTGATGACCGGAATGTATAAAAGGAAGGTAATAGACCAGGATGTAACCTCAGTTACCTTGTAATAGCCAAGATTTTACTTAAAAAAATAAATACATATTATACTAGTATACATTTATATTCTAGCAGAATATTTTTTTAATTGGACCAAAGGCAAAAGCCCACAGACTAGCAGCAAGCTACTGAGAAGGCCGCCGAGTTCCCGTCCAAGCAGAAGCAGCGGCGGCCAATCTCGATCTGCTGCTGCGAGGTAAAGCAGAAGCAGCGGCGGCCAGCGGCACAACATATCTTGATCTGCTTCTGCTGCTATGCTATGGCGACCGACGACGGGGAACAGGCGGCCGGTGACCAGCAGGCAGCAGGCAGTAGTAGCGCTCGTCGATCTCAATTACAGCAAGCAGGTAAAGATTTCATTTTTTCTCGTCTAATTTATTGATTCTCCTCTAATTTTATAAATTTACCATTCCGATTCCTGGCTCCGCCATTGGTCTCCAGTCATGAAGGCGGTCCGCGACACCAAGAAGAAGCGGAACCTCGCCGTCACTACCTCCACCGCAGCCGGCGGCGGCGTTGGGCTCACAGACGACCTCGTCGTCGACATCCTCTCGCGCGTCCCCGTCAAGTCGATCTGCCGCTTCAAGTGCGTCTCCCCGTCGTGGCGCGACCTCATCTCCCACCCCGACTACCGCAAGAAGCTGCCACAAACTGTCACGGGCTTCTTCAACTTCGCCAGATTCAATCCGTACTTCTTGGAAAAAGATCAGAAGAGTTCACTCCGTGCACCTTCGTCAGCCTCGCCGAGCCGCCGCCGCCGAGGAGGAAAGCAGGGGGATGGCAGGGCCCCCCGTGCCATGCGATTTCCTGCCCGCAAACATAGGCGGTGGGGTGGTGGATTGCTGCAACGGGCTCGTCCTCTTGAAAAACTCCCGCGGCGGCTCCGGCTCCGGCTCCGGCTCCGGCTCCGAGCCTCGTGCATCGTACGTCGTCTGCAACCCTACCACCGAGAAGTGGACTATCGTGCCGGGATCCGGCAAGATCTGCTCTGCTAGCATCCTGTGCTTCGACCCGGCCGTCTCCCCGCATTTCCACGTTGTTCAGTTAGTGGACCGGGAGGCCGAGGAGGACGAAGACTGGTATTTCTGGTTTCTCGACGATAGCGGCCTGTTCGGGGGTTCAACATCTACTCGTCTGAAACAGGGGCCTGGGTTTTCCATCCTCGCAACGGCCATTGGTCTCCTGTTGCCCACCGGAGCAGGAGGACCTTCTTCAATGGCCAGCTGCATTTTGTCACCGACGACGATCTTGCGGTCGCTACACTGGACATGAAAGGGGTGCAGACAGGCAGGGTGATTCCTGTTCCACGAAGCGGAAGCGTCCAGCTCATCGGCCATTCTCAGGGGCGCCTGTTCTACGTGAACAGTAACGCCTCCAAGCTGTTGATCTATGTGCAGGGGGGGAGAATGGCAGGTCGTGGACTTTGAAGCACTGTGTCGACACTTCAGGCCTATTTGCTGATGCGGGCGGGTATTTGCAGTGTGGGGGGTCCGTGGGATTGGCCGCCATTCATCCGCACGGCGATTCTATCTTCTTGTTTCATTCTGTGCAGGGAAGGTTGATGTCGTATGGTATGGGTAGCCAGCGAGGTCATGTCATCTGCAGCAGTGTTGGATCCCTGTTTTCGTCATTTGTACTGTATGTTCCACTCTACCTGGAGACGGCAGCACTGCAGAACTCCAACTAGATACCTTTACATTTGTGTATATGCTCTGTCTGTGATGTCCACAAGTGTGAAAATCATGGGCAGCTTCAGATTTGTCTGCTACTTGAACACCAGCCGATGTTATTGCAGTTTCTAAGGGTCATGTTTAATCATCTAGTATCTGTTATGCATTGAGTTATGCTATCACAACTGAATTTGGTATGCTTTCTGTAATAATTATGGTTATGGATCCATGTAAACTGATGTGTCAGAGTGGTTACTTAAGTATTTCATCAGTAAGTGCAGCTTGTTATTGAAGGAACTGGGTGTGTTTTTCTTGCTTTAATTAGTACGGCTTCAACCGTGAATATACTCACATTTTGATGTATCATCTTGTATTGTTCATCGATTCTTGTATTGATCAGATGGTTAAGCGTGTGGCTATGGCCATCAATTCCCCAGGTTCCAAATAGTTTTTCTCTATTCAAGGATGAAGAGATTGGATCACTCAAATGCTAAAACTCTGTATATTTGGATATCATGAATACTGATTTATAATGTTTGTGAATGTGATTGCAATGGTTGATGACACATAGCAGAGTTGGCAGAGTTGTTCTCATTTGGGGGTGTTTAGTTCCCATGCACGACCCAAAAAGTTGCTACAGTTCTCCGTCACATCAAATCTCTTAACGCATATATGAAGTATTAAACGTAGGTAAATAAAATAACTAATTGTACAGTTTGGTTGAAAAGTTCGAGATGAATCTTTTTGAGGTTAGTTAGTCTATGGTTGGACAATAATTACCAAATACAAACGAAAAGTGCTTCAAAGAAAGCCCAACCCAATATATTTCACCAACTAAACACCCCTTGGTACAAATGACCTTGACATTTGGTTACAGCAGGGATGCCGTTAGCAAGTTTCTCCCAACCTACATATCCCAGGGTATTCTCCAGCACGACCCAGTCGAGGTAAGCTTTACTCCCTGATCAAGCTAAGGTTGTCTTCTGTTTGCTCTGTATCATTAAAATGTAGCATGTCCCTATAATTCAATAGAGTTATGTTTAGTGCTCATTACGATTGCCACTGAGAGGGGCCGAAGGTCAAGGCCTGATTTGGAGGTAATGAGCAGATGCATTATTCATAGAGTGAAATGCACCATGTGGTACATGAACTTGTCTTCCTGTCTTAAAATAGGTCCATGGACTTAGAAACCAGCCATCCCAGCTCGCCGAACTTGCAAACCCATTCACCCCGGTCCAACCCGATTTTGTATAGCGGTTTTGCATGGTACTGTAGCGGCAATGACATCATTGATGACGTCGCACTTCTTTTTAATTTGTGAAATTAATATCTTTTTATTCGGAACTCCAAATATAGCAAATAATATATCAATTTTGATCGTCTCGACGAGCTCTTTGCAATGGCGTACTCCTTTTTGTTATTTGAGATAGTTTTATTTCGTGTAAAATTAAATATTTCTATAAAATGAGTGATATTTTATTCTCACTTGCAATCGATATATATGTGGTCGTGATTTAGTTCCGGATAAATACATATTTGTCGGTTTTTTTTCGTAAATATACATAGGGTATATATTGTCGCGAAATTTACTACTCGTTTTATAGAAATTTTACCCTAAATATGTATATAAGCTAGGCGCCGCGCAATATATACATATTTAGAACAAAACATGCTACCCTAATTATGTATATACTGCACAGACGATTGATCACACGCGCATGCGGCGCGGTGCGCATGCAGCGCAGGTGTGCTAGCGCGATAAAATTACAAAAAGCATATCACATAGTTCAGTTTATATTGTATATATTGCTTGCAAAAACGCAGTGCAGCTAGTTCAGTTTATAATATATAATATGCTTTTTTAATTTTAATCTGCTAGTTGCACCCGTGCCTCGCATGCACGCGTGATCGATCGTCCGCGTAATATATGCATATTTAGGTTATTGCGCGGCGCCTAGCTTATATACATATAACCTAAATATTTCAAGGGCAAAGATATACCCTATGTATATATCACTCATTTTATAGAAATATTAAATTTTACATGAAATAAAACTATCTCAAATAACAAAACGGAGTACACCATTGCAAAGAGCTCGTCGAGACGATCAAAATTGATATATTATTTGCTATATTTAGAGCTCAGAATAAAAAGATATTAATTTCACAAATTAAAAAGAAGTGATGACATCATCGCCGATGTCGGCGATCGCTACAAATACCATGCAAAACCGCCATGCAAAACCGGGCTGGACCTGGGGTGAATGGTTTAGCAAGTTCGGGGGCTTAGATGGTCGGTTTCTAAGTCCATGGACCTATTTGTTGACAAGAAATTCAAGTTCATATACATATAGTGCATTTCACTCTTATTCATACTACCTTTTAAATTGACACATTGAAGCATAAATCTGTCTCTTGTTGGTTAAATTGGTGTCTTCGGGGTAACAAAATAGTACAGGTGGGCATTAGTGGGGAACATGGTGGAGAGCCGTCTTCAGTTGCATTTTTTTGCCAAGGCTGGACTGGACTACGTTTCTTGTCACCTTTCAGCTCAGGCACTATTATATCTTTTCATGAATAATTCATAGGAACGTTCTATTGTATCAAATTGATCATGTTAGAAATAGAAACTTAGAATGGATATTCTCATGTGCACATGTATCAGATTGGTATTACGATATGTGCAGTATGGTTCTAACTAATCAGAAGGTGCAGATGTAGCACGTGTTGAAGTTTCTTAGCCTTTACCATATCTTTTTTTTCAGTAGTACAATCGTATTCTTTAGCAAAATCAAGGCTTTTCATGTTTATGAGAAGTTTGGTAAGCTTTGTCTGTTTCACACTTGTTAATAAAAGATATACAAGGAAGGATGTAATGCAGAGTGACTTGAACATACTTTAGGACAACTTGCAAGTCTCAGTTTTTTCCCTACACTGCTCATAGGGGTAGGGTTTGCGTACGTGTGTTCATGGGTGAGTGTGTGTGCGTGTTGAGCGTTTGCGTTGTACCGTGTAATTAAAAAAAAAATTGGACTGTGGTTTGACTCAACACAGCCCACAACTTGGTGTATTTATATTTGGATGCAGGGTCCCAATATCAATGTTAGCTGCAGCACTGGCAGCCCTTAGATGAGCGCGAATGTTTATAGCTTCTCAGCAAGCAATCGGTAGTGCATCTTGTAAATGCTTGCTTGAGATGAAAGTTGCGTGCGTGTGTAAATTTTTAAGCTCTGGAGTAATCAATATGTGAAGCGCTGGACCCAACGCTCAATAGTGTTGTATAATAGCTTGTTTGCGTTCAGCGCTGTTCAATGACTGTATAATGTTATGTAAGTTTGTACAGAGGTTGTATAACAGTTTTGAAGTATGTTACTTCTATTGAGGCCATTTACTTGCCTGTATAATTTAAACTTCAAAAAATTCACGGCCGGTAAAAGTAAAATTTCGTCTACTCTACGCTGCTGTTGGTAGCCTGCAGCTTATGCCAGCTGCTCCAGAATTTATCAGTTTTGTATGCACCATATCATGAACACATGCTTTGACAGTAGCAAACATAATTCTTTTAAAAATTTTTTGAAAAAAAGAGACAGTAGCCTGTTGGTACATGGAAGTGTGGATGAGTACTAGTTTTTCTTCATTTTTAAAGGGTCCTTTGACCTGTCATGTTAGCAAAAAATAAAGCGAAGACATGTATGTTTCGGTTGCACAATGCCAATCCTTGGTGGTCATCTTGTAAGGGACACGAGTTCAGCTTGGCTAGGATAGGAAACAGGTTCTGCTGATGCCAGTGGACAATTTTCTTGAACACACAAGAGGGTGCATGTCATACCATTAAAGAAGAAATAAAGGACACACCAGAACACCCCACAAAAAAAAAAGGAAAAAATAATTGACACGCCACAGACAGAGATAAGACGACTTCAACACAAAGCAGTGGGGAAATAAACTAAACCCGACCAGGTTCCTAAGATCCTTGGCCCCAGAAGCACACCATGTAATTCCTTCATCGATCACCGTCCTGGCCACCTCATCAGCAGAGTAAAATTGTTGAAAATGCAAACATTATGATGCTTCCAAAGCTCCTAAGCGTGTCCAGTCCTTCTCTAGACTGCTTGTTCACTGCTTTCATTACCTTGCACCACCAGCAGGAAGAAGAGGATGAAGGATCAAAGTTTGCAGCCGAAGCTTCTGAAAGAAAAAAAAAAAATGGAACTAGCAAAGACACATGGATTTAAAAAGGTGCCGGATGGTCTCTTCAGCCTGATCATGCTTCTCTAGCTGTTTTGGGTTATTAAACACCACCCCACTTTTATTTATTGAACAAAAAGGGCAGTAGAGAAAGAAATGCCTGCCGGCAATATTGCAATGCACACAACTAACAAATGTCAACAAGCAAATTTAACTTGATACACAATCTTTGTAAATATAAGCTACAGGATGATCTTGATGACTGGCATCATTTCTTTGAAAACAAAATCAAGAATACATTAAAGCATAAACAAAAAATAAGAAAGTGAGGGATTGGTAATGACTATTTATCTTCACCCTGCCAGTATGCTTCTAGTCTCTAGCCTTGATCATCTAGTCAATCTGAGAGAAATGGAACATATGGAAGGTATGGAATAAATGGATCATACAAATGCTCTTCGATATCGCATACAACACAAACTTTCCCTCGGACCATGTCATATGACATCAGCTTATCCTCGCACTGCCAAACAAAGTAAAGCAAATTGCATTCTGGATGGATCGCAATCAAAGCATAGTCCTTTTCAAACCTGAGATTCTTCGCTCCGAAAATATGTGAAGTGCTAATGCTGTACTTAAATTTCCATTCACCACTGTCATAGTCCTCAAGAATCCAGACAGACAATTTATCAGGGGCACCACTGTACCTCATATTGATATAATGCAGTAGCCCATGCGATTGACCAATAAATGCAAGAAGACCTCTACACGTGCATGAGACACACATAGTTTCCAGCAAAGGAATGGTCCTCCATTTCTTCCCTTCTGTGTCCACTGTCAGTATCTTGAAATCATGTGTCAACAGATGCATAATTCCGTTGAGAAAAACATCTCCTGATTCCACTAGCTGGAGCTCCTCGCCCCAGCCATGCCCCTTGTAACTCCAGGTACCTGTCTCTGACGAGTAGATATTTACACCATCTATGTATCCATAATCCTCATCCCCGTTTATAATTTGAAACACATAGAAGTGGGGAGATGGCCGGGTCAAAACCAAAAAGGTAATGCAAAGGAATGCAATCTGTGTCTCGCTCTGGCAGGACAACCCATTTCTGTGTTGCAGGATTGCATACAACAAAATCGCCTTTATCATCACCGGGGGTTCCTTCCGGCAGAGGCAGAAGAGAAGGCCATTGCAGCAGGCCTTTGGAATAATCGACCTGTAGCCGGTCACAAAGGGTAAAGAGGAGTCTGAAAATGGCAGTTCTTCGCCCTGCATCAGGTCAACGAAACCTGGCAATACTTTTAGCTTCTCGTTGTCGAGCCAGAACCTAAAGCTGGGGTGGAAGAAGCCGGACAGTGTCTGGGGGATCTTCTTGCGGCGCTCGGGGTGGGTGATTAGGCCGTACCAGTGCCGGGAAACGCACTTGAAGCGGCAGATGGATTTGGCCGGCAGCCGTGACAGGATCTCGACGATGAGGTCGTCGGTCAGGCCGGCGGCGGCGCTGGTGGCGCTCTTCTTGCATCCATCCATTGTGCATTAAGCAATCTGAAAAAAAAAGATTCAGAATCAGATCAGACATCATTGCAGGGACGGAGGTAAAGAAAAAAAAGATCAAGATGGCACAAGCGTGAGTGCGTTACCAGCCCGGCGGAGATGCGCATCGCGCAACGGATGACTGGAAGGCGAGAGATGGCAGTGCCGGTGCTGGCGGCTGCGCGATGCGATGCGGCTGGATGGCAACGTAGACGCAGGGTTCGTGCTTCGTGGTGGGAAGGGGAGGAGGGGGACAGTATTGTGTGAGGAATTGCAGCCCAGCCCACTGCCCCTATGTGGGCCATGAGCTCGTAACTTTATGGTCTAAACATCTGCCAGTTTAGTTTTAGATTTAGATAAAGTTATATTATCTAATAAGAACTCTGAAATCAAATAAGTTATTCCTTTAACTTTTTTCATAAAAAACTGTTCAAAATAACTTCTTGTATAGTGTAGGTTTTAAAAGTGTTTTTTAGGGTGTTTTCGTGCTTTTTAGTTCAAAAAAATTGATAAATAGTTGATAAGATTTTAAGCCATGAAATACGCCGGCTTTTAAAAATTCTAATAAAAATCTAGGTATAGATTAGGACATGAGAAACCAAATAAATATTTAAATGTCATGAAACTATCTCTAGAAGCTTTCAAAAACTTTGTCGTAAAAAAAAAAAAAAAAAAGAAGCTTTCAAAAAAACTAGATTGTGCTCTAGAAAAATATCAAGAAATCCCTAGAAAACAATTGAAACTTTTCAGTTGATGCTTAAATGAGATTTAAGAACTTTACATAACAAAACTATGAGATCAAAACAAGCATCAATGCAACATACATTAACGTTGAATATATTCATGTCATTCATTCATGTTGGTTGCATTGTGTATTTTTAATACGTTTACCAAAGGTTTCTAACTAAAAAAAGGATGAAATCAACTTAAGAACCATTTTTAACGAGGGTAGAGAGGTAATTTAAATGGCTTGGAGAGTCGAGGAGCTAAGATATCCAGGTTTAAAGTTTAAGGAGGAAAAGTAGACTTGAACAATAGTTCAAAGAGGTAAACAAAACGTACACTGGTTCTAAGATATCTAGATGAAGCAGCTAATTCTAAGATGAGGGAAATGCATCATAGATCCTTAAATTTTTCTTGTATTCTCATTTAGGTCTATAAACCCTCAAAGTAATCATCTAGATCTTTCAAATTAGGCCTAAAATCAAACCCATTTGTCATAAAAGGAGAAAATTATCAAGGCTACAAGAGAGAAAGAGAAGCATTTCAGCTTCATAAAGAATTTTTCTCACATTGGAGATAAAAGAATTATCTCAACAGAGAAGTATGGGTCGTGGGAACAGCATAGCAGGGAGGGCTTGGCTCAACTTTTTTGGGCCCAAACCTCCCAGACCTGTTATAGTGTTTGGTTGTGAGACATGGTCCGATTTTATTGTAAGCCATGTGATTTTCATAATTCCTAGTGGGGGCATTATATACCCTTTCCCTTTTGCATAAAAGTAAAAACCACCATACTGTATGTTCAACAAACTGGATGAACAGTGGAGTAAGAAATGTCTGTTGGTTATAGGGCGCTGAGCACAGATAATAATAAGTAATAAATGTCAATCCACAAATGTAACTAGTATAAAAAAGGGAAATTTGATTCAATAGGCTATCTCAGTTAAGATAAGGTACATGTTCTACATAACACAACATTGCTTCCAAATAGTCCTCAAATATTGCACTAAAGCATTAACACAATAACAAGGGGTAAAAAGACAGGTATAGGTACACAAGCTGCATCTACATTGTTAAAGTTTGTCACAACAGCAGACATCCATATGATTTCATGGCCACAACTCCAGATCTTCACACTGCTAAAATTATGCTTCTAGCCTTGCTGAGCTTGAGAGAAATGGAACATATGGAAGATAAGGAAGGAATGCGTCAAACATACGCTCCACATTGCATACAACACGAACTTTCCCACGTTCCATGTCATATGACATCAGTATGTCCTCGCACTTCCAAACAAAGTAAATCAAATTGCATTCTGGATGGATAGCGATCAAAGCATAGTCCTGTTCAAACCCGAGACCCTTCTCTCCAAAAAGCTGTGAAGTACTAATGTTGTACTTAAATATCCATTCATCACTGCCATAATCCTCAAGAACCCAGACTGACAATATAGAGAGATCCCTTTCCCTCATATTGATGTAATGCAATTGCCCCCGCGATTGACCAATAAAAAAATAAGATTACTGGAAAGAAGGTTTCTACCGAAGTTTTCAGCACGCATTGTTTCCAGCAAAGGAATGATCCTCCATATCTTCCCTTTGTGTGTCCACTGCAAGTAACTTGAAGCAATTTGTTATCAAATGCAACATTCCTTTGAAAAAATGCCTCTGGAAGCGACTAGCTGAAGCTCATTGCCCCAACCATTTCTCTTGTGGCTCCAGGTACCTGTCTCTGACGAGTAGATATTCACACCACTGATGAATCCATAATCCTCGTCATCTTCTAGAATCTCGAACACATGAAAATGGGATGAGACAGCCGGGTCAAAGCCAAATCGGTAAGAGGAAGAGCAAGCACCGCTATCATAGTCGGACTCCGGCAGGACGAACCATTTCTCTGTTGCGGGATTGCACACAACATAATTATACTCATCACGGGGAGACCTTCCAACAGAGGCAGAGGAGGAGGCCATTGCAGCAGATCTTTGGAAAGATAAGCCTGTAGCCGGTCAAGAAGGGCAACGAGGGGTCCGAAAATGGCAGCTCTTCGCGTCCCGTGATGTCCAAGAAATCTGAAAATGTTACTATCTCGTTCTCCTCGCGGTTCAGCCTGTATCCGGGGTAGAAGAAGCCGGATAGCGTCTGGGGTATCTTCTTGCGGTGCTCGGAGTTGGTGATTAGGCCGTACCAGTGCCAGGAAACGCACTTGAAGCGGCAGATCGATTTGACCGGCAGCCGCGACAGGATCTCGACGATGAGGTCGTCGGTGAGGTCGGCGGCGGCGCAAGCACTCTTCTTGGATGGATCCATTTGTGCGCTAGTCAATCTGGGAAATGGGGATAAGGGAAAATGGAGAAAGATTCAGGTTAGAGGTCAGCACAGGGCGGAGGTAGAGAATAAACATGAAGATGGCGCTAGAGGGTACCAGTCAGTCTGCCGGAGAGGGTGGAAGGCGAGGACGGCCGTGCTTTAGAGGCTGGCGGCTTGTGGCACTGTGGCAGGGTTCGTGGGAAGGGGGAAGAAGCTAGTAGCGCTAGCGCCTAGTGCTCAGTATATCGCAGATTGGGCCATTAAGGACGAGTGGGCTGTGATTTTGTACCGGCCCATACCGGTCAGCCTACTATAGCTTCAAATTCAAATTCAAATAATCACGCGATTAATAGTTTTTCGTGGCGGATTAATTATTGAGGTGCGAAACCACTAGGACTGGGCCGGGCCTGCAGCGCTGCCGTTGGCTCCATTGACGCCATTGCTGCTGCAGCTGAGACGGCATGATCCTGATCCTCTGCTCCTCCAGCCGCCATTGGTGATCCCGCTTTGGGATGCGGCAGCAGCGCCCCGGACACACGTCCCCCAGTAGTCCGGGTTGGCCACGTACCACTCCATGGTCTTTTTGAGCCCCTCCTCACAGCGCGTGCGCTCGCGTCACCCCAGCCTCTTTTTTTTTTTTAATAATGTATGAGAATATCCGGCTCTACGTCCGTGGACGTACACAGCCAATTATTACAGAGATTGCATAAAGCATAAAAAGATAAAAAGAGCAAAACCAGTCCCTTAAGATGGACAAAAGAACTAAAGCAAATGAAATATATGCTTCCACCCTCCATTTGACCACTGTATTGCTCATCAAGGAGAGTGTGCTCTTGGCTTGCTCAAACACTGCAGTTGTTCCCCTGAAGATAGCCGGCGAGACACATCAACGAAGCTGACTTCATATAGGCAACAGGTGGCAAGAAAGTGCTCTAGCGATGCCTTCAGGGAAGAAAATTGACATCTGCAGATGCCATCACCGCCGGAAGAAGCACAAAGGTCTTTTCGACCAAGACCGACCCCGGACGAATAAGAACTTCGACGATGCGGCAACTGTGCCAATACCGTCGGCCCGTGAGAACCGTGCTGCTAGGTTTTCACCCGGTTGTTGAACATCAATTGACTAGGCTCCTGGAAGACCCATGCTAGTTGCAGAGGCCGCCGACCCGGGAGGAGATGCGCTGAATTGGCGCTCATGGACTCCAGGCTGCAGCTGTACCGGATCCGCGCCCACCAGGAGCCCAGCCCTCAGGATCAAAGGGGGGCACGGGGGATCCCATTGTGATTGCCTTATATAGCGATCGCCTGGATCCGACCGACGGCGGAGACAGACCCACGGGTCCTTGTGAAGCCCGGCTAGAGGGGAGAGGCCGTCGGCGTAGATCATACGCGGAATCGGTCGGCCGGGCCGGTCGACCAACTCGTCGGAGGAGCTCGGACGGCGGTGGAGGAGGGTGGGACGGGAGAGGTGTGGCGCGGGCACCACGCCAAGCCGTCGGCGCCTTGGATCCGGCCGGGACTTGGCGGCCTTCGGTCGTCGCCACCCAGAAGGACGCTGCCGCCGTGGGTCCGCCGTCGTCGTCACCTCGCCCGCCTTCCACCCCATCCTTGTGGCGCCCGTTTGCCAGATCCGGGCAGGGCGCACGTCGCCCGGCAAGGGTGCTATGGGCCATGGAGGATCTCGGGGGAGGGATAGGGAGGAGGCGGTGGCGGTAGCCGCCGGATGATGCGGCCATGGCGGCGCCGGATCTAGCCGCCATCGGGGGGGGAGGGGGGGGGGCGACCCGACCGCCACCATCACGCCAGCCTCTCATGGCTTGTTGGCTAGAGGGCTGCTCGGCGGCGGCGGTCGTCGACGGCCGGCCCGGTGGGAGAGCCGGTGGCGGCGGTGCCGGGTTCCGCCCGTCGCCTGGAGGAGAGCGCGGCGTCCCCGACCGAAGTCCTCACAACACCGTCACCCCAGCCTCTTGAGGCGCTTCTCTTCGTCCAAAAAAAGTACCTCTTGTCGTTGAGCGGCCGGTTGTCGAGGAACCGAGTGGCCTCGTCGGCGTCGGCCGAAAAACTGCGCAGATGTCCCCGGCGTCCATCAACGTCTCTGCGCTCCTTGTTGGTGCCGATGTTGTAGACGCGTGGCGACCTTGCCCGCGGTGGAGCACCACGTTGAAGGAGGGCATCGTTTATAGATTTTCAATGGGCCGTGTCGGCTGTGCCGTGCCACCGAGGCACATCGTGCCCTGCGGGCCGGGCCGCACCGGGCTCCGTGCGACCTCGAGCCCGTGGCCCGTCCCGCGGGCCAAATTGTGCCGTGTGTCGTGCCTTGCCGTGCCGGCCCACGGGCTAATTTTTGAAGAACACTCGAAAAGCACAAAGACAGAATGACACGTACCACAATTTAAGATTCACCGGCCCTTACGGTATATGTACAATATTATCACCAAGTATATTTGCCACCGGGCCTCACCGAGCCTCCCCTTTCTTAACGTGTCGGGTCGTGCCGTGCCCCGTGCTTGAGGATCGGCCCAAGCACGCACTGCTGCCCGATGCCGTGCTCGGGCCGGGCAAAATGTCGTGCCGTCGCCCGTGTCGTCGTGCCTCGGGCCGCATGGAAATCTATTGCATCATTGTGTGTGAGTGAGTGAGTGAGTGGTTTTGCCTTAACCCACGGAGGAGGTGTGTCTGACCCGTACTTAAAGAAATGCAGGGTTTTGAAAATTTCATAGCTATACATGTTGGTTTTATGTTTTAGAGAGAAGAGAAAGAGTTGGGTGAGCCTTGTTTACACGTGAGAAAATAGACGAGCTTGCAGATGCCCTTGTACAAATAATTGTTCCGCTGATTCATAAGCCGACTGATTTCAATTGTTTCAAGTGTTTGGTAGGAGGAAATAAGCCGCACTATGGCTAATTAATAACCTGGCTAATTCAAGGAGCCACACTATGGATAGAAGAGAAGGCGTGTTCTAGTAGTGTGTGACTAGAGTGTTGTTATAGTATAGTGTACTAGTCGAATACATAGTATATTATCACTGTTTATTCTTTCGAGATAAATCAAGTCTTTCATCTTGAAACAACTATGGGAGGTCCTTTTTTGTATCCTGACCGATGTCGTGGTTGATATAATTGTACATGTTTTTTTAGGACTTGGGTGTAGAGTATACTAGATGAATAACGCGCGTGTTGCTGCGGGGATTACAAATAATTTAAAAAGAAATAAGACTATTTTTGTTTATAGTTATATGAATGAAACTATCTTATATTATTTTTTTGGATAACTAAATGCATGTTAGTGGATGAAGAAAAAATTATTAGAAGTACATATGCTAGTTGGATATAAATACAATTTGTAGTGGATGTTGATGTGGATGTCTTGCATGTTGAGAGAAATATTTAGTGGGGTTTATCTTTATAGGTGTAGTAGATTATCTATGCCTACGATGCATTGACGTTTAGGGGAAAAATATAATAAAAATAAGAAATTAATTAACTGATGAAAGAAACACAAATAATTAAATGGCATTGGCATTATGGTACCTATAGCCTTATTGTGTGTTAAGAGGATGGACTTGAGAAATAAGAAACTGAAAAAATAGATTAAGACAGGTGAAAAAAAAACTAGTTAGGTACATGCATGTTCTTTGTAGCACACCCAAAACATTCATATTCAAGTCATCCATGTGTGTACTTTAATAGATAGACACATTTCGGTAGGTTTTGTTTCCCCATTTAGGTCCCCTTTGGTTGATAGGGGAAACAGAGGATAGGAATAAGAAATTCATATGAACAAGGTGCCAGCATTTCTCCAATCCTATGAATTAAAAACATAGAAATATGCACTTCGAAGCCCTTTGGCAACATGTCAGGAAAACCATAGAATTTCTACATTTGAATTAACTAGTCCATTCTCAATTTGGTTGCTTGGCCCATTCATGACGTGCAGCCCAGGCCAAAGGCCATAAGTGTTAGGGCAAGCAAACTAGCAGCAGAGCAGTGGCGCTGCACTCCCATCCTCAATCTCGGTCGCACGAGAGCTCCCCATCCCCCCGCCACCTCTCCCGCCCGCACGCCTTCCGGGCGGATGTCGACGCCCCATTCACGCCCCCCAGCCTGCGGCTCTTCCTGCCGGTAGCAACTCAGCGTGTCCATCCTCTAGCGCTGCCGAATCCGCGACCAGATCTCGTCCCCGCGGCGCATCTGCCCCCCAGCTCTTCCCATTGTCGTCCTTGCGACCACACCGACCCGCCATGGTGCGTGACCGCGACGCCGCAATTGAGCAGGGAGGCGCCCTGCCGGTGTTGTTCCTCCACCCACCGAAGCTGTGGCGTTGGGGCCTGTCCGCGCCGGAGCTCCGAGCCTCCACCATTCTAGTGTGCCAGCACCCGAGCTGCGGCGATGGTGTCGTGGTTCCAGCGCGCGAGGGCAAGGGATTGACGGCTTTGGTCTGGCAGCAACAGCACGCTGTAAGCGCATCTCTCTTTTTAGTGCTAGGAAAGTTAGCAAGAGGTCTAAAGTTAGCAAGAGGTCTGAGCTCTTGGTAAGATTCCCCGTGAAAATCCTCTAGAATCATGCTTTGGATCGCTTTCCTAAGGAAACTTTCCTATGCCTATCCTGCGAACCAAAGGACCCCGTAGGAAAAATTCCATAGGAACCGGATTCCTGTACCTTTCCTGTGTTTCACCCGTGAACCAAAGGAGCCCTTAGAAGTGAAACAAGTCATAGCATTAACTCTGAAATTTATTACGGTCCTGATCAGACCCTTTGGTATCAACTTTATCGACAGATCAACTAAATCATTTGAGGAAATCAAGTAGACCATTTTTTAAGGATCTAGAGGGGCAGGACCCCCTACAGTGATTTATTTAAAACGTTAAAGAGAGTAAACCAGAGTATAGTGGGGAGGAAAACAAGACAAAAAAGGTAAAGCTACAAAAAATTAAGACACAAATAAAAAAAAAAAAAAAAAGATAAGCATAATCCGGCTAATTATTCTTGTTGGGGTTCATAAAAATGGACCCCTTAAGAAGGTTCATTAGATCCCTAAGAGCCCGAGGTAATCTTAAAAAGGAGGCCCACCACGAGAAGAAGATCTGTGGACATTGTCTACGTATCGTTCAAAGATGGTCCGCGCAAGGCCCCATGAGTACGGGTCTCAGATCCGACTCCGCCTCGCCGAAGCTCGTTAGTAAGGGACCGGGCCCCTATTTCCTCCCTTCGCCGGGAAGGAAATGATGCAAGACCTCGGGTCCTTCTTATCCCTTCGATGACAAGGTGGTGACGCACGGGCATGATTCAACGAATCCTGCTGGCCCGCGAATCTGCCGCGCGCGCCGCCGGACTCGTTGAAAGATGCCTTTGCCACCGTCTTTGCGCAAGGTAGGCAGCGCCCTGCCAACCTGCCATCATGACCCCACTGCGGGACTTGCCCGACCATGACCGGCTGAGGCATCACGTCCCATCAAGGCCCATGCGGCCGAGCCTCGGGACGAATCTCACCTGATGATCCGAGCCCGCCAGGACCGCAGTCCGGGGCCTCGTATTGAGGTACATAGCCTCGGTGCCCCGCAACCGGACAAGAAGGCCATGATGACCGTCCCCGTAATCATGTGCAGGCTAGCGATAGGCGAACAGGACATGATGTCAAACCTAGAGTAGGGAATTATTACCAACTGTAAAAATGGGGCTCTCCCTTGAGCTATAAAAGGGGGAGCCCGGTGCCTAGCAAGGCTAGGCGGGCATTACCTAACGAAGGCCGATGCATGCGCATAAGCTTTCGTCTCCCCTGTATCCTTCTTCTAACTCTCGCTCTCTTGAGACTTGGAGCTCTGGCTCCTCTCTCACAAGCTTGTAATCGTAATGTAACCTTCCAAATTACAGGGCCCACATGTACTAATTATCGGTTCAACAACCTTTAATAGTCACATATGTTCACCTATAACCTGAAAAGTACTATTAACTATTCCAACCAGGATCCGTTACAAGGTCATTGCGGTATTACAACACTTTTCAAACATAATCGAGTAAAACAAATGGAAGATTTATATTACAATACTTTTACAACCATTTATTTGAAAACAAGTTTTTTTAAAATAAAAGTAGGAGTAGTGGAGAGTTTATTACAAAAAAGATACTACTAGACCCTGCCCACGGGTCTCACCTCTCACTCATCATCACTTTCTTCCTCAAGAACCGTCATGCAAAGACGCATCGGTGCAAACATGACTCCCATATCCCGCAACATGGGTCAACAAACCCCGAGTACGGGAGTACTCAACAAGTCTTACCCAACTAAAGAAAATAGGAGAAGACTCGTGAATGTTGGTGTAATAGGAATCAAGGTAAGGCTTTTAGCAAGAATCAAGGACTCTTTTTTTTTTTGCGTAAAAGCTTACTAATAGTGAGTCCTTACTTTCAACATTTTAATTTCAAGTAAGTATCTCACCTATTCTAGGTGATCTTGTACTATAACAAACACTTGTAAAAGTTCCATCACTTATTCCATCTCTTCTCTGTTCCATAATTAAACTATGATATAAGTCGGGGAAACCAAGTCTCCATATCCGAGAAGCACGGCGATTTCGAAATCGATTAACCCAAATGGGGAGTTCTTTCCACACACGACATATGTAGCACTTAAGCTTGCATATATCAACCCTTTCCCGATACTCAAAACGGAACCGCTCCCCACGCCACCCGAGAATACCGTACACCTCCAATCCGGGACTTTAACCCACGAGGGTAACATGTACTCCCGCCATCTCTCCACTCCCAAAGGCGCGGTTGTACGTTTCGATTTGACACCCCAAGATCGCTTACGGAGTATGTGTCCCGGAACTAGGGTCGACCGTGATGGGATGACACCCATGACAGACGTGCCATTGGTCCAACGACCTCAGCGCAGATTATGCCCATAGTCTCGGTTACACATATCCTACACATTTCAGCCCTTAATCGACAAGCCGGAAATACTACACCGAGACTCCATTCTCAATGCAAATTACCCGACCGGTCTCAATTTCAACACCATATCCCAAAGATGGTTTTCTCATATAGCATCCTTTCTCATCAAATGCCACTTCGGCTATCATAAGAGACTCATCACATTTTGACTCAAAAGTCTAACTAATAAAGCCAGGCTAAGCGTTCTAGTATTTTAGCAAAACAAAGTTATCAAGGTAGATATTGAAATAATCAAGGAATGGTAATGCATCAATTAGGTTGTCACTCAACTCCTATCACCTAATGCAAAGCATAAAGCAAAGGTGATATAAAGCTTTGTAAAACACAAGGAAATGTTTAAATGAACCGGGGCTTGCCTTGATCGGTGAAGAAGCTTGATTCGACGACGGATCTCGATACTGAATTCGAATCAACGAAAAAAGCCCTTCAGTGACTTGATCAAGCAACTTCACGATCTTTCTTCGTTCACTATACGAAAAGAATAGTGCATGCTTAATATAATGCCATGCATAAAAACATGGGGTGCAAGGGTGCATAGAAAGATAAACAACTCGAGTACAACTTTCCTTCACGATAAAGTTGCAACCTAACAAAACCAACTTGTTGAACTACCCTACGAGATATCATCACCATTGCCTACGGAGTTCTCAAGGACCATCTGATAGTGGTGTGGTTTAGGGTTCACAAAACAACCCAAAATCTACCCAAAACCCTAATTTAGAAAGCATTAAACAATTTTCTTTTCACATGAAATGATAGGTTATAACATAATAAAATTTTTAACTTTCTCCAAACAAGCTCAAAAATTTTATACAGGTAGGTCATGTCCTAAAACAGTACCAAAATAATTTTCATGATTTTTGGATAAATAAAATAATTATTAAAAATCAAGGAAGATGCATTTTTCAATTAAAATTTGTATTTTTAAATCATGCCAAAAGTATTCAAATTTCAAGTTTCAAATTTTTCATGGATAGACATACTCATGGGAAGGCTACACAAAAATTTTCAGAATTTTTAAAGCTATATTTGAATTTATATGAAATTTGGAAAATCGACACTATTCAAAATAAAGAAATTGGATAAATCATTTGATAAATGAAAAATGGGTTCTGGGCGATTTCGGCCTGTTATCGTGCAGCCCAGTTACTGCTCACGGCCCACAAAGAAACAAGAACGGACCGCCCCTTGAAGGAACAATGTTGGACCGCCCAACATGAATAGTGCTTGGCCCAAAGATTGTTCACTTGCCTGCACGGTGCTCACCGACGGCGTCTCACGCGCCCACCACCGGCGGCGCGGCCGTGTTCGCGCCGGGCGGTGCTCGAAATGGAAAACTAACTACGTAATCGTGGCTAGGGGCTCACCGGGGTCCTAAAACGGGGCTTGGTCGGGCGGAGGCGAGTCGGAGATAGGTCGGCGACGGAGCGGCGGCGACGGCGGCGTCGGCCGGCCCGTTTCCCGCGAGCCGGGGCTTCAACCGCAAAACGGTCGAGCCGTTCACGACCACGACGTCCGGGCGACTCCAAATGACTAGCCGGTTGAGTAAAACTCTCACCGGAGACGGCCGACGACGGCAAGGTCAAGGGCGGCGGCGCCCGACCGGCGGCGAGTGAAGACGACGTCGCGGGGCGATTCCGTTGGCGGCGGGGCTACGGCTAGGTTCCGTAGATGCGCAAGGAAGTTGCGAAGAGGATGGGCAAGATGGTTTGGCAAGAACTGGAACAACGGCGGCGTGCGACGGGCGGCGGAGGAGGTCGGTCCGGCGGCGCGCGGATTTGGAAAAAAGAGAGACGACGGCGATGGTGGGCTATTTATAGGCATGGGAGGGGTTAGAACAGTGGACAGCGACGTCGCGAAGGTCCTTCTTGCGCGGACGCTGGAAGGCGCGGGCGGTGGACGGCGGCGCGAACCTCGACGCCGGCGGTGGCAGAGGTGGATTGGCTCGATTCTTGTTCATCCCCAACCCTAGTTTTGAAAATTTCAAATTACTCCCAAATTTTGAACTAAACTCAAAAATTTCCAAAAAGTAACCCCCTTAATTTTTCAAGATCTACAAATTTCATAATTGGACCATTTTCAAAATCTGCCTAGAAATATGACTTTTTGAAAAGCAGCTTCAAAAATTTGAAATTTGAATTCAAAATTACTTTTAAAATCATATAACAACTTGAAAAACTTTGTACATGACTTTTGTTCCTCTCAACAAGATCTACAAACTAGTTTTTAAAAATTTTCTCAAATTTTTCATAAATTTTGAATTATAGAAAAAGGGGGCAATTAGGGTTTTGAATAAAATTCAAAATTGCTTTAAAATTTTGAACTAAACTTTGAAAACTCTAAATACCAACTTTGCTCTATTTTGAAAACTCTACCTTTTCACTTTTGTGACCACCCTCAGAATCTTGATAAATTTTGAATAAAATAAAAGGGGACAAACTAGGGTTTAGGATTTAGGGTTTCCTACAAGGGGGGACAGATTTCGAATCTGTTTCCTCTCGCGTCTTTTCGACCGACATTACAATCAAGCATAAAATAAACTTATTTTAGTTCAATGCAACACATGGTGGGCTAATCATGGATGCTTTGCAATGATCATGATGACATGTCGTTTTTAGTGGAAATAACACCGGGGGTGTTCTGACCCCTTCCCCCTAAAGAAATCTCGTCCCGAGATTTAAAGTTCTAGGGTTTGATAGCGGCAAAGGAAATGTGTCGAGCAAACACATCTCTAACTATTGCATAAAACAAGAAGGGGTCTTACATTTACAAAGATTAAGAAAGTGGAAACTTGGGAAAATTTTCCGTTAGGAAATCCTCCGATTCCCAAGTAGCTTCTTCTTCGAGTGTTGATTCCATTGGATCTTGTACCATTTGATAGTTTTGCTTCGGGTAACTCGAGCTTTTGGTCTAAGATCCGGATAGGATATTCGAGAGTAGGTCAAATCTGGTTCTAAGTTAACATTCTCAAAATCAACCACTCGATCCGGTACTCGTAAACATTTCTTCAATTGAGATACATGGAAAACATCATGTACCGCTGATAAACTTTCGGCAACCTAAGTCGATATGCAACTGGTCCCTGTTTTTCCAAGATTCGAAATGGACCAACATATCGAGAGGTGCTAGTTTACCCTTAACTCCAAAACGATTCACCCCTTTCATGGGTGACACCTTCAAGTAAACATAATCTCCTATTTCAAATTCCAACATTCTACGCCTCTTATCGGCATAACTCTTTTGTCGAGATTGTGCTTCTTTTATTTTGGCTTGCACAAATCTCACTTTCTCTTCGACTTCTTTTACTAAATCTACTCCATAGAACCATCTTTCCCGTGGTTCGACCAATGCGGTGGGGTTCTACATCTGCGACCATATAAAGCTTCAAATGGTGCCATTTGAATACTTTCTTGATAACTATTATTATAAGCAAACTCGCTAATGGTAAACATTCATCCCACTTTTCGAATAATTAAGAACATATGCTCTCAACATATCTTCTAAAATCTGATTCACTCTTTCGTCTGTCTGTCCGTCCGTCTGGGATGATAACCCGAACTATGATTTAATTTGGTACCAAGTGACTTTTGCATCTGTTTCCAAAACTTGGACATAAACAAAGGACCTCTATCTGTTACTATGTGTCTTGGGGTCCCATGTAAACTGAAAATTCCTTTGAACATATAACTTGGCATAATCTTTTGCCTTATATCCATCATTTCATTGGTAGAAAATGGGCTATCTTGGTAAGTCGATCAACTATAACCCGGATGGAATTTAATCCTTTTGATGTTCGAGGTAATCCAACAATAAAATCCATACTGATTTCTTCCCACTTCCAAGAAGGGACAGGCAAAGGATGCAATTGCCCTGCAGCTTTCATGTGCACAGCTTTTACTCGCTGACAAGTATCACACTCGGCTACATATCGTGCAATCTCAATCTTCATTTTTGTCCACCAAAATCTCTGTTTTAAATCCCGATACATCTTGGTGCTTCCGGGATGAATAGAATATCTGGTTAAATGGGCCTCATCCAGGATTTGTTGACGTAACTCAGGATTCTTTGGTACTACTAACCGATCTTTAAACCATAGCACATCAGACTCATCAATTCTGAAACAGGTAGGGTTCCCGCTTCTGACTTTCTCCTTAATGTGTGCTATACCCTTACTAATCTTCTGAGCCTCAATAATTTGATTCTTGATAGTTGATTCTGCTGTGGCATTGGTTACCATGCCATGCTCAACGATTCCAATATTCAACTTTTCTAATTCTTGACATAGGGTTTTATCCCTTATATTGGCTATAAGACAATTACACTGAGGATTCCGACTAAGTGCATCGGCAACAACATTTGCCTTTCCGGATGATAATGCACTTCTATGTCGTAATCCTTAATTAATTCTAGCCATCTTCTCTTGGCGCATATTCAAGTCTGATTGGGTAAAGATATATTTCGGACTTTTATGGTCTCAGTATATACATGACAAGTGTTACCTAACAGATAATGACGCCTTGATTTTTAGTGCATGGACCACTTCTTTGCTAACTCCAAATCATGGGTTGGGTAATGCTCTTCATGGCGCTTTAGTTGGCGTGATGCATAGGCAATAACTTTTCCTTCTTGCATTAACACACAACCAAGACCAATACCGGATGCGTCACAATAGACGTCAAATGGTTTCTCAATATCCGGTTGAGCTAAAATCGGGGCAAAGGGTTAGTGCTTTCTTCAAAATCGAAAAGCACGCTCACACTCGTGACCATACAAACTTGGTCCGATTCTTTAACAACTCCGTAATAGGCTTTGCCACTCTTGAGAAATCCGGAATGAATCGACGGTAATATCCGCCATTCCCGAAAAACTACGGACCTCATGAACCGTTGTTGGTGGTTTCCAATTGAGGATATCTTTCACTTTACTCGGGTCAACGGCAACTCCTTCGGATGATAGCACATGACCCGGGAATTGTACTTCTTTCAACCAAAAGGCACACTTGCTAAATTTAGCATAAAGTTGATGATCCCTCAACCGTTTTAAAACTATTACGAGATGCTCGGCATGCTCTTCTTCATTCTTGGAATAAACAAGAATATCATCAATAAACACCACCACGAACTTATCCAGTTCGACATGAACATGTATTCATCAAATACATGAAATGAGCCGGGCGTTTGTTAAACCAAAGGACATAACCAAATATTCATAAAGACCGTATCGGGTGGTGAAGGCGGTCTTCGAATATCTTCGTGTCTAATCCTAATTTGATGATACCCGACCTCGGATCAATCTTGGAAAAGACTTTGGCTCCGGCTAATTGATCAAAAAGTAAATCAATCCGGGCGAGGATACTTGTTTTTAATCGTCACATCATTAAGTGGACGATAATCTATACACATCCTCAAAGTCTGATCTTTCTTCTTCACAAAAATAGCTGGACATCCCCAAGGTGAAGAGCTTGGTCTAATAAATCCTTTGTCTAGTAACCCTTGTAACTGAGCTTTCAATTCGGCTAATTCCTTGGGTGCCATTCTGTAAGCTCTTCGAGAGATGGGAGCAGTTCCCGGTTTCAATTCTATGCTTGAATCGAACATCTCTTTCGGTGGTAATCCGGGCAAATCATCTGGAAATACATCCGGAAACTCACATACTACTGGGATGTCTTTAATTTCCTTCACACAAGTTGCACAAACTTTTTCAACCGTCCTCTTCACAATTGGAAGTTGAATAAGGAGTTCGGAATCTTTCTCAGGTAACTTTACCTTGACAGTTCTATTGACGGTATCTATAATAGTACCGTATTGGTACAACCAGTTCATACCAAGGATCACGTCTATATCTTGATCCCTTAGAACTATCATATTGGTGGGGAAATCATATCCACCTAGGGTTATGGGGATCTGATATACCACCTCTTTAGTACTCATACGTCCCCCGGGTGAGTGTATAATAAACTCATCATTCATTTCCCCAATGGCTATCGCATTTTTCTCCACAAATGTTTTACTGACAAATGTATGCGATGCACCAGAATCAAATAATATTACTGCAGGGTGTCTTGCGACAGGGAACATACCCATCATGATTGGTTCCCCCGCAGGAATATCCTCCACATTGGTATAGTAGACTTTTCCAGTTCTCTTTTCCCCCTTTCCCTTCTGATCCCTTCGGGGTATTATTCTTGTTTGGTGGTTGAGGCGGACTTCGAAGGAACCTTGAAAACCTGGGTTATATCTTCGAGGACTGGGACATTCACGAGAATAATGTCCAGGCTTTCCACAGTTATAGCAGATGGGTGTATGGCTTTGTGGGGAAGGATTACGAATGCTAGGAGCATTCGGGCCGGCGTGGATAAGGAAAAGTTGCGGCGGGGTCGAACAAATGACTCGCCGTCTGGGTTGAAGCTGTGGTGGGACGATAAGAAGGACGAAAATGATTCACGGGATGGTAAATCACTTTCTCGGCGTTTGATTTGCCACGAGAATATCCGGAGGAGAAATTTTTCTTTTTCTTTTCTTCCTTATGCTCGTATTCCATAAGAACACGATTCTTTTCTTCACAAGATATTGCCATGTTTACCACATCATGATAAGAATCCGTATCACGGATATTCATCATGGCATGAAGCTTTGGATGGAGGCCTCGGATGAACCACTCCTTCTTCTTTCCATCCGAATTCACAAGTTTACGTGGCATACTTGTGACGAGATGATTAAACTTGCCCACATACTTTGTCTACCGAGTCTTCTCCTTGCTTTAAAGCTAAGAACTCATCTAGCTTCTTGGCCATAACCCTGCTGGAATGAAATGAGCGCGAAAGGCATGCTTGAATTCATCCTGTGTGATTTGGTGTCCAAGCGGTCGCTCGGCTTTGAAATTATTCCACCAAGCTCCTAAGGCGGTATTCGAAGCTGTTGTGTAGCAAAGAGGGGCTTCGATGATCCGTACAAGTCATCAACTCAAACTTTTCTTCCATAGCACGAAGCCAATCATTTGCCTCTAATGGCTCATCGGCTCTACTAAAGATTGGAGGTTTTGTGCCCGTGAACTTGGGATAAGAAGTCTCATCTTCTTCATCATCATGTCGATCCTTGTGATCACGACGATTGTTCGACTACGAGCTACTTCTCGTATCGACGAGAGTTCTCTAGTAGCTTGAACCGAGCCGCAATGGCATCGGTCGGGTTTGTTGGGACTGGTGGAGGGTTTGGAAGGTCACCCCTATTCTCGAGAGTCGGCGCTTGTTGTTGTGCGACATCCGCTATTAAAACAAAACTATATAACACCCAACCAGATTTATTGAACTTCAAAAGAAAAAAAAAACAAAAAAAACAACACATATAACTTATTCTTAAAAACAGGGGTTCCATTCTACATCTACCCCGGGCTCATCTACGTAACTTACTATTAAACAAGCTATGTTACATATCCTACAAAAACCTCACTCCTAGTTTAAGGGTTATTCTCGACTCATTATCACTAACGTGAGGCTCCTCTTCTTACGGATTCTCCTCGGCTTCCACATCCTCTTGTATTACTTCACCCAAATCCTCTTGTACTTGCTTGAGGTTGATGATTTGGGTTGAGAAGATTGTTCATATGCTGAATTTGCATGTTCAGATTGACCTCTTGAGCTTCCAACCGAATTGCATAAGCCACCGATTGATGATTGTCTTGAATGAGATGGTCACACCGATGTTGGAGTGTTATCTTCTCGTGGACCGTCTCAATCGATTGCTTGACTACATTCCCCATATTTTTGAGCACTTCGGTTCAACTCAACTTGCGATCTTCAATTTTAATTCCATCACGGAGCCTATCTCTAGCGGCTTCATCCAAGTCCCCGGTCGGGCCTCGATTTCTTTTTGAAGATCTTCCTTGGTCTTGCTCTTTGCTTCCTTCATGAGTGTTGACATGACTAGTGCTTGCTTCAGGATCATTCCTTGCCGCAAGTCGGTGATGCGGGGCGCCCTTTGGTCCCGTCTTCTTTCTAGGGGTCAATTTGGTACGGGCCATCCTGTAGAATAGTTAAGATCAGATTACCCGTGCTCGGGTAGGAGGATCTAAAGGTTTAGCAAGAACGGGATTGATATTACTTAACCCAAACCACATTAAAGGGGAAGGTAATCATTAACAATTGATTTAAACATGATGCATGAATCGAACCTACGTAACAATCAAATAAAAACTTTTTGCATTAAAGATTTTACAAAATAGGGCAATATATAATGCTACTCCACTTATATCCTTTTGAAATTAGATAAGAAAGTTTTTCAATAGAATAAGATAAGAGAATAAGCAATTTGGACCAAAGTAAGAATAAAATTAGTTTGACCCAAATCATTTTGAAGTTTTATAAAGTAATGCTACGCTACCGGTAACGGCGGCTCGATGCCACGGTATGTAAACCTTCCAAATTACAGGGGCCCACATGTACTAATTATCGGTTCAACAACCTTTAATAGTCACATATGTTCACCTATAACCTGAAAAGTACTATTAACTATTCCAACCAGGATCCGTTACAAGGTCATTGCGGTATTACAACACTTTTCAAACATAATCGAGTAAAACAACGGAAGATTTATATTACAAAACTTTTACAACCATTTATTTGAAACAAGTTTTACAAAAAATAAAGTTTGAGTAGTGGAGAGTTTATTACAAAAATTATACTACTAGACCCTGCCCACGGGTCTCACCTCTCACTCATCATCACTTTCTTCCTGAAGAACCGTCATGCGGCACGTTCGGTGCAAACATGACTCCCATATCCCCGCAACATGGGGCAACAAACCCCCGAGTGCGGGAGTACTCAACAAGTCTTACCCGACTAAAGAAAATAGGAGAAGACTTCGGGAATGTTGGTGGTCTAATAGGAATCAAGGTAAGGCTTTTAGCAAGAATCAAGGACTCATTTTTTTTTTTGAGAAAAGCTTACTAATGGTGAATCCTTACTTTCAACATTTTAATTTTCAATTTAGTTTCTCACCTATTCTAGGTGATCTTATACTATAACAAACACTTGTAAAAGTTCCATCACTTATTCCATCTCTTCTACGTTCCATAATTAAACTATGATATAAGTCGGGAAACCAAGTCTCCATATCCGAGAAGCACGGCGATTTGAAATCGATTAACCCAAATGGGGAGTTCTTTCCACACGACATATGTAGCACTTAAGCTTGCATATATCAACCCTTTCTGGATACTCAAAACGGAACCCCGCGTCCTACGCCACCCGAGAATACCGTACACCTCCAATCCGGGACTTTAACCCACGAGGGTAACATGTACTCCCGCCATCTCTCCACTCCCGGTCTTGTGGTTTATGCGTTTCGATTTGACACCCCCAAGATCGGGCTTACCGGAGTATGCGTCGGGAACTAGGGTCGACTGTGATGGGGTGACACCCATGACAGACGTGCCATTGGTCCAACGACCTCAGGCGCGGTGCGTTCCATAGTCTCGATCCACATATCTTACACATTTCCGGTCCTTAATCGACAAGCCGGAAATACTACACCGAGACTCCATTCTCAATGCAAATTACCCGACCGGTCTCAATTTCAACACCATATCCCAATGGTTTTCTCATATAGCATCCTTTCTCATCAAATGCCACTTCGGGCTATCATAAGAGACTCATCACATTTTGACTCAAAAAGTCTAACTAATAAAGCCGGAGGCTAAGCGTTCTAGTATTTTAGCAAAACAAAGTTATCAAGGTAGATATTGAAATAATCAAGGAATGGTAATGCATCAATTAGGTTGTCACTCAACTCCTATCACCTAATGCAAAGCATAAAGCAAAGGTGATATAAAGCTTTGTAAAAAAACACAAGGAAGGTTTAAATGAACCGGGGCTTGCCTTGATCGGTGAAGAAGCTTGATTCGGACGACGGATCTCGATACTCGAATTCGAATCAACGAGAAAAACCCTCTTCGGTGACTTGATCAAGAACTTCACGATCTTCTTCGTTCACTATACGAAAGAATAGTGCATGCTTAATATAATGCCATGCATAAAAACATGGGGTGCAAGGGTGCATAGAAAGATAAACAACTCGAGTACAACTTTCCTTCACGATAAAGTTGCAACCTAACAAAACCAACTTGTTGAACTACCCTACGAGATATCATCACCATTGCCTACGGAGTTCTCAAGGACCATCTGACAGTGGTGTGGTTTAGGGTTCACAAAACAACCCAAAATCTACCCAAAACCCTAATTTAGAAAGCATTAAACAATTTTCTTTTCACATGAAATGATAGGTTATAACATAATAAAATTTTTAACTTTCTCCAAACAAGCTCAAAAATTTTATACAGGTAGGTCATGTCCTAAAACAGTACCAAAATAATTTTCATGATTTTTGGATAAATAAAATAATTATTAAAAATCAAGGAAGATGCATTTTTCAATTAAAATTTGTATTTTTAAATCATGCCAAAAGTATTCAAATTTCAAGTTTCAAATTTTTCATGGATAGACATACTCATGGGAAGGCTACACAAAAATTTTCAGAATTTTTAAAGCTATATTTGAATTTATATGAAATTTGGAAAATCGACACTATTCAAAATAAAGAAATTGGATAAATCATTTGATAAATGAAAAATGGGTTCTGGGGGCGATTTCGGCCTGTTACTGTGCAGCCCGATTCTTTGCTCACGGCCCACAAAGAAACAGTAACGGACCGGCCCTTGAAGGAACAGTGTTGGACCGGCCCAACATGAATAGTGCTTGGCCCAAAGATCGTTCACTTGCCGTGCACGGGTGCTCACCGACGGCGTCGCGTGCTCGCCCACCAGGCGCTCACACGCGCGGCCGTGTTCCGGCGCCGGCGGTGCTCGAAATGGAAAACTAACTACAGAATCGTGGCTAGGGGCTCACCGGGGTCCTAAAACGGGGCTTGGTCGGGGCGGAGGCGAGTCGGAGATAGGTCGGCGACGGGAGCGGCGGCGACGGCGGCGTCGGCTTCGCTGTTCCGGCGAGCTGGGGCTTCAACTGCAAAAACGGTCGAGCCGTTCACGACCACGACGTCCAGGCGACTCCAAATGACTAGCTGGTTGAGTAAAACTCTCACCGGAGACGGCTGACGACGGCAAGGTCAAGGGCGGCGGCGCTCCGACCGGCAGCGAGGAAGACGACGTCGCGGGGGCGATTCCGTTGGCGAGGCGGGCTACGGCTAGGTTCCAGAGATGCGCAAGGAAGTTGCGAAGAGGATGGGCAAGATGGTTTGGCAAGAACTGGAACGACGGCGGCGGCGTCGGCGGCGGCGGAGGAAAACCCTCCGGCGGCGGCGAAAAAAAGAGGGAGACGGCGGCGATGGTGGGCTATTTATAGGCATGGGAGGGGTTAGACAGGTGGATAGCGACGTCGCGAAGGTCCTTGGGGCGCGGACGCTGGAAGGCGCGGCGGTGGACGGCGGCGCGAACCTCGACGCCGGCGGTGGCGAGAGGTGGATTGGCTCGATTCTTGTTCATCCCCAACCCTAGTTTTGAAAATTTCAAATTACTCCCAAATTTTGAACTAAACTCAAAAATTTCCAAAAAGTAACCCCCTTAATTTTTCAAGATCTACAAATTTCATAATTGGACCATTTTCAAAATCTGCCTCTAAATATGACTTTTTGAAAAGCAGCTTCAAAATTTTGAAATTTGAATTCAAAATTACTTTTAAAATCATATAACAACTTGAAAAACTTTGTACATGACTTTTGTTCCTCTCAACAAGATCTACAAACTAGTTTTTAAAAATTTTCTCAAATTTTTCATAAATTTTGAAATTATAGAAAAGGGGCAATTAGGGTTTGAATGAAAATTCAAAATTGCTTTAAAATTTTGAACTAAACTTTGAAAACTCTAAATACCAACTTTGCTCTATTTTGAAAACTCTACCTTTTCACTTTTGTGACCACCCTCAGAATCTTGATAAATTTTGAATAAAATAAAAGGGGACAAACTAGGGTTTAGGATTTAGGGTTTCGGCAAGGGGGACAGTTTCGGAATCTGTTTCCTCTCGCGTCTTTTCGACCGACATTACAATCAAGCATAAAATAAACTTATTTTAGTTCAATGCAACACATGGTGGGCTAATCATGGATGCTTTGCAATGATCATGATGACATGTCGGGGTTTTAGTGGAAATAACACCGAGGGGTGTTCTGACCCTTCCCCTAAAGAAATCTCGTCCCGAGATTTAAAGTTCTAGGGTTTGATAGCGGCAAAGGAAATGTGTCGAGCAAACACATCTCTAACTATTGCATAAAACAAGAAGGGGTCTTACATTTACAAAGATTAAGAAAGTGGAAACTTGGGAAAATTTTCCTTTAGGAAATCCTCCGATTCCCAAGTAGCTTCTTCTTCCGAGTGTTGATTCCATTGGATCTTGTACCATTTGATAGTTTTGCTTCGGGTAACTCGAGCTTTTGGTCTAAGATCCGGATGGGATATTCGAGTAGTAGGTCAAATCTGGTTCTAAGTTAACATTCTCAAAATCAACCACTCGATCCGGTATTCGCAAACATTTCTTCAATTGAGATACATGGAAAACATCATGTACCGACATAACCTTTACGGCAACCTAAGTCGATATGCAACCGGTCCCTGTTTTTCCAAGATTCGAAATGGACCAACATATCGAGGTGCTAGTTTACCCTTGACTCCAAAACGATTCACCCCTTTCATGGGTGACACTTTCAAGTAAACATAATCTCCTATTTCAAATTCCAAGGATCTACGCCTCTTATCGGCATAACTCTTTTTTTGTCGAGATTGTGCTTCTTTTATTTTGGCTTGCACAAATCTCACTTTTTCTTCACTTCCTTTACTAAATCTACTCCATAGAACCATCTTTCTCCGGTTTCGACCAATGCAAAGTGGGGTTCTACATCTGCGACCATATAAAGCTTCAAATGGTGCCATTTGAATACTTTCTTGATAACTATTATTATAGGCAAACTCGCGCTAATGGTAAACATTCATCCCACTTTTTCGAATAATTAAGAACATATGCTCTCAACATATCTTCTAAAATCTGATTCACTCTTTCCGTCGTCTGCCGTGCGGGGATGATAACCCGAACTATGATTTAATTTGGTACCAAGTGACTTTTGCATCTGTTTCCAAAATTTGGACATAAACAAAGGACCTCTATCTCACAATATGCTTAGGGGCTCCATGTAAACTGAAAAATTCGATGGACATATAACTTGGCATAATCTTTTGCCTTATATCCATCTTTCAGCGGGCGGAAAATGGGCTATCTTGGTAAGTCGATCAACTATAACCCGGATGGAATTGAACCCTTTTGATGTTCGGGGTAATCCAACAATAAAATCCATACCGATTTCTTCCCACTTCCAAGAAGGAATAGGCAAAGGATGCAATTGCCCTGCGACTTTCATGTGCACAGCTTTTACTCGACAAGTATCACACTTTCGGCTACATATCGTGCAATCTCAATCTTCATTTTTGTCCACCAAAATCTCTGTTTTAAATCCCGATACATCTTGGTGCTTCCTGGGATGAATAGAATATCTGGTTAAATGGGCCTCATCCGGGATTTGTTGACGTAACTTCGGGATTCTTTGGTACTACTAACCGATCTTTAAACCATAGCACATCGGACTCATCAATTCTCAAATAGGTAGGGTTCCCGCCACTTTCTCCTTAATGTGTGCTATACCCTTACTAATCTTCTGAGCCTCAATAATTTGATTCTTGATAGTTGATTCTGCTGTGGCATTGGTTACCATGCCATGCTCAACGATTCCAATATTCAACTTTTCTAATTCTTGACATAGGGTTTTATCCCTTATATTGGCTATAAGACAATTACAATCGAGGATTCCGACTAAGTGCATCGGCAACAACATTTGCCTTTCCGGGATGATAATGCACTTCTATGTCGTAATCCTTAATTAATTCTAGCCATCTTCTCTGGCGCATATTCAAGTCTGATTGGGTAAAGATATATTTCAGACTTTTATGGTCCGTATATACATGACAAGTGTTACCTAACGGATAATGACGCCAGATTTTTAGTGCATGGACCACTTCTTTGCTAACTCCAAATCATGGGTTGGGTAATGCTCTTCATGGCGCTTTAGTTGGCGTGATGCATAGGCAATAACTTTTCCTTCTTGCATTAACACACAACCAAGACCAATACCGGATGCGTCACAATAGACGTCAAATGGTTTCTCAATATCCGGTTGAGCTAAAATCGGAGCGTGGGTTAGTGCTTTCTTCAAAATCTGAAAAGCACGCTCACACTCGTGACCATACAAACTTGGTCCGATTCTTTAACAACTCCGTAATAGGCTTTGCCACTCTTGAGAAATCGGAATGAATCGACGGTAATATCCCGCCATTCCCGAGAAAAACTACGGACCTCATGAACCGTTGTTGGTGGTTTCCAATTGAGGATATCTTTCACTTTACTCGGGTCAACGGCAACTCCTTCGGATGATAGCACATGACCCGAGAATTGTACTTCTTTCAACCAAAAGCACACTTGCTGAATTTAGCATAAAGGTGATGATCCCTCAACCGTTTTAAAACTATTACGAGATGCTCGGCATGCTCTTCTTCATTCTTGGAATAAACAAGAATATCATCAATAAACACCACCACGAACTTATCCGGTTCCGACATGAACACTTTGTATTCATCAAATACATGAAATGAGCCGGGCGTTTGTTAAACCAAAGGACATAACCAAATATTCATAAAGACCGTATCGGGTGGTGAAGGCGGTCTTCGAATATCTTCGTGTCTAATCCTAATTTGATGATACCCCGACCTCGGATCAATCTTGGAAAAGACTTTGGCTCCGGCTAATTGATCAAAAAAGTAAATCAATCCGGCGGCGGAGGATACTTGTTTTTAATCGTCACATCATTAAGTGGACGATAATCTATACACATCCTCAAAGTCCGATCTTTCTTCTTCACAAAAATAGCTGGACATCCCCAAGGTGAAGAGCTTGGTCTAATAAATCCTTTGTCTAGTAACCCTTGTAACTCGAGCTTTCAATTCGGCTAATTCCTTGGGTGCCATTCTCGTAAGCTCTTCGAGAGATGGGAGCAGTTCCCTTTTCAATTCTATCTTGAATCGAACATCTCTTTCCGGTGGTAATCCAGGGCAAATCATCCGGAAATACATCCGGAAACTCACATACTCTTGGGATGTCTTTAATTTCCTTCACACAAGTTGCACAAACTTTTTCAACCGTCCTCTTCACAATTGGAAGTTGAATAAGGAGTTCGAATCTTTCTCGGGTAACTTTACCTTGACAGTTCTATTGACGGTATCTATAATAGTACCGTATTGGTACAACCGAGTTCATACCAAGGATCACGTCTATATCTTGATCCCTTAGAACTATCATATTGGTGGGGAAATCATATCCACCTAGGGTTATGGGGATCTGATATACCACCTCTTTAGTACTCATACGTCCCCTCGTGAGTGTATAATAAACTCATCATTCATTTCCCCAATGGCTATCGCATTTTTCTCTCCACAAATGTTTTATTGACAAATGTATGCGATGCACGGTAATCAAATAATATTATCTGCGGGGTGTCTTGCGACAGGGAACATACCCATCATGATTGGTTCCCCCGCAGGAATATCCTCCACATTGGTATAGTAGACTTTTCCAGTTCTCTTTTCCCCCTTTCCCTTCTGATCCTTCTGGGTATTATTCTTGTTCTGTGGTTGAGGCCGACTTCGGAAGGAACCCGAAAACCCGGGTTATATCTTCGAGGACCGGGGACATTCACGAGAATAATGTCCGGGCTTTCCACGCTTATAGCGGATGGGTGTATGGCTTTGTGGGGAAGGATTACGAATGCTAGGAGCATTCGGGCCGACGTGGATAAGGAAAAAGTTGCGGCGAGGTCGAACAAATGACTGGCATGTCTAGGTTGAAGCTGTGGGGGTGGGCGATAAGGAGGACGAAAATGATTCACGGGATGGTAAATCACTCTCGGACGTTTTGATTTGCCACGAGAATATCCAAGGATAAATTTTTCTTTTTCTTGTCTTCCCTTATGCTCGTATTCCATAAGAACACGATTCTTTTCCTCACAATATTGCCATGTTTACCACATCATGATAGGAATCCGTATCACGAATATTCATCATGGCATGAAGCTTTGGATGGAGGCCTCGGATGAACCACTCTTTCTTCTTTCCATCCGAATTCACAAGTTACGTGGCATACTTGTGACAGATGATTAAACTTGCCCACATACCGCAATACCGAGTCTTCTCCTTGCTTTAAAGCTAAGAACTCATCTAGCTTCTTGGCCATAACCCCCTATTTGGAATGAAATGAGCGCGAAAGGCATGCTTGAATTCATCCTGGTGATTTGGTGTCCAGCGAGGCTGCTCGGCTTTGAAATTATTCCACCAAGCTCCGGCATATTCCGAAGCTGTTGTGTAGCAAAGAGGGGCTTCTGATGATCCGTACAAGTCATCAACTCAAACTTTTCTTCCATAGCACGAAGCCAATCATTTGCCTCTAATGGCTCATCAGCTCTACTAAAGATTGGAGGTTTTGTGCCCGTGAACTTGGGATAAGAAGTCTCATCTTCTTCATCATCATGTCGATCCTTGTGGTCACGACGATTGTTCTCGACTCGAGCTACTTCGTATCGGGCGAGAGTTCTCCTCAGTAGCTTGAACGAGCCGCAATGGCATCGGTCGGGTTTGTTGGGACCGGTGGAGGGTTTGGAAGGTCACCCCTATTCTGAGAGCTGGCGCTGTTGTTGTGCGACATCTGCTATTAAAACAAAACTATATAACACCCAACCAGATTTATTGAACTTCAAAAGAAAAAAAACAAACAAAAACAACACATATAACTTATTCTTAAAACAGGGGGTTCCATTCTACATCTACCCCGGGCTCATCTACGTAACTTACTATTAAACAAGTTATGTTACATATCCTACAAAAAACTCACTCCTAGTTTAAGGGTTATTCTCGACTCATTATCACTAACGTGAGGCTCCTCTTCTTCCGGATTCTCCTCGGCTTTCCACATCCTCTTGTATTACTTCACCCAAATCCTCTTGTACTTGCTTGAGGTTGATGATTTGGGTTGAGAAGATTGTTCATATGCTGAATTTGCATGTTCGGGATTGACCTCTTGAGCTTCCAACGAATTGCATAAGCCACCGCCTGATGATTGTCTTGAATGAGATGGTCACACCGATGTTGGAGTGTTATCTTCTCGTGGACCGTCTCAATCGATTGCTTGACTACATTCCCCATATTTTTGAGCACTTCGGTTCAACTCAACTTGCGTCTTCCAATTTTAATTCCATCACGGAGCCTATCTCTAGCGGCTTCATCCAAGTCCCCGGTCGGGCGCTCGATTTCTTTTTTGAAGATCTTCCTTGGTCTTGCTCTTTCCTTCCTTCATGAGTGTTGACATGACTAGTGCTTGCTTCAGATCATTCCTTGCCGCAAAAGGCGGTGATGCGGGACGCCCTTTGGTCCTGTCTTCTTTCTAGGGGTCAATTTGGTACGGGCCATCCTGTAGAATAGTTAAGATCAGATTACCCGTGCTCGGTAGGAGGATCTAAAGGTTTAGCAAGAACGGGATTGATATTACTTAACCCAAACCACATTAAAGGGGAAGGTAATCATTAACAAGTGATTTAAACATGATGCATGAATCGAACCTACGTAACGATCAAATAAAACTTTTTGCATTAAAGATTTTACAAAATAGGGCAATATATAATGCTACTCCACTTATATTCTTTTGAAATTAGATAAGAAAGTTTTTCAATAGAATAAGATAAGAGAATAAGCAATTTGGACCAAAGTAAGAATAAAATTAGTTTGACCCAAATCATTTTGAAGTTTTATAAAGTAATGCTACAATAACACCGGTAACGACTCTCGATGCCGTATGTAATGTAACCTTCCAAATTACAGGGCCCACATGTACTAATTATCGGTTCAACAACCTTTAATAGTCACATATGTTCACCTATAACCTGAAAAGTACTATTAACTATTCCAACCAGGATCCGTTACAAGGTCATTGCGGTATTACAACACTTTTCAAACATAATCGAGTAAAACAAATGGAAGATTTATATTACAATACTTTTACAACCATTTATTTGAAACAAGTTTTACAAAAATAAAAGTAGGAGTAGTGGAGAGTTTATTACAAAAATTATACTACTAGACCACGCCCACGGGTCTCACCTCTCACTCATCATCACTTTCTTCCTGAAGAACCGTCATGCAAAGACGTTCGGTGCAAACATGACTCCCATCCCCGCAACATGGGTCAACAAACCCCGAGTACGGGAGTACTCAACAAGTCTTACCCGACTAAAGAAAATAGGAGAAGACTCGGGAATGTTGGTGTAATAGGAATCAAGGTAAGGCTTTAGCAAGTATCAAGGACTCTTTTTTTTTTTTTTTGAGAAAAGCTTACTAATAGTGAGTCCTTACTTTCAACATTTTAATCTCAATTTAGTATCTCACCTATTCTAGGTGATCTTGTACTATAACAAACACTTGTAGAAGTTCCAGCACTTATTCCATCTCTTCTCTGTTCCATAATTAAACTATGATATAAGTCGGGAAACCAAGTCTCCATATCCGAGAAGCACGGCGATTTCGAAATCGATTAACCCAAACTGGGAGTTCTTTCCACACGACATATGTAGCACTTAAGCTTGCATATATCAACCCTTTCCCCGGATACTCAAAAGCGGAACCGCGTCCTACGCCACCCGAGAATACCGTACACCTCCAATCCGGGACTTTAACCCACGAGGGTAACATGTACTCCGCCATCTCTCCACTCCCGGTCTTGGTTGTATGTTTCCGATTTGACACCCCCAAGATCGGGCTTTACCGGGTATGTGTCCGAACTAGGGTCGACGTGATGGGGTAACACCCATGACAGCGTGCCATTAGTCCAACGACCTCGGGCGCATTAAGTGCGTTCCATCTCTCGGTTACACATATCCTACACATTTCCGAATCCTTAATCGACAAGCCGGAAATACTACACCGAGACTCCATTCTCAATGCAAATTACCCGACCGGTCTCAATTTCAACACCATATCCCAAAGATGGTTTTCTCATATAGCATCCTTTCTCATCAAATGCCACTTCGGGCTATCATAAGAGACTCATCACATTTTGACTCAAAAGTCTAACTAATAAAGCCAGGCTAAGCGTTCTAGTATTTTAGCAAAACAGTTATCAAGGTAGATATTGAAATAATCAAGGAATGGTAATGCATCAATTAGGTTGTCACTCAACTCCTATCACCTAATGCAAAGCATAAAGCAAAGGTGATATAAAGCTTTGTAAAAAACACAAGGAAATGTTTAAATGAACCGGGGCTTGCCTTGATCGATGAAGAAGCTTGATTCGGACGACGGATCTCGATACTCGAATTCGAATCAACGAAAAGCCCTCTTCAGTGACTTGATCAAAGAACTTCACGATCTTCTTCATTCACTATACGAAAGAATAGTGCATGCTTAATATAATGCCATGCATAAAAACATGGGGTGCAAGGGTGCATAGAAAGATAAACAACTCGAAAGTACAACTTTCCTTCACGATAAAGTTGCAACCTAACAAAACCAACTTGTTGAACTACCCTACGAGATATCATCACCATTGCCTACGGAGTTCTCAAGGACCATCTGACAGTGGTGTGGTTTAGGGTTCACAAAACAACCCAAAATCTACCCAAAACCCTAATTTAGAAAGCATTAAACAATTTTCTTTTCACATGAAATGATAGGTTATAACATAATAAAATTTTTAACTTTCTCCAAACAAGCTCAAAAATTTTATACAGGTAGGTCATGTCCTAAAACAGTACCAAAAATAATTTTCATGATTTTTGGATAAATAAAATAATTATTAAAAATCAAGGAAGATGCATTTTTCAATTAAAATTTGTATTTTTAAATCATGCCAAAAGTATTCAAATTTCAAGTTTCAAATTTTTCATGGATAGACATACTCATGGGAAGGCTACACAAAAATTTTCAGAATTTTTAAAGCTATATTTGAATTTATATGAAATTTGGAAAATCGAGACACTATTCAAAATAAAGAAATTGGATAAATCATTTGATAAATGAAAAATGGGTTCTGGGCGATTTCGGCCTGTTATCGCGTGCAGCCCGATTACTGCTCACGGCCCACAAAGAAACAGTAACGGACCGCCCTTGAAGGAATAATGTTGGGCCGGCCCAACATGAATAGTGCTTGGCCCAAAGATCGCTCACTTGCCCGTGCACGGGTGCTCACCGACGGCGGCGTCGCGCGCCCACCGCGGCGCGGCGGCGCGCCGTGTTCCGGCGCCGGCGGTGCTCGAAATGGAAAACTAACTACGAGAATCGTGGGCTAGGGGCTCACCGGGGTCCTAAAACGGGGCTTGGTCGGGCGGAGGCGAAGTCGGAGATAGGTCGGCGACGGGAGCGGCGGCGACGGGCGGCGTCGGCCATTTGTTCGGGGCGAAATGGGGCTTCAATCGCAAAAACGGTCGAGCCGTTCACGACCACGGCGTCGGCGACTCCAAATGACTAGGCGGGTTGAGTAAAACTCTCACCGGAGGCGGGACGACGACGGCAAGGTCAAGGGCGGCGCTCCCGGACGGCCGGCCGAGGAAGACGACGTCGCGGGGGCGATTCCGTTGGCGGGCGGGCTACGGCTGGGTTCCGGAGATGCGCAAGGAAGTTGCGAAGAGGATGGGCAAGATGGTTTGGCAAGAACTGGAACAACGGCGGCGTCGCGGCGGCGAGGAGGAAAACCGGCGGCGGCGGATTTGGAGAAAAAGAGAAAAACGACGGCCGTGGCCTATTTATAGGCATGGGAGGGTTAGGCAGGTGGACGGCGGCGTCGCGAAGGTCCTTGCGGGCGCGGACGCTGGAAGGCGCGGCGGTGGACGGCGCGCGCCGAACCTCGGCGGCCGGCGGTGGCGAGGTGGATTGGATTGGCTCGATTCTTCGTTCATCCCCAACCCGAGTTTTGAAAATTTCAAATTACTCCCAAATTTTGAACTAAACTCAAAAATTTCCAAAAAGTAACCCCCTTAATTTTTCAAGATCTACAAATTTCATAATTGGACCATTTTCAAAATCTGCCTAGAAATATGACTTTTTGAAAAGCAGTTTCAAAATTTGAAATTTGAATTCAAAATTACTTTTAAAATCATATAACAACTTGAAAAACTTTGTACATGACTTTTGTTCCTCTCAACAAGATCTACAAACTAGTTTTTAAAAATTTTCTCAAATTTTGCATAAATTTTGAATTATAGAAAAAGGGGCAATTAGGGTTTGAATGAAATTCAAAATTGCTTTAAAATTTTTAACTAAACTTTGAAAACTCTAAATACCAACTTTGCTCTATTTTGAAAACTCTACCTTTTCACTTTTGTGACCACCCTCAGAATCTTGATAAATTTTGAATAAAATAAAAGGGGACAAACTAGGGTTTAGGATTTAGGGTTTTCCGACAAGGGGGCGATTTCGGGAATCTGTTTCCTCTCGCGTCTTTTCGACCGACATTACAATCAAGCATAAAATAAACTTATTTTAGTTCAATGCAACACATGGTGGGCTAATCATGGATGCTTTGCAATGATCATGATGACATGTCAGGTTTTAGTGGAAATAACACCAGGGGTGTTACAGTAACCCCCTACTAAAAGCACTTCCAGTGCGAGATAATACAAGGCTACATCGACTGGCGGGCGTGGGGCATCCGTGCCTAGACCAGGATAAATCTCTATGTCTCTCTCGCTTGTATTATTTCTGCAAACCATTCGGATTTGTGATTGCACAACATTTACTAGTCGGCTTCGAGGACACCCCCTGCTCTTAGAACACCGACAATTCTAGGTTGCGAATGCATAGAAATAATTGATTTTCCTGACCAACTTTAACATGATGCTAAAGAAGCTTGAGTTATTTAAACCTCACATTTCTGCAGACTGCAAGGTTTGGATTAACCCCCACGAAGATGATGTCATTTCTTGCCGACTAGATCGACCAACATAGATGAATTATGGTTTCCATCATGAACGTGTGGGCTGAGATATGACTTTATCTGTAAAATAATCTCGGGAAAACTACTCTTCAAAGGGATATCAACATTGATAGCATCCCAACGCATCCTTGCAAAAACATAGTCTACAAAGAGGTTATCCACCAATTCTTCAAGTAGACCATTACACAATGCACAACCCCAAGAATCCAATAGCATAGACTCCTTCTCAACATGTTTTTAGTACTTAACTTGTCAACAATCAAAAGCCAAAAAGACCTTGTGCTTAGTTTGTCATCTACATTTATACAACCATTTGAGATTTTTATAAACCTTTGCAAAAGCAAACCTATTGGAGCCCCTAGAGTAAAACCATTTGTCATCCTTTTTAGCATCTATTAATCATTGGCTTAAAATCAATTGTCCTTAGCCTATACCAATGCTTAAAGGCAGTCCTAAATAAGTGAAGGGTAGGCTACTCTTAGAACATCCAAAGGTCCTAGCAAGAACATTTAACTTTTCATCTTACACATTTAAGGGGATCATCATGCATGGATTTGTTGAAGTTCACTTTGAGGCCAATGCTCATAGAAAAGATGTTCAACAGAGATTTTAGAAAGAAGAGTTGTCTAGTGTCCTCTTCAATGATAATCAGCTGTGTCATCTCAGTTGCACTGAAAAGTCATCTGTCGACCCTATTGGGCTGCAATATGAGAAGGCCCATGTTTTTATCCTTATTAATCATTGAGTGAAGAAAATCAGTAGCAAGCACAATCATATTTAGGAGCCTTCTATGGGTTTTAGTGGCATCTTTTGTAAATACAAATCCCCAATGGGTCCATTTGCAACTCGTGATGGCGTTTCTATAATTATAAGCCCTACTGAGGGCATGAAGAGAATCTTCCCTCTCACCTACTCTATAAAAGGGGGAGAAGGGGAGGTTTTCGATCTATAACTCTCTCTATTTTCTTTTGTCATACTCTAATAAAAATATTAGCAAATTTCATTTTGTCCTTTCAAAAAAAAAATCTCTAGCATTAATGTATAGGGCTTGTGATTCAAACCCTATGCTACACAACGAAAAACCTTTCTTTGCCCATGCTCGATTCAATTTCTGTGTCCGCCATTGTTCTGGCAGTCCTTAATTGCAAAATAAAACCTCCTCCTTCTTGGGGTGTGCACAATTTTCTCTTCACCATCCTCATGACCTTCTTCTCATTTATCAATAGAGTAGATTCACCATCGATTACTAGATGGAGTTTGCACAAGTGTGCCTTCACTTTCCTCATAACTTTCTTTCCATGTATTACTAGAGTAGATTTCACTTAAAAGGTATTTTCTTAGTAGCGTTAGTCATAAAGCAAACTAAATAAGAGCTATAAAAAACAGCACTTAACACGTTAAATTCAACTTACTTACACTATGGAATGCCTCATAATATAGATCAGACCAAAGGTTACCCATGTCTTTGGTGTGTTGTCCACTCCCGGGCTCAATTGAACAATGAACCGCCTTCTCTTTGTGGGGTGCAGAGCTTGCCCTTGATGGTCTTCGTGACTTCCTTTCCCTCAATCGGCATAGTGGATTCCCCTATTAGTTCATGTATGATGTCTTTCATTACCTTTTTTATGATCTTCATAGATTGTTCATATTTAGGACAAGTGAGAAGCAACATGAAATCAATGTTTTTTTTTGATAAAAATGGAAGGATTGTCAATAGGTGGTCATTACTCATGGATGACAGAATTTTTCTCCTCGTTCGTCGGGAGATTCCCCCCGCTCCTTCTCCTTGTCCACCCGGGAGGTTCCCCTTCTTCTTAGGCATGCTTCGTTTGGGGTTTTTGGGGTTATTGTGGGGTTTTTGAGACAAAACGCGGTTCTTGGAAGGAAGAAAGTGGAGGTGGAGGAGGAGGCGAAGGTAGAGGAGGAAGTGACGGCGATGCGATGGAGAGCGGAGGAGTGAGACACTGGGCCGAGGCGGAGGCCTGGCGGGTGTGGAGGCGGAGCCGTTTCGTTGCTCGCTTCCTATGCGCCGAATGCCAATGTTCCTTTCATCTGAAGGATGTGCACCCCTTTCACCTGCCATACATTCCGCTTGGAGATTCGCGGATACTTTTGCGTTTAGTGAGGCCGACTCTCTTGTTTCAAACACCACCATAATGGTTCATTTGAGGGTAATTTATTTCTCTGTTTCACTTACCGCATCATACAAATACAAATACAATACAATACAATACAGGGAGTTGTATTTCTTGTTTCTCAAAAATAAGAGTTGTATTTCTTTCAAAAAAAAAAAAAAAAGCTACAACAATGCAAGGTGTTGAAGAATAGACAACAAACCCAAACCTGTGAGTTCATGCTCTAGACCGAGCATTTGCTCAAAGCTAGGTTAGATTGCTATCTTTAGTCATTATCCCTCCTCCATGTACTAGTTCTCTGAATCTAGATTGTTCTAGAATTTATGGAACTTCTATAGGAGAAACTTCCATGCAATAACTTAAAGTCATTAGAACTAGAAGTTCCTCCACCTCCAAACACCCCCCCCCCCCCCTCTCTCTTTAATCCACTTTAATAAGACAAACTCTTGTCTTAAGTGGCTAGGAATCTCATGCATGCCCTCCTGATCATCTTCAATCACGATTACATTTATGGTATTAAACCATTATCTTTGTTATAGAATTATCATATATATAAAATATTAGAGCATCTCCAAGAGTTTTGCATTCATGTTTGGCATTTGCATATTTTGCCAAAGAACTCAAAAATCACCCTCAACAGTTTTGCATTCACGTTTGGCATTTGGGGAGAGTTGGCATTTTCTCGGCAAATGGCGCATTTATCTTGTGGCCTTCTGACGTTTGGCATTCGCGGCGCATCGTGCGTATTAGAAGAGGTGAAAGGGCATAAACATAATTTTGTTATTGTCTCGGGGTTCCCGACATAAGTTTTCAAGAGGTGGAAGGACATAAACATAATTTTATTTCTCTCTCGGGTTCCTGATGTAAGTTAGATCTAAGTTTGGCAAGTGAATTATGCCAAACTGTTGGAGATAAACTCTTTTTTTGATTTGACATTTGGATTTGAGAGTTGGCAAACAAAGCCAATTGCCAAACAACAAATGGGGAACTGTTGGAGTTGCTCTTATATAGGCTAAGCTCACAATATATCTAACAGTATTTTTTTCGAGACGCTTTTGTCTATTTTGTTAAAAAATAGGTAAGTATTTGATAAGGTCTCTAAACTTTTTTCTTAAAAAAAAAATCTAGAGATAGATCGAGATACTATAAATGATAAATCTAAATTAAATATTAAGTGCTTATGACAATATCATTCTTTGCGTGCGTGTATTCATAGGGGTGAGTGTGCGTGCGTGTTGAGCGTCTGCGTTATGCTTGTGTAATCTCAAAAAAAAAAATTTAGCTCCATATATATATATATATATATATATATATGGAGCTAAATCTATTTTTAATAAAAATATTTACATTTATGACAAAAATGAATACAATTAGAGCAGTTATAGAATATATTTCATAATAAATTTATTTTAAAACGTAAATATTAATATACTATCTAGTAAAATTTGAGCTAGTTTGACTAGACGAAGTGTACAATTATATTCTTTTGTGGACGGAGGGAGCATCTTTCACTCAACTTTTAAAATTGTTTACCTCATTGTTCTAATTCAAAATGGTTTTGTATTTTTTTTAAAAAATGGTAAATATATGATAACATTTTTAAATCATAGTAAATGTCTCTAAACTTTTAAAAATCCAAAAAAAACTAGAGATACATCTTGGTAGATAAATCCAAATAAAATATTAAACGCTCATAAAAATATCTCTAGATGCTTCAAAAAATAAATTTGTCTCTAGAACATATATATATTTAGAAAATTCCTAAAACATTCTACCTGATATAGACACATGTTTTGAAAACTTTTTGTAATAAAAAAAAAACAGAGTATATAAGATGAATGCATTCAACATTAGGCCTTTTCGGTTAGCTTGGATTGGCTCTATTCTAGGCGGATTGATTTAGCCTAGTTTTGAATTCGATTCATGCTAAAATAGATGTTCGGTTAATAGTTTCGACGAATTGATCTAGCCTTGTTTTGAATCCACCCATTTTGTATGCCAAAGACTTCGGATTTGTTCCACACCTCTTGAGGTCTTGAGCGAAACAACCGAGATCAAGTGAAGCCTAGAACCATTTACGGGGCTATTCCAATCCGACACAAATAAAAAAAGCCTCGGTGTATGTTGCATTCATGCTAATTGAGTTTCATATTTGTTTCCGTGTAAAGTTTTTAAAACATGTTTGCACGAGATTTTTTGGGAATTTTTCTATATTATTTTTTGGATGTTTCTATTTTCTTGTAACTAAATCTTTTTAAAATTTCTTAAGATGTTTTTCATGGTCTCCAAATGTTTTATTTGAATTTTCCGTATCCCAATCAATCTCTAGATTTTTTTAGAACTTTTAAATTTTTAAAAAACATATTCTATGGTTTTAAAACCTTGTCAAAAGCTATAACTAGGAAAAATGACAAAATCGTCTTCAAACCCATTCCAAACCAGGACAAGGAGGTAGGTAATTTGAAAGGGTTTCATGAGTAGTTTCAACTTTCGATGAGAAATCATTGAAACCATTCTCCACTAAACACCCAAGGCCTAAACTTTGCTGGCGCCGGTTAAGGATGTGGTTTTAATTTACTGTCGATTGAGCAAAACTTTATTAAATTTCAGCCACCAGCTGCTAGCTGTTTAATTTTGCATATTAAACTTGATTTTTCTAGAGAAGCGAAACGGCCAAGCTCATCACAATTGTAACAACGACGACTGCCGTTCTTCTCATAAGGGCATCCACAATAGTAATAGCTAGTGCTAGCTACGTAGTCGGGGACGTAGAAGTGAGAGACAACAATAAAGACTATTTTATATTATTGGACCCACATGCTCCTCTCACATGTTCTTGGGCTACGTGAAATAGTCTAGTTATTTGCACGTAGCTAGTGACTACTCTCTCTCGTACTTTTTTTTCTTGCCACGTCACATCTAGATAGCCAAATTGCTAACCATTGCGGATGGCCTAAGTCATGACGTGCGTGGGAATAATGCTAAAATTAAACATTGGACTTGTTTGGTACATCTCAGCTTCACGAGCACAACTATTCTTTTAGAAAAAACTTCATGAGCAACTCTCTAAGTGAAGTTGAACTGCTTTGAAAAAAAATGTTTGGCGAAATAGCATCACCAACAAATTCATGCATGAATATGAAAGAGAAATAAATAAGAGATGGGAGATAAGCTATCTTTTCCAGCTCTCTTCCACTTCATTCTTTTGTGAAAAGGTGAGAAAAACAGTTTCATCCATGAAACTGTTTTGAAAAAAGGTGTTTGGCCCAAAAAAAACAGCTCACAACAACTTCATGAAGCAGCTCAAATTTGGATTCACACGAATTTGAGGCTGCTGGTGCACGTACACCAGCGAGAACTATATATATGAACACTTTGGATTCAAAAAAAAAAAACTGATCAATTTGGAAAAAGTAGTGTCAACATTTATGCTTGAAACAAAATACACAGGCGTAGTAGTAGTAGTAGTGAGAGCACAGGCGAATTAAAGTTGGCAATTAACAACTCAGAGAATGGAACCAAAAGACAAAATTGGCCTAAACGAGCTTCTTCCAAAATGTACGAACCATGGAGGAAAAAACTGTCGTACGTACAAGGAGAGCTCTTATCCGTTGGATAACGCTGTGTATATATCTCGCCAGCCAGCTGCTAGTGGCCAGGACCCCTGGGACTCGGCCTGACGGCAGCTGCTGCGTCCACGCCATGGCCGTCGTCTTCGACCATGCCCTCTCCGGCATGGTCGTGTACGCCGCGGTTGCCGCCGCCGCGTCTTGATTGTTCTCGACCCGGCCTTCTGCTGGTACCTGCCTTGCAGCATCTGCAGTGGAGACGAGGAGAACACCGCAAAGGAGTGCAATGGTGAGAAGGGCGATCGCCGAAGTAGCAGTGGTCTTCATAGCTGAACGGCGTTAATGGGTGGTTATACAGGACACTGTGTTACGGTTAGCTGTGTGCCGGCATATATAAAGCTCAACACACTCTAGAGATTCAGTTGTTCTTTTTCTAGAGCTAGCTAGCTAGAGTGGCTAAAATATATACTGCAGTGTTTTGTCTGGCCGCTCACAACGGTTCTTTGGTCCGTGAGATTTCCTCAAATGTAGCGTTGGAACACAGGATTAAACTTAGTAGGAGTATTAGCCTACACAACTCATCTTTTGATGCGTGGACATTGGCTTAGAACATGGCATATGCATGGTGAGTAACACTGTCATCAAGTTAATTCATCTCTGTTTACTTGCAGCCGCTAGCGAACAAAGAAAGTATATAAAGTCAGTATCGTATAAAAATTAGAGAGTGGATCCGTCGTCCGTGCACAAATCGATCAGCTTGTCTCCACAAGCATATGCTACTGTAGTAGTATGCATGTGAGCTACAGCACGGAGCTCGAAGGAAGCCCGTGCGTCAAATTTGGATTCTGATGGAAGATTTAGTCGACGGACTTGGACCAGGACGCGCATCACTGGGATATAGTTTACTGTCGCCAATGCCGCGGCCTCTCTACACATTGAGGAACTGATTATTTTCAACCCGGCCGGCCGGCCGGCCAGCTCCGAGCACGAGGGTCGCAAATTACGCGATGTGTTAGGGTTTGTTAATTATCCTACAGTACGTGTTAATGTGGAGTAGAGCAGAGCATCATGCGCCGGGACAGCAGCTATAAGCCCTAGTATTTTCCACCGGCCTACATGTACTACCATCCATATGCACATGCCGGAGGTGAACTCATCGAGGTCAAACTGTCATACCTACCTGCCACTCGTGTTCAGTGTCCATTTGATATTTTGATTCAAGGGCATCGATCAAGAAGCACCAACGGTCAGGTGCCGGTTGGCAACCTAATAATATCGTTTAGAGCATCTTGTAAAGTTTTAAAAGGGCAAAAAATTATAGTTTTGGGTGGTTTCATAAATATATTGGAAACACAAGAAAGTAGTTTCTCCTCCATGATTGCCCTGTTTTTTTACCACACATCATAGCGTCAGACCTCTCAGCACACCTCTAGACACCTACACGCACACACCCCTCCCCCGGCCTCCCCAAGACGCCCAAAATCTATTTTTGGGCACCAAGAGGGGAGTCCAAATTTGAGGCGTCATGAGAGCGCCTCCAACGGTTTCCTAAATCTCTATTGAAAATGTGAGTTTAGGCATGCCCAAGAATAAGAGCCCAATAATTCTCAAAAACGACTCCTACACTGTCAGTGTTGATCCATGTTGTGAAAAATGAGAGGAGCGTGTGGAAAGATACCTGAATTTGAGGCCTCACTATATCGGCTTTGGTGTGGGCTTCACCTGCTTCTCCAACTATTTCATTTCATCTCGCGCTATGTCTTTGCCTCCATCGCCATCCGCCCTAGCTATTCTAACCGCGGCAGTGATTAGTGACTTGATTAATGGGTCAATATGTGGGACTCTGATGGTTTAACACTCAAGACACAAGAAGGTTTATCATGGTTCGGTCATCTAAGCACTATGTCCAATAGCTAATTAAGTTCTTTAATTACATTAGAATGCTTAATCGAGTTCTTACAGTGGAAAAATAAGAGAGATGATGGTCCGAAAACACTTAGTAACCTAGGATTTTTTAAGGGTTTTTATGCATTGTCTCACAGGTTAGAGGGCTAGAGGAGTACAAGGAAATAGGTTCTAGAAACTCCCATGGCGGGCAATGGAGTGCTAGGATTTCATGTGCTAATTTTTGAGTTATTGGTCACGTCAGACGTTGTTACTTCTTGGGGCAACTGCCTCTTAACATCGCTTGTAGGAGCCTAGTGTTGATCGTTAGGGATTGGAGTTACTGTTATGCCTCATCTACATTTGTCTTCCTTGTGGCGTTTGTCGTACGCGAGAGGGAGCAGGTGCATGCTTGGGATAAACTGATGAGTGGGTCGCTCTCTTCTTTCCTCATGTAGGTCCGTGGGCTCGCTCTTGTCATGGTGCATCACGCCTAACCATGCATGATGTTACCATCTGGGACTAAAAGTTCTCCGACGTCCATATTGGACCAGGGACTGATACATTCATCTCGTACCCAATACTAGCCGAGACTAATGTGTTGAACCTAAGTTTGTTCTCTAGTAGTTTTTGTGCGGATGTCCAAATATGATTTAGGTAAAGTTGTTTTAGTACCCAAAACAGGATTAGGATTCTCCTAATGGCAACAACCAATAAAAAGTCATAAAGATACGTCCATAAAGGAGAAAATAAGAAAGAAGATAAAAAAAAGGAAGGGAAGGGAAATTAAGGCTTTGTTGGGTTAGCTCGAATTGGTTCCATTCCGGATGGATTGATTTGGCCTAGTTTTGAATCCGGTTCATGTTAAAATTTGCATTCAGTTAAGGATTATTCCGTACGGATCGATCTAGCCTAGTTTTGAATCCGCCTATTTTGTATACCAAAAGGCCCGGATTTGTTCCACACCTCTTGAGGTCCGGAACGGAAACAATCGGATCAAGTGAATCCCTGGTCTAGAACCGTTCCTGGGGCTATTCCGATCCGACACAAATGAACAAAGCCTAAAGTGAAAGGATACATCCGGACGGTCCTGTGCTCATTTGCTCACACGAATTTGCCCACCTGGCCATCTAGTTCAATTCATTTCACGAGGGTGGGCATCACAAGAATCCTGCTCATCCCTGTCCCATGCAGTGGTGACCCCGATGTGCGGTGGAGCTGTTTGACACCGATCTGTTATCAGAACAAATACATTGTAGCATGGCTAATAAGCCAGATTGATAAGTTAAGTGTACCGCATTTTTGTCGAGCCGGCAAGCGTCATGGCCATCGAGCCAGACAACGTGTAGAGCGGGCCGCGTGCACGTTGTTCTTGAGGATCAGAGATTGTGCATGCTACCAGGCACTGACCTTCGGCGGCTGGCGTTGAGTACCAAGTCCGGCCATCCGGCATGTGGGAGTGTGGCTCCGGCGGGCCCCACATTGGAGGCTTGGAAGTTGGCGACCGTGTGGTTCCGACGGAGCAGGCATTGCGAGGTGTTCATGGCCCCGTGGGAGGTGAGCCTGTCATAGCCAGAGAAGCTCCACCAGACAAGCCCAAGGAGAAGAGAAGCAAAAAGCCCAATAGGAAGTTTATCGTCCCAATTTGGAGCAAGTAAGAAATCGGCCTGTAGCATCAGGGAGCCCTTGCGGTGGAAAATATTCCTCTTCTTCTGTCTTGGGTTGTTAGCCTCCCAGCGTTTGCCTCTCCTGACCCGTGATGCCATAATGGAATCATGGCGTGCCCGTCGCCTCACGAATCTGTGGATTTCGGTGATCTCTAGAAGGGCGCTGGGTCTTCAATCGGAGTGTAGTTGTAGGTTTGTTTGTACAAGGTGGTGTGAGTAGTGTGAGTGTGTTGTGTGGGCGTGCGTATGTGCGAGCGGATGCTTCTGGCTGTACCCGGATGAGAGGGTCAAAAAAAAAAAAAAAACCTTGTTGGCGGCGTTGGCGCGAGCCGACTCGAGACGGTAGGATATGCCAGGCTATCTTTTTTTTTTAATAATGGATAAACATATCCGGCCTCTACATCTAAGGATGTACACGTACCAATTATTACACAAACTTTCAATGAAAGATAAAAAGAAAGCCATGGCCTTATAGATCGACCGGGGAAGCTAGTTCAAACAATATAAGTGATTCCATCCTTTATTGGAAATCTCTAAAGCAATAATTTCTAATTTCTTGCTCGTTGTTGAGATTGCTTCCTTGGCTGTCTCAAATCCACGCTGCAGCCGGGGCCCAAGAGCGTAACCAATACGCTCCTCACGAAAATTATCTGCAAAATAGAGTTAGATTTCATTTGATTAAAAATAGCATCATTACGGCATCTCCGGATAGCCCAACACATGGCAGCCACCCCCACCCAAATCAAATTTCTAATCTTTTTATTTTGATTAGCTAGCCAATTCGAACATATGGTGATTGATCGAGGTTGAGTTAGACTAGTAGTATAAAAGATAATCCTTCGGATCATTTTGGTAAGGGGACAATCTAGGAATAAATGTTGGATAGTTTCATTCCTATTAAGCAAATGCACTTCTCGACTCCCTTTCCAATTTTTTCTTAGCGATGTTGTCTTTGGTCAAGACTACCCCTCTCTGTAAAAACCAAAGAAAGATCTTAATTTTTAGAGGAACTTTTATCTTCCAAATCTTCTTATGACGAAAAGGTGATTGTGTATTCATAAGGTCGAGGTACATCGAGCGGACGGAGAATAACCAGATTTGGTTAGACTCCATCTAAAGTAGTCCCACCCATCCACCAATTCTACATTTGAGATCCGTGCTACTAGATTTAGCCATTACGTAAGTTTATTATCCACGAGCCCTTCTAAAAGAGATGTTTAGTGGGCTAGTAGCCATAACATTAGCTACGGTTGTGTGCGGATTTCGTACAATATTATATAAAAGATGGATATCTAGCTTTCAGAGGCTTATCTCCTACCCATGTAGCGTCCCAAAATCTAGTGGTGATTCCATCTCTGATAATGAAAGAACCTTTAGCCAACACCTCCTCTTTAATATGCATGAGGCCTCTCAAAAATGAGATTCATTAGGTTTGGCTATCACTTGAGTTAGGGATTTGGATTTTAGGTATTTATTCCTTATAAGAGATTGCCATGTGCCTTCCGTGTTCATCAAGTTAACCAACCATTTGGCTAGAAGACACTTATTTTGCAACTCTAGATTTAGGATACCTAGTCCCCCTTGGTCTTTAGGGCGGACACAGGATGTCCCATCGGCAAGTCTATATCTATGTTTATCCAAGAGCCTTGCCGAGAAAATCCTTGATCTATAATAATCAAGTTTTTAATCACCCCTTTAGGTATCTCAAAAAGGACATCATAAACACGGGTAGGCTGCTTAAGACCGAATTAAGTAGAACTAGTTTTTCCCAGTAAGACAAGTATTTTGCTTTCCAACAGGGACCGGTTTTTGTTTAAAAACGATCTTCCACCTTTCTCCATTCGAGAGTTCGGGGAGTTTTCTATGGTGCATTGGGATTCCTAGATATCTAAAAAGGATAGTCCCCAATATTGCATCCAAAGAGATTGGTATAGAAGGTTTCCATCTCTTTAGTTGCACCATAGCGAAGATTTCGCTCTTGTGAAAGTTGATCTTGAGCCCAAATAATTGCTCAAAGGCGCAAAGCAACAATTTCAGATTTTGTGCTTGTTCGGGTCGTGATCAATAAATAGAATAGTGTCATCCACATATTGTAGTATAGATAACCCGTCATCTATAAGGTGAGGAACGACCCCTCTTATCTGACCATCGGCTTTCGCTCTATTAATAAGAAGAGCTAGCATATCAGCAACGATGTTGAATAAGATCGGTGACATAGGGTCTCCCCACTGAGACCGCATTTTGTTTGGAAGTAGGGTCCTACGTCATCATTGACCTTTATCCCCACACTTCCTCCGGTGACCATATTTTGAACCCACTGGCACCATTTGGGGAGAAACCTTTCATTCGTAGCGTTTGTTGAAGGAAAGACCACTTCACTTTGTCGTATGCCTTTTCAAAATCAATTTTGAAAATGACACCGTCTCTCTTTTTGGTGTGAAGTTCATGGATGGTTTCATGTAAGATTACGACCCCTTCCATTATATTTCTAGGGCATAAAGGCGTCTGTGTTGGCCTCACCACGGTTTTAGCTACCAAATTAAGCCTATTTGTGCCCACTTTAGTGAATATCTTAAAACTCACATTAAGCACACAAATAGGCTGTTCTGCTGAATTTTTATTGCATTATTGACCTTTGGAATTAAGGTAATAATACCAAAATTTAGGTTTTGTATAGGTCGAGAGCCTCCACTGTGCAGCTCAGCAAATAAGGATAAAAGATCTTCCTTAATAACTCCCCAAAACACTGATAGAATTCCAGGAAACCATCCGGGCCCGGAGCTTTATTATGCTCCATTTGGAAAACCGCCTCCCTCACTTCAGATTCGGTGAATCGGCTTATGAGGATATCATTTTCCTCCGGTGATACCTGTGGGATATCCAGGTTTTGATCTTCCATCAGGGAGATATCAGAATTTTTTGGCTGGCCAAAGAGGTCTTTGTAATAAGTCGTAATATGACTTTTGAGGTGATCATCACCTATGACAACGCCTTGATCATTTTCAAGTTTATAAATATGTTGCTTTCGATGTTTCCCATTGGCCACAAGAAGAAAGAAGAACGAGTATTAGCATCCCCTTCTAAGAGGGCTTTGACTTTGGCTCTTTCATACCATTTTAGTTCCTCCTCTCTCAGAAGATTAACTAAACGTTCTTTTAGATAGTGCTTTAGATCAATCTCTTGACTAGATAGGGGAGAAATCTCAGTTTTTTTTATCAATGTTGTCTAAAAGAGCCAACAAAGTCTTTTTTTCTTTGCGATAAGACCCTGCTGTATGTTTCGCCCAACCCCTAAGATATTGTCTGAGTCTATGGATCTTGAATTGCCATCTTTCAAGAGGGGTAGACCCGGAGCATGGAGATTGCCAGATATTTGCAACCATATCATAAAATCCATCCCAAATCAATCATCCCCTCTCAAATTTGAAAGGACGATTGTGGGTAAGATGGGTCGAAGCGCTAGTGTTAAGCACTAGGGGGGTGTGGTCTGAGATATTCCTATCCCTAGGCTCTACTGTTGATAATGGGAACATGATTTCCCAATCCGTGCTTACTAGAACTCTATCCAACTTTTCAAAGGTTGGATTGTCCCTGCCCCGCCCATGTGTATTGGCGGCTGCCATTGTGATTTCTTTAAGCATCGAGAGATTCAATGACAAAGCATTAAAAGATTTGGCCATTTAGGGTCAAAATCCCCAAAACTCTTATCTTCTGGCTTTCTCATAATGTTGAAATCTCCTCCTATAATATATGGAAGGGTTTATTTGGAGCACGTGTTGGCGAGTTCTATTAAGAAAGCACGCTTGTTACGAAGCCGTCTTTGGCCCATAAACAGTATATAGCACAAATTTGAAGTCATTTGATTTGACTCTTAAGGTGAATTTTACATAAAATTCTCCCTCGTCAATGGCTCCAATGTCGAAGACATTCATGTCTGCACCTAGCAGGATACCCCCCGACCTTCCGTGGGGTGCCATTGTGTGCCAAAAGAAAATCATGTCCTGCACAAAGATTTTTGAGGACATGATCCGGGAGGAGTCTCGGCTTTGTTTCGGATAGAGCAATAAAATTAATTTGCTCTTCCTTAACTAATTCAGCCAAGAACCTATGTTTAGCCAAGTCTCCCCTCTGCTATTCCGTAAGACTCCCTTCATTTTAAAACAATTTTAGAGGGGGTTTTGGCTTCTTGGGAAGTTTGCCATTTTTAGTATTTTTGGCATTATTATATTTCTTCTGCGCGACGGAGTGGAGAGAGATCTATGATTTGATCATTCTCCTCTTCTGCGAATTCTCATTTATAATACCACGGGCGTGGGTGAGAATTGCATCAAGTTGGTTATCCTGCTCATCCTCACTCTCAAGATTGGAGGGATGTATAGATTTAGCACAACCTTTCTTTTTAGACAAACTTACAGTTAACCTATTAACCTCTAAGTTTTTTAATTTAACTATAGCTGAGGTGTCTAGGTTGATGCCTACCCTACCAAGGTTTGATAAAACTTTGGAATCTGGAAAGGTAGTGAAAGAGTTACACGGAAATTCGGTTCTTCTTTCTTTGCCGATCTGTCTCCCTTGAGGAGAGTATGGATGTTCGCCGTTGCGCGTTTCTGGAGCTACGTCCACGGTACCTTGATGGGTGCCGCTGTAATTTCAGTGCCATCTCCCCACGGCCGGGGAAGTAGTGCCCACGGTTTGAGCACCACATGTGCAAAGGTTGCAGTTGGCGTAGCACGTGGTGAGGTGGCTCCCGAAGTTGGTGCGGGGGGGACAGCGGCATGTGGCGATGTCGGGGAAGAGCCACGTGCCGCCAAGGTGTCCTCCATGCCCTTCTCCGTGGTCGAGTAGTGGACATGGGGGTAGCAAGCGCCCCCGCACGACGCCAAAGTCGGAGAAGGTCGGTGGCGTGCCCTCCTCCAGGGGCGAAGCCACCAGCGGGAGTGCCGCCTCTCCCTCCACGGTACCGACCCCCTCGACGCCCTCGTCGATAGAAGGCGAGGGGGTCCTGAGCGAAGCACCATCCACCATGGGTGTAGCGAGGGGGTGAGGGGGCGGAGGGCGCGCCCACCCACTCGGCCGCCACCGACGGGTTGCCCCCTACGGGACGAGGTGGCCAGCGAAGAGGGCAGCCCGACCCCCTCCACCATGACTCCACCCCCACCTTGGTAGATAAGGCGGCGGTGGAGTCCCTCGGCGTGGACGGGGCAACAAGCACTGGCGTATTGCCGGCCTCGACCACCGCGGGAGCGATCAAAGAAACACTGCCACCCCCGTCAGTAGGGGCAGCACCAACCTCCTGCACAAAAGGGTGAGAGAGAGGGGGCGAAGGCGGTGTAGAGCCCCTAGACCCTCTCCCAAGGTGACCACGTCCACCATATCAGTAGCCCCTGTCAAGTGCTCCGCCAATTGAGTCACAGCAAAAGAAGAAGAAAGCAATTCGTTAGTGGAAAAATTTGCCACTTCTTTTTTACGTCGGTGGAGTTGGAGACCCATTGTCGACTCTAGCATCACTTTAAGGCTGATCTCATTTAGGAGTTGATCAACAGCCTCACCAACAATCTCCTTCACCAGAGCTGCCTGTTTCTGAGGGGGAAGACTCTGAGAAGGATGTGAAGTCTCCTGAGAAGTGGTAGTATTGCCCCTGAGGCGGGCCTTGATTTTCCGCCTCATCCATCTCATGGTCACTTCCTCTTTGGGTCTTTATCACTTGTCATCCAACAAGTCTTCATCCCCCGGCTCAATGGGATCCATCAGAAAAGCTGCTTCATTAGGCTTAAAAAATAGGCGGTAGATACCAGTGCCGACACAGACATCAACATAATCTGGAATCTTTTTAACATCATACACGCCCACTAGAATGCGTGCACTGAACGTAAGCCCGCAGTGTATCATATCCACCTTGAGTAGTCCCGATGATGGTACCAACAGCCCACATGGGGAGAAAAGAACAAAGTACCACAGGCACTCGTGATCATCACCCATACCTGTTCCAATTGCCTTATGGGTTGGACATCATCCACAAATTCAAAGAAAAGTGATAGTGCCTTCCTTGTTCTTTGTGTTGATGGTGACAATGGCTACCATGCGGTCCGATTCTTCTGGCTAGGAAAAGGTACAACAAAAGTCTTTGCCCCGTTGCTGCACTTCCCGGTCCCAACGAACCGGGATGATCCTTGCCCGGCTCGGCTTGTAGCAACCGAGCAAAAACCTCTCCCGCATCAAGCGTGATGAGAGCTGCCGGCGATGACTGGAATGTTTCCACCACTTGGCCGTTCCTTGCGGCTTGAATGTGGAAGAACCCCATCCCATCCTCGGCAGCGCCGCATAAAGCGGCCCGATGGTTTGGGGCCCCTTAGGAGAGGACACTTGGTTGGTGAAGTGCTCCTCCATGCAAATAGAGCACTCCATCTTGATGATATGTTTCCTCTTCTTACTCGGATCGGCGGCTCCTGCCTTGCCATGCTTGGTGTGGTCCTCGGCTCCACCTCCCCTCCACGAGGATCGATGGCGCCCGCCCGCGTCGAAACCACGATGCCGGCGGCGGGTGGCGGCCTAGGCGCCCTCGGGCGGCGGTCGTCGGACGGCCTCCACGTCAGCGGGGTCGCCTCCTGCCCCGGTGGTGGATCGCCACGCCCTCGACCACGGCAGCGTGGTTGCCGCGCCCACGAGATGCCCGCCCGCGACCGGCGTCCTTAGCATGGCCCGACCGCGTCCCCCGCCAAAGCGGGCGCCCGGCCACAGGCACCATTGCCTCCCTCTCCCTCGTCTCCGCCCGGCCATCGATGCGTCACGGTAGCTCGGTGCCGCGGCCGTGTGGATCGGTGCAGCGGCGGTGTCGCTCGATGAAGTGGCGGCGTCGAAAAGGTTCCCAGCGGGCCGTGGCGGTGTCGAGGACTCGCGGATTAACCCGAGCGTCCGGCCCTCCCTTCACGATCGGGTCTTGTCGGCCCGGGAACCGAAGGAGTGGTGGCGGCTCCCTTCTGATCGGTCGGGAACCGACAAAGGCTCGACCCGACGGTGAAGATCGCGAGGAACCGCGTTGGTGGCGAGACTCGGTCTTCTTGGCGGCTTTGTCGGGAGAAACGGCCGCACCGAGCCTTGGTCGCCCCCGATGTGGGCGGGTCGATGGCGAGTAGGCTAGCGGCGGTGGCGGCGGTGTCGAGAATGGCGGCGACCGGCGCCTCGGTCTCCCTCTGATGTGTACCGAGTCGGGGCCGCGGCGACGATGAGCCGGTGGCGATCCTCGGTCCGTTGGCGAGGTGCGTCACGCGAGGAGTCGGCGGGATCGGCGATCCGCTTCGGTCCACGGGCGACAACTTCGCGATCCTCGGTCGAAGACGGACCCGTACCGCCAGTCCGGACACGTGCGGCCGGACCTGACTCGGTTGAGCCAAGGGACAGACCGGATCCCAGACATGGACGGGCGTTTGGAATTTGAATATCCCAAGATCCACCTTTGCCGGTGAACTGCTCCACAATCGGGAGAAGGATGGCCCCGGCGTAGTCGCCCGGCGTGAGCCTTGGAGGAGCAAGAGGGCCCCTCCGGATCTTTTTCCGAAAACCACTCCACGCCCGAAGAATCTCATCCCGAGCTAGGAGGTCGGGATCACGATGGCGACTTGGATCCTTCGTTGTAGCCTTCTGCGGTGCCTTCCGAATGGCAGCGGAGGCGGTTACCATTAGGACCTCTCAACTCTCATCCTCACGGAGAGATATGGTGGAGATCGCCCGGCCGGCCGGGCCGGTTGACGGTGGATGACGGGGCGGCGGCGGTTTCGCGAGCCGGAGGAGAGGGGCGGTCGCGGCGGCAGCGGTCGCCTAGGTGTGCTTACCCTAAGGCTTGCTCATGCCAGGCTATCTGGCTTCTGGGTTTATCTGCAGGAAGTATTACTAAATGTGTATCCTAGTATTCAAGTTTTATCGGTAGACATAATTCGTTCATTTGCTAACCATTCTTGGCAGGCAAACCAACTTCTCCGTGCAACCGTGCAAACGTCTAATCTAGGTCACAGGATGTTGATCCAAGGGAACATGGGGTATTAGGAAATTTGCACTTAACCACCCGTCCTAATCAATATCTTGTGGCGCGCAGATTAAAGTTTGCACCAGAGAGATATATGTTCCCTTCAAGGTAAGCACCTGTGCTACTTTCAAATAAGGATTGAGCAATCAGAACCATTTTATCTCCTTCCATGGTCCAATTCTTAATACGGTGCTAGACAATAGCCAAGTCGGTATCGTCGGATACGACGATTCGCGAAATCAATGTATCGTCCCAGCTGGTACCCTGATACACATGTCTCACTTGCACCCAGGCACAAACAAGACCAACCCGTTCCACTTCTCCCAGATCCCGTTCAAACTTGGACTCCAAATCCCCACACTTGAGACCCAGCCTTAGTGCGGTGCAAGGACCTAAGACCTAACGTCAGTGCGGTGCAAGGACCTCCACCTTTCACCACCTCCAACCAGTCGGTCCGGAAAGGGTCGGAACCCACGAGAAGAGAGTAACGAGTCTTCCCGCTCCCATAAGCAAGTATATGCTCAGGATAATAAGTTTCTGACATGTCTATATACTATCTAAAGGAACGGACGACCTCAAATGACACGCGCATGATAAATGTTTCGAGACCAAAATCCATATAGTAGATAATGTAGCCGTGCATCAGTCCAACCAAACACTGTATGTTGATTAGTAGGATTCACCGGCCAGGGTCGTTATCAACACAACACTGTATGTTGATTAGTAGGTTTCACCGGCCAGGGTCGTAATCAACAGGACACATTTACATTACAACATGCGAGATACCACAAGCACTACCTAGTACCAACAGGGAGATAAAGATCAAGATCGATCGCTGAACCTTTGTTTTTTTCATATAAAAAGAAGAGGCTCACAACAATCGGCATCAACAGTTGTTGTGGCTACACAACAAGACAAGGCGACTGTCAATCTCTATGACTAGCTAGCTAGCGTGAATAGGAGTACTACGTGTTTCGGTATTGTTGGCAGCACAACAAGACAAGGCTACACATTTTAAATTATAAATTGAATATAAATACAGAGATAAATATTATTGGATACCATACATGTAGGGGGTGGTAAAGGGCCTTCTAATTTAAGCTAGCAAATTTAAGGATTCGACCGGATTAGGATCAAATCGTAAAACTATACAATTTTTGAACTAAAAATAAATAGGGCCGAGTGAAATTGTGAAGGAGGAATAAGGGCCGGATCCATTACCACCCCTACATACATGTTCAAAATCGTGTAGATATTAGGATTTGAGATATCATTTTGATAAACTTTCATCAAAATCAAGTAGATTTTGGATTTTGGGATATCTATTTTGTATTAATCGATCCAACAATGTTTGTTTACTTGTTCATGTTCAAATTAAAATGTGTGATTAAGGCCACTCTCAATGGGAGGTTTCACTTATTGGTTTCCAAGGCGTGGCACTTGTAATGAAACAAAGTGTGAAACATGGTGTCTCAATGCACGTTTTGTTGCACGGTTTCATAGATATATTTTGTCTATTCATGGGGCCACAACACACGCATGGCGGGCAAAATCGCGGCAGTTTTTCTCTGCGAGTTAGCCCCCTGAGAGTTTCGCAAATCAACAAAGCCCATATCTAAAAAGTCTTCTCTCGGCACTTTTGCACCTTGAACCACGAGTGAAATGAAATTATGCATAGGCCCATATTCTTCTACCATTGTAAGAACCGGATTGAGGTCGGGGGATCCTGCGCGTCGTGCGGTGGCGGTGGCGGTGGAGGTCGGTGTCCGGGCGGGCGCCGTGGCCGAGCCTCCACGCAGCGTGGCGGCCGGGCGGCGGATGTCGCATCCGCGGTGACGGAGCCCGCGGCAGCGCGAGACGCATGCGGCGGAGCTTCAGCGGCGGCGGAGCCAGCCAAAGACGCTATGGAGGGGCGGCGGCGACGATGATGAAACACGATTTCTTCCTCCGGTCGCGGATTTCGGATGGGTTTCACCGTGTTGGAACGACGTCGAAGAGTTTCACCAAGGTGAAACTTTTTTTTTCTCTCTCTCTCTGGTCGTTTCATCCAAAAGTAGATTTCTGCTGAGATGACACTATATTTAATGTGCATTAAACACTATGAAACTCCTATTGAGACCGACCATACTGCTATCCAGATTAGTATCTGATCCGAAATCCATCCCCACTTGGGTGCTGTACTTAACGTAATTATTGTCCCTTTGACAACCCCTATATTGATGTTACGATGTATAAGAGCAAGTATTATGGCAGTCTAAGTTTCTAAAATGCTGATGTGGAGGAGAGAAGGGAGGAGAGAGAGAGAAGAAGGGTCAGAAGCTTACGACCGGCTTGGGCACAAGAACCAAGGCAATATGTGAGAGAGACAAGTGGGTCCTATATTAATTAGAAAGAGCTAACTGTTGTATGAGTGAGTGGAAGAAGAAGGCAGTAAGGTTCCTTTACAGCCCGGCTTGCTAGTCTGTATTATAAGACTTGTTCTAAGGTGGTGGTGTACTAATTAGTCTTGGGAGCCATACTGTTGTCATCCTTCATTCCTTCCACCGGCAATTAATGCGTAATTATTGTCCCTTTGACAACCCCTATATTGATGATACGATGTATAATGTGGTGGTGTACTAATTAGTCTTGGGAGCCATACTGCTGTCATCCTTCGTTCCTTCCACTGGCAATTAATGGTCACTATGTGCACGCAACTTGATTCGACTACTCCCTCTGTCCCTAAGAGCACTTACAAAGGCAAACTCTACCATAGACAAATTGCTGATGTGGCGTTGTATTTATTGAAGAGAGAGAGCAAAAACACAAGAAACCAAGTTTAACTAAGAAACCAAGTCTTCACGCTAACCAAGACAATTTGTGAGAATGACAACTGGGACATTTGACATCATGATAGAGAATTGCATTGTGGAAGATAGTTTCTTGACACAATATCCAACACTATAGAAACCATGATAGTTTCTAGCATTGTGAGTGCCCTAAGGCCAGTCTCAATGAGAGTTTCATGACTGTTTCATGCACATTAAATGCAGCGCCACATCAGCAAAATTTCACTTTTTGCATGAAACGCCTAGGAGAGAGAAGAAAAGAGTTTCATCATGGTGAAACCTTTGGGTACTGTTTCATATGCGTTGGAAACGATGTGAAACCCCCATTGAGACACAAATAACGTTTCACCATGGAACAATGCAATTAAACCATGCAATGAGAGAGAGGCTGTGGGACCCTTTTGAGCATATGAAACTGCGCAAGACCTGAAACGTGCATTGAGAGAGATATCTATTTTATGCCAAAGTTTCACATCTTGGAAACCGGAGGTGAAACTCTCCATTGAGACTGGCCTAAATATTTGTCTCTAGAAAACCATGTTTTCTTCTGACACGTTTTTCGGGTGACACACGTAAAGGAACGAAGGGAGTATTCGTCAATTCAAGCATCTTAAATCATTTGGCATGGTCGATCATTAAAGGCTGTCATCCTGCTAGTATGCGGTGGATTGTACGAGTCTGCCCCTGGCCCGTAGCACACGCGTCTGTCCCGCTCCCGCAATAATCGCTCACTTGTGCCACGTTCTTCGTTGCACCGCATTAATCTCCAGCGACCCAGCGAGCGCGCATGGCCAAAAAATCAAGGAGTCGAACTAGCGCCCATAGACTGGTGCCCGCTAACGACTAGCCACTTGAGCTGTGCAAGGTTACTGTAAAAGGGACACCCGCAGAGCTATTTGATAAGGGCACAAGAGAAAAAAAACCCTCTAATTAATGACTCCTTAGTAGCACAACCAAGCTCCTACACATTTCTAATAGCAAATGAATTCTATCCTAATTGACGAGCTCCTACACAACTATAGTAGCAGAATTATATCCTAATTCACTTCACCACACAATATAGGTACTAGCTAAACTAACTACTCTAGCCAAATGAAAGAGCAACTAACTAGCATACACTAAAGCTGTCACCACTAGAGAACTACATAAGCAACATGCACAACACAAGCATGAAATGAATGTAAATATAAGTGCTGAACTTTACACCGAACCGAGCAAGTGATGAACACAACCTCGATGTTCGGTTGCTTGCTGGCAACTTAAGTACTCGTTGTGGCGAGTCTCCAAGTGAATATTCACACGCTAACTAGCTAGCTTCTCAATCTACACCCACAACTTGGGTGCCACAAGAATAGCACAAGATGCAACTAGCTACGTACGAGCATTCCACTAGAGTATACCTTTGCAATTCCACGCGAGGTGGGTCAAAACCTCTTACCAATCACAGGTTGTAGGCAAAGAACAACCACATGTGGTCCAAGCTGTCTAGGTGGCAGAAATTAACTACCAAGAGAGTAACAAGAAAACCAGAACATGATCAATGAACTAGTGCCACTAGATGCAAATCGACAAAGCAAATGCACTATGTATATCTGTCCCAATACATTTCACTTTGGATCAATCGCAAACACGGGGATGTGTGGGAGATGTTCGTGGACTCTTGCACACGTAACGGGGCTCCGTCTATGTCGCTGCGTGCGCCACACCTTTGCACACACAGCCCTGCCACGTGAAGCCCGCAACACCGCTCTAGCCACTTAGCGTCGTCCCCGCGTAGAGGAGCTCTCAACCCGTCTGGGCGTGAGCCTCACCGGCCGCCACTATCCTAGAGAGCCGCGCGGAAAAGAAGGTAATTCACCGCGGTAACAACTAGGGTTTGTTGCCGCGAGCCACCCGTACGTGCGGGAGGACGGGAGGGACGACACGGGGGATGACGAGTGCAACTTTTGCCGAGGCCATTTTAGAGTGATGTGGCGATAGATTGTAGTGAGGTTGGGGGAGCGGGATGACGTTGGATTGAAAGTGGACATAATATAGACGGTGAACATATTTTTTTATGTTCTGACTAAGCACCCCATATTACCAAAATCGGTCTATTATTATTACAAGATTTGCATGCCGTACGTGTAAAACATTTTGTACCTATTCATGTTGGCGGTACAATATCCGTGTAAAACCGTGTATGATCACATATTAAATGGTGAGGTTATGTAATAAACTATTTAGACCTTGAACTACATGCATGGTATTCCATCGAGTAACATTTATAGGCTGTGTATACGGTACCATCACGGCAACACAAAAGGCGAGTTTTGGTTGTTGTTGAACTGGAGCGTTGGAGCAAAGCGTAAACTAAATTTCACTTCAATTCACTTTGACATGCGCAAATTAATGCGAATTCGACTACATCCAAGCAGGGCATACGAGAATTACTACTAAAGTACTACAAACTAAAGAGACATCCACAAGTAAGGACGGCAAATAGAACTTGATAGCTTTGACAATTGATTGCTAGGTTGCTGACTCGCCAAGTCAGGTCTGGAGATCCACCTGCCTGTCGAACAACCAGGAGAAGGGGACCCGACGAGGCTGAGGCTGCCGCCTTCGTCGCACGTCCAGCTGGTCCATCTTTCGCACCCTCTCCGGCAACCGGCAGACGTAGTCCTGCGCCTGCCTCCCCTCGCCGGTGAGGCCAGGCCCGAGGTCCGCGACGCCCCACCTGTCGACGAAGAACTGGACGATGTCGGCGTAGTCGGCGGTAGTGTAGATGCCGAGCCTCTGCGCGACGGCGGCGTAGTGGTGGAACAGCTCCGGGTCCTGCCCGTCGAACATGTAGTAGGCTGGCATTAGGATCCTCTCCCTCATCATGTACCCCAGCGCGCGCACGGTGGCGTCCGGTGTCCGTGCGAACAGCTCGTCCACCACCCTGGTGTAGGCCATCTCATGCCGCCTCTCGTCGCCCGCGATGGCGCCGCAGATCCTGGCCAGGTTGGTGTCGCCCAGCGCCTTGGCGCGCCTGGCCGTGTTGCCGTGCGAGACGGCGGTGGCGCGCTCCTGGAACGCCGCGTATACAAAACCCCGGTAGGGGCACTTGTCGGAGGCCAGCCGCATCCCGGCGTTGATGAGGTGGTGGATGGTCTGCTCCACGCGGCGGACGTCAACGCGGCCGCACAGGTAGAGGTAGCGGTTCAGGAGGTCGCCGTGCCGGTTCTCCTCAGCCGTCCAGCCGCGGGACCAGCGCGCCCAGGCGTCGTCGCTGGAGGGCTGTCGTAGCCGACGAAACTGTTGAGGGCGGCGTGGTACGTGGGGAGGGCCTCCTCCGTCACCATGTTGCCCACCAGGCAGACGTAGTAGTCGTCGGGGATCTCCAGCGCACGCGCCCGTAGCTCGTCGTCCACCGCCTCGTGGAACCCCGGCGACGCCGAGTCCGGCAGCAGGTCGTGCGGCTGCCACGATTGCTCCACCGGCTTCAGCAGCGGCAGGATGTTCGACTCCGCCCACCCGTTAAGCGATCGTAGCACCTCGGCCTTCTCCGGCGCCATCATCGCCTCGCGCCTGCACGTGGCCGTGATCATACGCCGCCGACGGAAAGAGACTCGCTGAGCTGGTGCCTGTGCGGTGCTGGTCGTCGTTCTTACTACACAGTAGGCAGATAGTCCCGACACCATCACCATCCTCATATGCGTAGCTTGGCCGGGAAATCGACCGGCGACAACGGCGAGCTGGAGACTGTATAGGTAGTAGGAATTATATAATGATATCGATTACTCCTACTATGTATTCACCAACTATATATATAGATATAGATATAGCGAGCTCGATCGCACACGGTAGTAGAACCCACCAAAAACTGAAGTCAGAATCGTCAGATCAATGGAGCGCTTCCTGGTAGATGAGGCAGTGCAGTGTCAGCTCAAGGCTCAGCTACGCTGTTAGGTAGCCAGATGGGTTTGGGAACATTTGAGGCGGTGGATGTGCTTATTTATAATCCATAATTCCTTGTGTATATTCCCCATTCTGTTATTTTGAAAGTGAAGGCTACGTATGCCAGTTATATGTGTTGCATTGTATTTACACATCACCACTACGTGAAAAACATTCTGTTAGTGTTAATCCAGAAAAACATTTTGTTAGTGTTAATCCTGACAAACATTGACACGAGAAGACGATGTACCGTGACTACTATGGGAATGCCTTCCTTTTTGAGTAGGGGCGGTTCATGTTTTGAGCCGCCGGAAGCAAATTCCTTCCATCAGACCAGCCGCCCCTACGATAACACGGCCGGGGGCGGTTTTGTTTCAACCGCCCCTCATGTGGTCCATTTGTAGGGGCGGCTCTATATTGAGCCTCTATAGTGGGTTCCCAAACTATAAAACTAGGTGAATTCCCCGCGTTGCTCTGCGGGAATGACGATGTTATAGAAAGAACTTCATATGGAGCAAAAAAAAAAAAAAAATGGCGAAGGACCCTTTGGAACATGTGAATGTTCAAAAAAATACATAAATTTCAGAGAGAAAGGATGTTTCAACGATCATAAAACAATATACAACTTGTAAAGATGATGGGGAAAATAATTATGACCTTACAACTAAAGAACAAATTATTATACAAAAATAAAAAAATAGTATATAGAGGAAACAACATGAGCTTATCCGTTTTTTAGTGCCTGCCTCTCTCTCCTCACCACCTTTGATCCCAAGTCTCAGCAGCCCTATGTGCTGATGGCATATAAAGAAAAATCAGTAGGTAAAATGTTTTTTTGTTCTTGCATAAAAGAGTACCTTATGGCTTATGAAAAGAACAACTCGCTGCTAGTTTAACTTCTAAGAGAAACAGTTCAGTTAGAAGCTGCAAGGTTAACATATTTCTGTTAAGTTCAAACAGGAGCCCTGTGTCGAGCAGTAAACTTTGGTGCTTACCTTGACCGAAGTTATTTTTATGTTGCAAACCACCCATTCCCTGCAGCACATGGAAGTTTAACCAAACATGAATACTTGTCAGAAAACATTCAAGAACTTAAAGCCACTAAAAAATCCTGCACAAAAAGTATTTGTTAGAAAACATTCAAGCACTGAATGCCACTAAAAAAAAAAATCCTGCTAAGCGACAGACTCCACCACACAGTTGTAATAATTTGTTGTAACGTCTCTGCTTTCTTGAACTCTACAACACAATGGGCCGCAACCAAAATTGTACCACCTAAGTTAGTTGGACTTCTATTGCACGGATTGGATTAAAATCGATCAACTTAATGAATCCAGCCAAGGGTTTTGTGAGATGCATAAAAATGGTCCATGATAAAAATATACATGGACAACACAGTTCTACCTTATTTCCAATGCACTAAAATTTCTTTAGTGTTTGCAGGCACAACCACTCATGGGAAAATAACCAAATAGAATTAAAAAAAAAAAAACTTTACCTCAGATGATCCTCACGTTGACAGAACAATTTTGTTGTCCCAAGGAGCATTGCCTAGTGCAAATCATGCTTACAACCATGCTGCATCAAACCTTATTAGCCAAAATAGTTAAGAGGACGCTCTGCGACGAATAAGATTCGCTGCCCAATCTCATGCACTGTGCTCCTCTCCAATTGACTTCCTGCCGAGAGAGCGATCTGTTATTGCGGCAGTGAATCACATTGGATGACATGCTCGAACGGGATTCTCTATTGGTGCTGATGGGTCACGGTGGCAACTGGCCTGCCTCCACCTTTCCTGAAAGAACATATTAAGAGCTCTGTATCCGCTCCCATGGCACAAAGAAAAAAAAAACGTTATCTTTGCACTGGCGATACACGGATGGGAGAGGGATCAGATTTGGTGCTTGTGGAAGAAGCATGTCTATGAGCAAAACAAATTTACAGATGACACGAAGAGTTGCGGCGTTTGACGACGGGTACATGCGGGTCAGGGCGATGCTTGGAATCAGGGAGGGAGTGAGGGAGTCGCATGAGCAATGAGAGAAAGGAGTAGAGATGGTGATTCGCTGACCTGCGACGGTAGGGATGGGCGGGGGCGAGGAGGGCGGCGCAGGAGGCGGAGTCTCGGGGAACCGACTCGTCTCCTCACCCGGGCATGTAAATATAGAGTTGTCAGTGTGTAAATTTGGAGGTGTCAGTCAAAGCTCAGGCTTCATAATTTCTTATAATCCATATTACATTATGCATATGGAAGGATCAAGCAATGCAAGGAGTAGATATAGCATTCTGCAAGAGGTAAAATGTGTACTGAAAATTAAATGGGACCATATATGTTGGCCAAAAATCGTTGCATATGCAGTAGTAATTTACACATTTTGAAAAGAACATTCGCATCAGCAAAAGTTATGAAGCTACACACAACGAATGAAAAAATATATAGAAATTGACTGTAATCATAGATTTGGAGTAGTCGAACTGTCAGAATAGACACAGCCACAGATATATATAGGTTTCCCTGCTCTGCCGTAAATCAGATAGCTGCATAGATGAGCAGGCGTTTAGATGTTAGCTGCGGACATCAAATTGAAGGATATAGAAATTGACTGTAAACATAGATTTGGCGAGGTAGTCGAACTAGACCTCAGAATTTGAAACACCAAAAAGAATATAGATGCAACCACATCTATGCACATTTCCCTGTTATGATGCAAATTGGATAGCAATATAGATCACCGTGACGTTTATTACATGGTTAGGCAAGGAAATTTAATAACTTTGAAAAGCTCATTTAAGAACTATTGACCGACTGGAGCAGTGGACCACAGTTAAATAAATTACAAATCGATTGAAATGATTTTTCATACTTTATATGGATTTGGGAAAAAAATAGAAAACAGAGCATGTCATAAGCATCGCTGCGGGAGGCAGCCTCGGATGAACAGTCGGGGCAGTTAACACATGCGCCAAGTAGATTATGACAGAGCAGAGGAAGGGAGAGGCGGCAATATACCTGGATATGAGTCGATGCGAAGTGGTGCATCCAGCGCGGGCGCGTTGGTGACGGCCAGGAAGAGTGATGCGGGGGCGTGATGGAGTTTGGCGGCGCGTCGCGGAGCTGAGGCGGAGAGGGCAAAGCTGCTTCCACGGCGTCGTCCCCGGTGGTCGTGGTATCCTGTGGGAGGTACAAACATGACCTGATGGCATGAGCCTATTAGGTTCAATCCTGGGTGAGGCCTGAACTACCAACCGAGTTATTGTTCCGTTCTCTCTCTGTGTTTTTCTTTGGTAAGCCTAACTTATTTGTGGGATGAATTCTTCCACAAACAATTACCTTGTCTGGGAAAGTTTTCTCTAGAATCAACTACCATTTCTGATTTCTATATGTAAGACATATATGCAACAATATAGAATGTGATCATGTGTCACATGTCTTCAAAAAAAATTAATGAGTAAGAGGGACAACAACTAATTCATATAAGAGGAACAGATTATTCCATATCTAAAACCCACAAAAGCTAAAAAAAGAACCCAAAAAAAAAAGCCCCTAATGGCGTGGGGCAATCATAGAATGTGATCATGTGCCACAATTCTGCCAAAAAAAAAATGAGAAAAGGGTACGAACTAATGAATAAGAGGGACAGATTATTCCCAATCTGGGACCCATATAAGCTAAAAAGAACAAAAAAAAAGGCCCCTATGGCGTTGGACAACTATTTTTTCCAAGACTACTACATGATGGTTTACATATTTTTTTGTTGAGAAAATGGAGTTATTGAATACTACCTATTAGCTGAATAAACCAACAAAAATCGATGGGGAACAATGGCTTAACAGTTCGAGCCAAATTAAATAGATGCAATTGCATATTGATTTGAGACAAACCTGCTTGGAAGAGTGAGAACCCCAATTATTATCCAGGAGCCAAATCATTAATCCATAGCCTCTGAACAAATACCAATTAAGCACAAAGGGGGAAATTCTTAATCCATAGCCTCTGAACAAATACCAATTAAGCACAATTCGATTGGAGACAAACCTGCTTTCAAGAGTGAAAATCCAAATGATTATCCAGGGGGTAAGCGTTCTCATGTCCAGTTTAGATCCAGATCTTGAAATCCGATTCAAACGCACCACGCTATCATCTCCATCCACAAATAAATAAGTTCATAGAATTAAAAAAACTATTTGTAGCTAGCCCTCTCCATCCATCCACAAATATATACGTTCATCGTCCCCTATTCGCCATTCCTCTCTCGACCATAGAAAAACAAAGCAGAAAACATTGGGTAGGCCGCATGCAGTGCGAAGAGCACTCACCAGCTGCGCCACGTGCTTGCCCTCCAGGAACAACATATCGACGAATCTGCAGCCGCCATCGGCCCGGCGAATCTGCTGCCGCAGCCGTCCTGCAGCTTGGTCGAGAGGAATAGGAACGGGATGGTGCGGTGGGTTCAGGTGGAGGGGAAGGGCGGACAGTCAATATTGAAGCTGCCCAGGCGGTGATAGGCAGGGAAGGCCGGCGGTCGGAGATCCAGCGAGAGAGGTAGGGGAAGAGATGCCAGCGAGCGGGAGCGGAACAGGCCGCCGCAGTGACGTTAATTAAAACGATAGAAAGTGGAATAGCTTCCTGCGTGGAACGCCCATCCACGTTAGTCAAAATTTTCTACCGCGGTTAGATCTTGAGATGTGTGGCTTTGATTTAATTAATCAGCTTCTTACTGTCCAGCTTCTACTTCCTTCCCTCTGACTTCTATCCGGCTCCCTCTCTGTCTTCAGCTGGATTCATGCCGAAGCTGCCAGCTTCCTACTCCGTTCATATATATACTCGGCTTCTAGATATCTGTCTCGGCTTCTACCCGATCTGAGAACCGAGAAACCCACCGTTTTTTTACCGTCCTCCTCTCTTACCTCGCTCTCTCAAGTCCGCCTCTGCAGCTCTCCCCTCCCCCATCACGCACGCCGCTCCCCATGGTTCCTCATCGCCGCCGCCATCCCCGGCTCCGTCCGTTCCTGGTCCCGGCGCTCTGCGGCGGTGCCTTGACCTCGGCGGCCTCCATGCGCGTGCGCCGCGGCCGTTGGCCTCGGCGGGGAGGGGGCTGAGGTGAGCCCGGCCGCCATGGCGCTTGCCTCACCCCACGCCGCCCGTCAAACCTCATCAGCTCCGTCTTTGCCATTGCCAGCGCAGCTGCTGTGCTCCACTACGCCACACGCGCACACCTCGTAGGTGAGGTCTGATGTGCCCTAGGGTTAGGGTTAGATGTTGGATTTTGTCCGATTTTTGGCTTGCTTCATCGAATCGGCGCACTTACAGTTTATTTTTGTGGATGTGTATTTCGTTGTTTGCTGAGATATCTTCATCTGCGCACTGCAGACCCTTGATTCGGTGTGGTGTTCAATACATACAGTTCTAGGTACTGAGATGTGAGCTTCTGTCTTGCGGCAATACTTACAACCATTCGTTGGTCCAAAATTTTTATTATTCTTGCCACATACCAATTTTCCTCGTTGACCAAATCTCTACGCTCCCATTTATTTGCCTATACTTTGGTCATAGATGGTTGCTTTTTCATTTACAGTGATATGCACCTAATAGTAGCCAACCGACCGTACAGATCAGGGGGCAGAGATTTATGACCACATCCTGTACGTATGACAATGCTTGCAAGTAATACAGATGACACTGGCCTGCCCTGGTTTGCTGGAGTTGAATTATATTAACTGATTTCCCATCTAAGAATCATGTTTTTGGTTCAGTCCTAAAAATATACGGTCAATGTTCTCCACTGGTCTGTTTGTACAGGCAGACATGAGTTTAATCGCATTCATCATTCATCAACACTTAGATTTCTGTCATTTTCGAGTACAGTTCATTTTGGCTTGCTATTTTTCTGTGTCGATTTTGTGAACCTTGAAAGCAGATTCTTCTGCTACATGGATTTAGTAAATACCGATTGTTCAATTTGTGTCATAGTCATCTGTGGTAGCTGCTCAGGCAATTCTTAGGGATCTCCTTTCTCTCAAGAGAGAGCAGCCCATCTGTTGTATATAAAAAGAGTATTTGAATTATGGCAGATGACAAAAAGACTTTGCTAAAAAGAAATTTTAATTGGCCAATCCTAATGGTTCAGATTATGTCAGCTTAAAAGAAATACAGTAATTCTGAATTGAGGATCTAAGAAATGAAAATTAATCAACATGACCTTTTCTTTTTATTAGTTCACATAGATCTGTACAATGGTGATGGAGGCAGTACGTTCATATTAGGCTAACTATTTTTACCATGCTTAGAGACCTCAGGTAATCTTTTTTTTTTTTTTTTTCCACGTTTCCTCTTGAGCATGAACTCCTATTCACCAACCTGCTAAATTGTGATTGTTTAGGTTAGCTTGATCCACCTACAGGATGTACAATTCAGGTACATTATGTTACTGTTAAATTGACCCGACTTATGTTTAGCTTGTGTGGCGTCCCGGGCAGAAGAGAGGGTGGTAGCCACTGCGCCCAGGAGCACCAGAGCTGTACTGTGGCCCCATGCAGTGTAAGCCACATTCTATCTTATATCCTGCGATTCTTGTATGTTCAGTGAAGGATCATTGGATTGCATTCTTAATTAGTATATACATTCCTATGGAGAGTGGCCTATTGTTGTGCCTACTTGGTGTATATATTGCTCTAAAGACTGAAAAAACATTAGAGCAATTATCAAGGCTCTGATAGTGGCAAGATACAGTTCAGGTGGATGAATGCCTATTGAGATGACTAAGATTGCCAGGATAAATTTTTCTTTAGGCTTTCAGGTTTGGAATGAATGGATGTTCCTGCATACCAGCCTTTCAGTTTTGGGTCATGCAAACAGATTTGGCCATCATAGCTTTCATATAGGAGTAGTGCCCCAAGTTTAAGGGAGAAGAAACTTGCTTAGAGACGTAAAGTGCAGACTTTATGTGTTCAGATTTATCTTTAATACTTCCAGAGTTGCTTTTCTTATGGCATGCATTTCCTGCCATATGATGGATTGCCTGAGTGCTAGAACGACACTGCATTTGCTGCACATGATGGATTTGTTCAGAGTGTGTTTCAGAGTTTAGATTCAGCATTATGGACTGTCGAAATATATTGAATTTTGTAGTTTCATTCATTTAGCTGATGTTGTCCCCTTCAAGTTAGTGATGGCTCAACAAAGTTTTTTAGAAATATTACATATAGAAATATTTAAAATTCTTATGTCTGATAAAGACATATATAAGTCTTGTATGTAGGATATTACTCATTTCAGACATCCATGCCAATTGTCTATTCCACCATGCAATCTTGATTAGTGTAGCAGGTGCGTGCAGTTCACCTTTCAGAGTGGTTTCAGTTTCCACCATTTGATTTTGATAAATAGTTGAACTGAATTTGTTAGAAAAAAAGGTTTCACTTCCCCGTGCTAATTTGATATATACATAGCGTCCTGTCTTTCAAATGCTATGTGAGCTTAGTGTTTGCCACTTTGTGGCCTATGTTGCTTAACTTTTCATGAAAGTGGTCTAACAATTATGTGTCTTCGGCTCTTTGCTTGAACCTGCGTGGTGGCTGCCTCCTATGTTGCTTAACTTTTCATGAAAGTGGTCTAACAATTATGTGTCTTTGGCTCTTTGCTTGAACCTGCGTGGTGGCTGCCTCCTCTGTTTTTTTTTTCAGCAGAAAAATACTTAAAAGATCCGGTTATTGTCTAGCCGGAGCTTCATTGTTAGTTGCAAGGTCTTTGGGATTTTTTTTGTTTTTTTTCGGCCAATCGATGAACAGCATCTATTGGCCAATCCATTAGCTTGGTAGGAGATGTTTCCATATTGGCTGATGTTGAATCTATGATAAAATCATAAAACAATTAATAACAAGGTCAGTTTCGATCAGGATCTATTGTTCTCCTTTTCTCTTACTAATGTATATGGTTTGCTGCTACCAAAGCTTCATTTAACTGCCTGTTCTTTCATATTTTTATTGCCTTATTGTGCCCTGATCTTTCAAGCTTTATCATTATTCAGAATTTAGACCTACTGATATAAGTTTGTGGTATTCTTAGCAATGCTTTTATGCCGGCTGGAGTGGTAGATGCATTGCTATGTCAAAATTCATATTTTCCGGCTTCTATCCGATGCCGTTGTCTACATTATTTTTCTGAAACTGTACATCCTTGTCATATTCTAGCAAGATAACTACTCTTTTGTTTTCAGTTATCTTGCTTCTTCAGCTGTTAAGGCGGGCCGACCATGAGCGACCAAACTAATGAAAAATGTCCACTTTGCTTGAACAAGATGGAATTGACAGATAAACAACTGAAACCATGTAAATGTGGATATGAGGTGACCATCTAAGGCTTACTGCTCGAGTACCATTGTGATGTGCAGACAATCTGTTTTATTTTTTTCATGGTCTTTATTTATTTATTTTGATGTAGTTCGTGCACTAATTATTTTATATGATTGTATTTGCGTTTCTCATGCTAAATGATTGGTAATAAATACCTCCAGTTATGTGTTCTCTTCATGGTTTGTGAAACGTATTTTGTATTTTTCAACAAAGGGAAAGGCCAAGAGATGTCAGTATTGCTCTTGTTTAGTACACATTACTGATGCAGTATGTTTTTGAATTTGACAATAATAGTCTGAACAACATCTGCACCGCTGTAGCATTGACAAGTATCTGTACCATCCTATTTTAGATAGCATCACCCAGTGAGTGAAATAAATTAGATGCTCTGTCCATCTCTACCTTCACGATTCAGTATTGTGCTTTTCATAAATCAGGGTTAATTAAATTAATTAAATATGTGCAGTTCGGATGATGCCTTTTCTTTTTCTTTCTTGTTAAATTAGCATATTTATTGACATTGTTTTCTTGGTAGATATGCCTTTGGTGTTGGCATCGTACAATTGATGAATCTGGCAGAGGTGCCATGGATGCCGTTCTATACAAGGAACCAAATGTACGTGCTTTACCTAAGATTTGGTGCTTTTATCAATAAAAAGTCCACTTTTTATCATATGCCCATTTCCGTTTCTCTAAACGCTAATTTATCTAGCTTTTATTACAAAATGCTATAATAATTGATTGGTTTGAGTTTTCTCTTCCTTATTTCCCCAAATGCCAGTTTAAAGGAACTTTGTGCCGATAAGTCTAGCTATCAAAAAAGAACAAACCAAGGCTCATAAGCAACCATTTGCAAAAGTTCAGTTAGGACAGTCAGAATCAAAAGATCCAAATAGCATTCGTACGATTCAACGGAAGCTTGTCTATGTTATTGGTATGCCCACTGAGTTTGCCAGCGAGAAGATAAAGCGTTACGACAATCTTTCTTTTTTTCCCCTGTAAGATCTCTTGATGCACCAAGACAAATACTACCTGTATGGTACTCATGCAGTTGCTGAGACAGAAGAGTTTCCTTGGACAGTATGACCCTATGTAAGTGATGCTAAATGTATAATCTTCCCACGATTCTGTCATGAAGATCAGCACAAACAAAATTATTTGCTTTGGCTTCGTTTCTCTCTCTTTTTTTAGGCAAATTCATTTCTCAGTTTTGTCATCAACAGGGTCACACAGCATGCTCACTCCCTCAGCATCCAGCCAACGTGGTACAGGTTCAGAGAACTGGTACCAAACTCTTTTCAAAACTGATTTGAGTGAGGCATATTTTGCTGACTACTTTGTAGCACCACCTATTTTGAAAACTGAGCGAAACATATGTTGTCATATTTCAGGTGGCCCAATTGATTTTCCAAGGCTGTTCAGTTTGTTGTCCACTACACTGCAAGTTCCCGTGTTCAAATTCTTCGCTAGACTGAACTATACGCATTGAGTTGACTTGGATGGTACATATTTTGTTAGAATAAGTCCATGAAACTGCTCAATGTCTCTTCCCTACTTCAATGTGCTATATGCATATTTTATTGTCCAAAAGTATCAGACTGCATGAGTTGGGAACATCCTATTATTTTAGTCAAGGTGAAAATACACTACAATCCTTCTATAGGTTTGTGATAATAAAAATCACACAAACACAGGCTATCTTATTTTCTCCTCTGTATCTACAACCACTTCTTAATAAAATAAATAGCTTATATATAAATGTGTCTTCTGCAGCATAGTAACTGCAAAAACCGAATAAAAACAACTTTTGCCAAAGACATGTTAGATTTAGACACATTATTCGTTTGTGACTAGCATGATGAGTTGATAGTCCACATTCAGCTTTCTAGCTTCATGATACATGTTTTCATAATGGGATGGAATATTTTTCTTATAGTACCCCGGTTGGTGACGCTAACTAGAATGGAATTTTTATTATTTACGTTCCTTTCAAGTTTGCACATGTAGCTATATTATCTCATGTAATCTGACAGTTCTCATAGCATGATGATAGTGTTTGATCTACCAAGCTCTGAGCTAAAAATAATTTTTGTATACACTTTGTTTTAGATTGTTCAGGTCTGCACTTCCAAGACTGGAATCGTGGCCACGCCAAGTGCCACTTTTTGCATTGATGTTTTCAATAGAAGAAGCTTGAGGATATTATTCCTTCTTCTCACAGCTGTGATATAGGATACTATTTTCACTCCTTTCATTACTTACTCACTTACAAGCGTGCAGATTTCTGAAGATATTTTGTGCGTTTGCTTCCATTCCAACATGGTCTTCCGGTTTATAACAATAGATGAGGTCATTTTACAGTTCAGCCTTTTGACTGACAATGGCTACACTAATTTCACCTCGGGCTCCCTATTGATCAACCTCTTCTATGAACAATGTTTTTTTTAAAACTCTTTGCCTCTTCCATGATCACCAGGTCATATTTCTGCCATAAGTACGGTAATGGTTTCATTCAAACCGTTACCTCTACAGTTGGCGCTTGTCAATATGATATGATAAGTACTCAATTGTATAGGACAATTGCTCCAAAATGGATTGTATTATTTTTCATCATTTTAAATAAAGTATAAGTAGCTGCCTTTTTTCTTGCCTCTGCCACCACTGCTCAAATTTGTGGTAGCTGCTGTACTTTGGATATCTGAAAAGCAGCTACTACTGTGAGAATGCAACCATTCCTCATCTTTCATTCAGGATTTTAAGCCATGTAAAAAAGTAATTATGGATTCACATTTCTGGTATCCTAGCTTTCTCTAAGTTGCAACCTTTGTTATGCCTACTATGAGAATACAGTTGTTAGTCATGTCTGGATCATTTAAAATATCCCTGACTGGTCATACAAAACAATAAGCTCTTTCCCATTATGAAGTATGTGTTCCTTTACTCTGTTTTGTTACCTCAAGCTTTCATAGAACGCTATTACAACTCTAGATGTAGTTATCAATCTCCTTAGATTTTACATGTGAAATTTAAAATTATGTGTACATTCTCTATTTATCATATGGAATATAATCTCAGAATACTAATTAACTCCAACTTTAGAATGGTATACAAAGTCGATCTGAATGTTTTTTCTTCCCTTGTAGCCTTGTGATATGATCTCAGCAGTTCAAGATTTCTAAATTCCAGTTTCACTTTCTCACTATGTAGTGATGTTTGTAGGTACTAATATTATTCAATCATATTGAGATAACTAACTTATGGCCTACCAATGCAGTGTTTTGAACAGTCATTGCCCCACCAAGGGACAACACCCAGTGCCTTCTAAAAATGTACTGCAACAACCTATAGTATGCTTCCAGGTATATTAACGATTTTCACTATTTAGTAGTTGGTAATTTTAATATATTGGTGACAACTATTGCCTCTCTTGCACTCACATTTACAACCATACTTAAGTCTAATTAAAAATGAACTGCCATCATACAAGTTTTAATTGAACCGTTATAACTGCAATTGGCTTCACATTATTTGGCTCTAGGATCATAAATGATGTTTTATGCCTCTAAAAATCTTGCACTGTACTTGCAGTTTAATTGGCAAGGCAACACTACTACAAACAAATGAGTGCTTATATTTTTAATCCGTGGTTTTACATGTTTTTTAGGGAGGAGCCCATTCATAATTTATCATGGACCGAGTTTGAATGACTGTCATGCAAACCTGATTCCGCTTCCTGCTTCCTGTTGCCTTGGATCATTGAAGACCAGCTATGTCACCTCTATTAATTGTGAAATGCAGACTTTGAAATAGGCTTTGAGGTGTTTCCTTCTTTTTGTATCACTAAACAGGCTCGGACAACGCCTGTGTATTTTTGTTTGTAGACTATAGTGCTGTTTTTCTGCTATGTACATTCAGTTTAGCTTCGACACTACTGAAGTATATGAAACCATTGATACCTACTGCTATGTTATTCTAATATTTTCTTATATACCCCTAGAGATTGTTCCAGCACTGGCGCGCGGAGGCGCGCGCCCAGCTACTAGTTGACCTAACACAGCAACACCGGGCGGAGCTAGCAGCGCCGCAAGTAGCATATATACACGGCCGCACGCGGAGCAAATGTATTGAGCATTTAGGTGTTAAAAAAAATGTTATACTCATCCAAGCCACCAAAAAGTTAGATTTATCTTATCCCGGTTTATAATTTTTTTTTCCTTTCAAGCAATTCCGCCCTCTCTCCTTTGCCCCGCCGCTAAAAATTGGCCCCGCGCTAAAAACCTGACACGTGGTCAGGTATGGGAAATGATCTAGTTGTCCATCCTCTTCTTTCTCCTCTCATCCTCCTCTCCCACGGCAAGCACGCCCTACCCATCATCCACATCCTCATCCAGTCGGGTAACCGCACCTCCCTCTCATGTTGCACCAGCCTGCCCACTCCGCCCGACCCAGCCACCCGTCGCCCTCGCGCAGCAAGCGGGATCCAACGCGCAGCAAGCGAGATCTAATGCACACGGTCGCCGACGCCGCCCCACGCTGGTGCTCAGCGGAATGTCCCACCCTCCATCAGCGCCAATGTCGGACACCCTTTTGGACGCCTTCGCCGCCATCCATGCCCACACGATGTCGTATCGCGTTGAGGATGCCACGCGGGACTAGTTTCTTTTTAATCATCGTGCGCACTAACGAACGAAGCGGTATGTGCGGACAGCAGGGATGCCTACGTGAGTAAAGTTTTTTTTTTTTTTTTTTTCCGAAGGAGGGATACCTACGTGAATACCCCCCGCATGTGTAGAGAACTTCCGTAGTGGGGGTTCTCTTTTTAAAAAGGCGATAGATTAGGCACTAAAAATTAATTTTTTTTAAAATGACTTCGGATGGGAAAACACCCTAAATGAAAATTATAGATCTTGAAAAGTTATCAAACTTTATAGTTGACCACTTTTTCGTTTCACTTAATTTGATGTCTCAAAATGTGGGGTTTGAATATTTAAATTTTAAAATTTGATTTTTTTAAATGACCTCGGACGGAGAAACAACCTAAATGAAAATTATAGATCTCGAAAAAGTTACGAAACTTTGTAGTTGACCACTTTTTATTTTTGAAACCATCTTGTCATGCAAAAAGCCGTTCAAATGTGTCAAATTTGAAATTTAAATTTAAATAACGACCTTGGATGGAGAAACACCCTAAATGAAAATTGTAGATCTTGAAAAATTATGAAAGTTTGTAGTTGACCACTTTTTTATTTGAATCCATTTAGGGCCTCAAATAGTCAACTTTCACTCCAATTTGTATAATATGTGGGACGCGAATTGGATATGGTCACAAACACATGTGTAGCGCAGCTGGTGGGGGGGGGCTCATCTCACAGCTTGGCGGTCGGTCGCGGGTTCGAATCACCGCTACCGCAACATTTGCATGCACTCGGGAAAATCACAATGGCAAGGGATGAGAAGGGATAGTGGGTGGTTGGCCGGTGGGGCCCTTTCCCCGGATTAAAAAAAATCTTTTGCCAATTTTTTTTTTGAAATTTGAAAATGCGGTTTCTAAAAACCACAATAGGGGCGGTTGGTAACACGAGCCGCCCTTGCAAAGGGTCCCCTATAGGGGCGGTTGCATAACCGTAGTAGCAACGGAGAGTTAGGGGCGGTTACGAAAACCGTCCCTATAGTGCATCCTCAACCGCCCCTAAAGTACACTTATGTACTAGTGGTGGACTAGGAGCTATAGAGTGGCGGAAAGATTCAAGTTTGAATCAGGCGAGGAGGAGCGGGAATGGTAGTTCGCGGTGACCGCGCCAACGACGTTGTAGTTCACTGACAGTGTGTTTTTGAGTGTCTTGTATCGTACATGTTTTAGTTTGAATTTCAAATTCAAGCTGCGTGAGTTAGCTACTGGTTCATGTAGCCTGATGTAAGAGGACTCGGGTAGAGCCTCAGTTATCATATAACCTTGTTTTAACTTGCGGTTGTCGAGAGCGAAAAGGGGCGTTGTCACCCTGTCGCCCTAGTGGCGGTTGCCTCACTATTCTTGCATGTTCTTGCTTTGATCTTGATCGGAGCGAGTTGATAGGCTTAGCCACTGCTATACTCGTGTGTTTGTGATCGATTCTAGCCTATGGCCAGTAGGGATGTTGTGTTTGAGGAGTCTGTCAAGGTGAGATGAGAAGCTGCAGAAAATGTTGACTTTTCTGAAAACAGAGATGAGAGAGATGGAGAATTTTTCTCAGGTGCCTATGGCCAGCTGGATAGTCAACTTGACAACAGAAGGTGATGCTCAAGGTAGTCAGGAGACAGGGGGAGCAAGAGGTGTTGCAGATCAAGGTGGAGAAAATCAAGGTTCAGAGTTGTAGGGTCGACAGTCGACACTACTGATTTAAAAATCCGACAACAGAACTCGAACCCGAGCCACACCCGGAGGCTTCACCATAGTTGTCATGTTGGGGACTTGATCATATGGATGTAGATGACACCATAGATCATGATAGTGGTCCAGTCAGGTTCAGAAACCTAAACAAAGTCTATGATGACTCAGTGGAAGTTGAGTTGATGGATGAGAATGTAGAAGCGCTATTGTCAGAAATAGAGGAACCCACTTTGTTTTAGAGAAGCTTTAGAGAATCAAGACTGGGTAGAAGCTATGGACAGGGAGATGCAAATTCCACCGAGAAAAACAAAACTTGGCAGCTGGTTAAGCTACCAGTTGGAAAGAAGCCCATTGGTTTGAAGTGGGTATTTAAACTGAAAAAGAATTCAGAGGGAGAAGTGGTGAAGCATAAGGCAAGGCTGGTTGCTAAGGGGTATATATGTACAAAAGGAAGGAGATGATTATGAGGAAGTTTTTGCACCTGTAGCCAGGTTAGATACAGTAAGGTTTCTACTGACACTAACAGCTAACCAAGGTTGGAAAGTTCAGCACCTAGATGTGAAATCAGCTTTCTTGCATGGTGAGTTAGAAGAATAAGTCTTTGTTTCATAGCCAGAGGGGTATGTTGTGAAAGGGAAAGAGCAGTGTGTGCTCAAATTGAACAAAGCTCTTTATGGACTTAATCAAGCACCAAGGTCTTGGAATGTTAGATTAGACAAAAGCCTTAAGAAGCTTAACTAAGATGCATAACAGAACAAGCAGTCTATACTAGAGGTCATGGAAAGGATGCAGTCATTCTTGGGGTATATGTGGATGACTTGATTGTTACAGGAAGCAATCCAGAGAACGTCAAGTTATTCAAGGAGAAAATGATGACTGAATTTGAAATGATAGACCTAGGACTCTTGTCTTCTATCTTGGGATAGAGGTGGATCAACAGAAGATTTTGTCATCAGAAAATGCATTGTGCTATGCTAAGAAGGTTCTTGACCAATTTGGGATGGCAGAATGCAATCGAACAAAGTTCCCTGTGGAACCTAGGAACAAGTCAGTATGCCGACATAGGTGGAAAATTGGTGGATGCAACTAAGTATAGAAAGGTGATAGGGTGTCTTTGGTACTTATTGTACACTAGGCTAGATTTGTCATATTCAGTTGGCTTGGCAAGCAGGTTTATGGAAAAACCTACAGTAATGCATACAAATGTAGTGAAGCAAATCCTTAGGTATCTCAAGGGGACTACTTGGTTTTGGACTAGCATATGTGCAAGGTGGCAACATTGGTGAGTTGGTGGGGTACACCGATAGTGATCATGTCTGCAGATTAGGTTAAGAGGAAAAGCACTAGGGGTATGGCTTTCTATTTGGGAGAAAATCTTATTAGTTGGTGCTCTCAGAAGTAGAAAACAGTTACATCATCCTCTCATGAATCTGAGTTCATGGAAGCTGTTGGTATTTGATAAGCCTACAGAAATAATAATCCGCAGTTTAACGGATACTAGTGAGCATTTCACCCGAGAAAGGATTTTAATATCGAATCCACAGGGAGGATGGTGTGAGGAAAACTGAGGAATATAACTAATCCCTGAGCAGCAATTAAGGAACGGGAAAGGGTCAAGAGGTAAAAAGATTCCTATGGTTGTCTAGTTCTTCTCCTTGTAAGTTATGTTGATATTGTCTTAAGGGGACGTACTCAAAGGAAAGCAAGGTCGCAACATGCAATTCCTCCAGCAACATCGTCCTATGTGTCCTATCCAACGGGATGTGGAATCCAAAGGAATCAATGGTACTGTCACTACCACGAACTACCACGCTCCGAAAGGTAGGGTGCATTCACAAGTAACTTCGATCTAGGCACCACGCCTACACCTAAGCATACCCCTCTAATCTATAGATTCCCATAGATTAAAGTACTCAGAGAGTTATGAACAATAAGAATAATACTAACACTTAAGATAACACGATTACTTACTCAAACAAGAAGTTGATCCACCATAGAAGTCTCAGGATCAAGTGCCATAGGTCCTTGATCCCAGAGGTACAAGCATAGAGGAGTCACCGACATGTCCGGTGCTTCCCCTTCTTCTCCTCCACTCACTCTTTAGCTCTCAAGACTAGATCTAGTCACTTTCATGAAGGACTTGGATCTAATCTATCAACTTAATATTCGCTCTTGATGGGATCTAATTAGATCTAATCTACTTCTAATTACATGTCTAATTCTACTTCACTAATCTCTAAGAGAGAGATGATCCTTACATGGGACCCCTCTACAACTGAGAGATAATGAGATAGAATGAGTTATTAATGAATTAGGGTTTCACCCTGGGGTCAGGGGGTCTTCTTATATAGGCCTTGGCGATGAACAATGACCATTGGATCAAACTGACCTTCAATAACAGTGTAGATACAACCTCAAGGTCGGTGGTAAACCGCCATAGAAAGGAGAGGATGACAGGTGGGACCCACCTGGCGGCTGTTGACACCTGTTATAGCATAATATTATAAGTCAAATAACATGAAATAAGGGCTCAAGATAAAGACCAACATAAGTCTAGGGGTCTAACTAATATATTTCCACGAAGTTTTGGTATTCTCGTGACTTTCCGGGGACTTAATAGATAATTGCGTAGAAGAATGGAGAAAGTTACGAATATACAAGACATATGATGACAAGACTTGACCGTGAAGTAACTCAACTCGAAAAGTGGACTAAAACATTCTAGAAGATACCGATGACACGGAAGAAACACGGCCGGGAAGCTTCGGACCACCGGCGGCGCCAGCCGAGCCATTTAAAATTTGGCCGCCCGTGGGTCCCACCTGCCGACCTCTCCTTTCTAGGTCGGTTTACTACCGACATTGAGGTTGTATCTACACCGTTATTGAATGTCGGTTTGATCCAAGGGTTCACGTTCATCGCCAAGTACTATATAAGAAGACCAAATGACCCTGGGGCTAAAATAATATTCATTATCAACTCATACTCATCAAGTCCAACCAAGTCTAGACCTAAGCCATAGTTCATACTAGAAGTAGTTAGCTATCTAGCTAGTTCTAGTTGAAGATCAAGTTCATCTTGAGTTCCCGATAGTCAAGAAGTAGCAAGGATCATCGTTCTTGAGACTTCTCTCTTGTATTCGATCCGTAAGTACTATTATATTTAGAATACAATTGTTATGGCTTTGATATAATTATTATATTCTTATTGATATGTGTTTATGCACGCTATGATTATATGTTTAGTTTAGTAAGATTGTTCTATATCTTATGCATGGAATTGTATAGCATCCACGTAGATGATCACTATGTGGGTGATAAGCAATGTGTAAACGTCGTGTTTATACAACGTTTATCTGCAATTGCACCCTACATTCCGGGCCGTGTGGTAGATCGCGGGAGTGACAAATTCTATTGAGTCCTTTGTAATCTACCCTCCGAATGATAGGACTAGTCGAGCTATAATTACGGTAATGATCAAGTTTTGTCCTTGGTTGTTATTGGTAATGCTTGTCATGTGTAGATGTAATCCAAGCTTGCCATGATAGCTAGATGTATTGCACTAATTGTAGTATTCATTTGACATATATGATTAGGAGTATCTTAGGAATATTCATTCTATTCTTTCTATAACATGTTAATAGCTCGTATGATACTAGTGGCATATGATGATCTTAGACTCGGGTATTTATCATTTATATAATTATATTTATCTTGTGACTTATCCTGTTGAGTAATGTTAGATGCATATGGCTACTCGCATTATACTACTGTAAGTGGATCTCATAAGTAAATCACCTCTTAAATCATTAGATATCCTTTTCTCTCTACTTTCCATAGACTTACCTTCCCCGTGGTAAAAATATAAATACGATACCGGATTACTCCCTGAAGTGCTACGATGGTATTTCTATCCGTAAACTTTGCGGATATCATGTTCATTCTTTTATCAAGACCTTTCAAGAATACCATGCCCGCATTTCTTTGAGCATTATTGCTAGGGTGACAGACTAGTGTATAGGTAATGCTTAGAAATGAGTGGTATACCTTGAGTACATATCCTGGTGAGATTAACTCCACTATGGATAATGATGCTAAGTTTACATCCCACTACTAACACCGCCTAACTTCGCTTTGTTGGATCATGAGGTTAATCCCATATCCAAGCTAACATGATTAGATAGATATCCTATATATATTTCTTTCGCCTTCCTAATGTGGATCGTGTAAGAAATATCAACAAATGGCCGCCTAAATGGCTCAAGGCGGCCGCCAGGTCCGTAAGGTTCTGGCCTTCCTGCTTTCTTCCGTGTCCTCCTCGGTACCTTCTAGAGTGTTTTAGTCCACATTTTGGGTTGAGTTACTTCACGGTCAAGTCTTGTCATCATATGTGATGTATATTCCTAACTTTCTCCATTCTTCTCTCGCATTTATCCGTTAAGTCCCTGAAAAGATATAAATCACCAAAGCTCATGGAATTATGTTAGACTTATGTTGATATTCATTTTAAGCCCTTATTTTATGTTATTTGACTAGTAATATTATGTTATAACAGTGTCAATAAGCTCCCCAAGCTTACCCTTTGTTTGGTCCCTAGCAAAAGCCAAACTTAGCAATGGATCGGGAGTTGCTACAACGCTTTCACACCTCAAAAGTACACATGCTTTCAAACAAAATTTCTCCTCCAAATAAGAATAAATTGTTCATTCTTCAACTTACCCATATTACCTTTAACCATGGAGCTTATAGCCTTTTCTTTGATCTTGGGTAATTGAAAGATAGAACAATCAAGTCAAGCATCATGTCTCAAACTCTTTGTTCAACTGTCCTTCTGGAGTTTTGCAAGTTTTCAAATAAAACTCAAAGTTCCTAGTATGACTCTCTCAAGTCTCTCATTTGTGGTATTTGTAGATCCTCACTAAGACAACAAGGTTGCTTTGCCTTTCTCTCATAATATGTGGTATTTTTGGACTAAGGCAAGAGGACACTATGCCTTCTTCTCTCTCACCCTATATCTAAGGCTTATATCTGGAGCTCTAGGTGGAAGAAAACTAATTTTACTAACTAAACATATATTGTAAGTTCAAGCAATGGATCCAAAGTCACGAGTCACACTGATCAAGTGGTGCATGTGTATGGTGGATAGAATATAGATGGTAAGGATTATAATAAGGTGTATAGAATGAGGGAAAATCTTACTTGTACTCCTTGAGGAATCATCTCTCTTTGGAATTTGGAAACTCTGTAGAGAACCTGGGTTGTATTTCTTTCTTTCTTTATTTTTCTTTTATGGAGAGGCGAGCATCTAAGTACCCATTGTTTTCAGCGGACAGTTGTCCATTTTTTAACTCTCCTTTATTCTTTTTATTTTCTTTTTTCTTTTTCTTTTTCTTAGGGAGGTAGGCTCTACTCGCCCGTAGGACACTTGTCCATTTTTCATCCCCCTTTCTCTCTTTTTTTTTTTAATCTACAACCCAAATCTCTTTTTGCAATAACTTTTGAGAGATAGACAAATGTAATGGAGCTTCTGCAAGATATTGGCTAGCAATGAATGAGTGGATGGGTTATAGGAAATATTTTTGGTTGCTCTCTCCTAGGATAGAGTAGAACATTTTTTGTGGCTAGAGTGAAATGGATAGTGGTATGTATATGATGGGTGTATATAGTGGTGTAGTGGTGGATGCGCATTTTCCAAGGTGGAAATAGCATATGAGTGGAGTCAAGTGGAGTGGAATGGAATGAGGTAGAGTGAAGTGGAATAGTGGTGGAGTGTACATGATCAGCATGACAAGTTTCTAAGGGTCGACAAAGATTAAACAAACTCAATGCAAAGCAAGCGGCCTATATATATGTCAAAAGATTTTCCTAATCTAGGGAGCATGTATATATGGTCGTGATAGGAGGTTCAACACTTTGTCACACAGAACTTATCATGTGCACTTTTAAAGTTTCAAAATAGATCTCCGTAAATCTAGCATCACTAGGAGTAAGATCAATAGCAGCTCGGACTCTCATATATCATATCCGTCAATTACCTAGACTTTAGAGCAAGCAATTTGCAACCCACGTGTTTTAGGTTTAAGGTAAATCTCAAGTCAAAGCAGTTTTGCATTTTATGGCTCAAGAGAAATTAAGCTTGAAAGCTAGGTACTAAAAAGGAATTACAGCGGAGCAACTATTCATCATTTCCATGCATGAGATTTAGCTTCAGAGATCATTTTATGTTGGTGGAAAAGAAAACTTGTTGTACACTCCTATTTATTTACATTCTAAAGATCACACTCTACTAAAGACTCTTTTAACAACTCTATGAACTAGACTCTTGGCAAACTAAGCAAACCAAAATATTAGCTAATAATATTAACATAGTAAGGATACTTATCGTGATAACCGGGGTGCTCTCCCCAAGCCGGATTGAAATGTCCGGTTTGTTGATGTGGAAGTTGAGGTAGACAAAGGACGAGAGTATCGCCCTATCATGTTTCTCTCCCTTGAAATCCTCGCTAAACTCAAATAGACAACAAAGCTAGTGAAACTTGATTAAGCGCTAGTGATCGGCCACATAAACCTCATGTGTCTAAAGATTTTCAAGATGGATCATGATTATTCCGGATAGATCTTCAAAGAAGATTTTTTCTTCTAAATGTTTTTGGAGTTTTATATATTTATATGTATGCAAAGAACTATGATGCAAATGCAACTAAATGATTGCATAATAATTGTTTTTGTGCCACCACGGTGAATATCCTTGTGGGTTGCCATACACCACAAGATTATTCATATGGGGCTTGAGAATTTTTCAATGCGGTGCTAATGCAAAAATTTAAATATGCTAAAGGAAAATGATTATGCAATGCAAGGAAATAAATATGCTATGCATGATGCAAAAAGATAGATATGATATGCAATTGGAGATGCAATGCTAATAATTAAATATGGATAACTACCGAGTTACCTTTCGGTGAGGGTTCGTATTTAAGTCCTCCGAACAAGACTTCTTACCTTACTCACTCCTCAAGTACATCATCTGATCTTGGTGGCTGCGTCTCCTGAGATAGTGATCTCTGAGGATGGCATCACCCATATTGCTTGCTTGTCTCATGGTTTGAAGTGAAGCTTTGACAGTGGAAGCATGCAACATCTTGTTTAGTGTGCGTGCTTTGTGGGCTCGGGACATTTACTTGTAGAATTTTGAGGAATGACATACTCCTCCATGTTATGCTCGGTATATCCCCGTTTGCAAAGGCAAGGTAGAGATCAAGTGCATGGGCTCTGTTGGTGGGAAAACACCAAATGTAACCAAAACTTTATTCGTTCTTCTCTTAACTTAGGCACATTAAACAAGGCGAGTTTAATGTTTAACTGTTTCATTCATTTATGATGAGGGTGATAAGATCAAAAGATTAAGCATCAACGGTTTAATGATTATGACTATCTTGCAAAACAGGATGAGCAACATTTTAATTCACATGAATGGGGGCTATGGGATCAGGAGAGTGGTTGTTAGGAACAAAGAACTAAACATGAGAAGCTAAACAGGATGGATAAGGTTAGGTTTTGACTCCAACATATTTGATTCTTTATTTATGAGCATGCCATAATTAGGAGAAACTTAATTGATGATAGCTTACCTCAAGATGTTACCTTTTATTAGAGTATGATGGCACCGTAACACCTTGTGGTGATTATTACCTTTTTCTTGGAGCTGTCCTCATTTGGCTTCTTGTATATCTTGCTCTTAACTTGTCTCCTTTATTGCATCATCCTTTCTTTCTTCTTCTTTAAATTGTGCTAGGACCTTTTTGCTCCTCTTATGGTTTTACTCCTCGCATCATTCGTGAACAACACATACCCGAAGGAATATACAAGTAGTAACGAGGATAGTGTTGTTACAAGGCTAAAGGTATCTTCTAGTCTACAAAGGGTTTTGGATGTATATTTTAATTAGCCTTGTGCTCACTATTTGCTTTTTTCTCTAATGAGAAATCTTAAGATTGATTTTGATGTATGACATTTATAAACATTCAATCTTAGAGAGACAAAGTAATAGTGAGTAGGGGGATTGCAAACCAAAGATGTCGAGTGACGGTAGCTTGAGAAGAGGAAGAGTAACGTCGATCTTTAGAGGAGTGGACCTTCCTCCCCATGCTCGAGCCTTCCTTCCCGCCACTCGGACTTTAAGTGTGAATGCGAACCATCCCTAATTGTGTGTTGCAATCACCATGTCCTTAGATGTTGTTCGCCCTTTTTGTTCCCGCAAGGTTAGTGACCAAAAATATCCAAAGGGAACTTGTCCTAGGAACATGTTGTTATTTTCTTTTAGCATGAGCCTTTATGTACTCATATTTTTATTATTATTATTATTATTATTAGAACATAAGACAAAAGTTGTATACAAATATGTGATTTATATTCACTTACCTATCTTTGATGTTCTTGTGGTCCATTGTTTTGTCCATTCACTTACGTTGAGTGTTTACTTTTCGTGATCGTGGTGTATAGCACTCTTCTTCATCGAATAGACATAACATAGATTCTTTTTCTCGAAAATATTAGTGGACATATACCCGAGGGAATATACAACATGGTTGAAACAGGGGGTTGTTGTCCAAAGTTCATAAGATCTCACCTATGCTAATGAAAAGATGGTTCTTTGATTACTCTTAGCACAGATTTTAATTATCATATCTTAAAACTCATTTTTGTTTGCTGTTGCATTTTAGCATAAGGATCAAGGTAAAGCTGAATTGTGGCAAAAGACTGAGTGAATGATTTAAGACTTACAGTTCTTCCATTAATGATGAATGAACCGTGTCTTTTGCACAAGGTTGGAGTTCATCATATGCCTTGCTTCATTTCTGATCTGAGTTCATCTCTGGACTTCCCCCAAGCTTGTTTGAGAGCTTCTCTTTCTGCAGGGGTTAGTCTAACAAAATATACCAATGTCTACACAAGTAATATTTAGTTCAATAACCAAACTAGACTCCATGTCTAATTTAATTAAGGAAGGCATTTTAACCTAAGCACCACGCTTAATTTAAAAGTCTTTGGAAGTGTGTGTCACCAAAACTTCCAAACCAAAGCATACTATGGTAACATGGTAACATGAAAGCATTGTAGAGATTTACTTAAGTGGAGATGAAATAGTGTAGCTACTTGAGCATGTCTTAAAGATAGAGACAACCAACATAAGGTAGCAACATGGCAAGAAATATTTCTATTAATAAAAGTGATTCAATGTTGCATGATAATTGGTTGGTCATACCTTTACATTGTCATCCTTCGTTCTCTTTGTTCTTGACCTAAAATGGTTAGTAGCAAAAATACCCGAAGGAATATTCACAATTATATCTCTATGCTCACTACACAAGGGGGTGTTATAGCAAAAGATCTATACTTATATTACTTCCCCTAGAATGCTTGTTTTAGGACAAAAAGCTCGTCCTTGGGAAACCTTCAAATATGATTCAAGATGATAAAAAGGTTTTCCCTTAAATCACCAATCTCAACATTCAAGCCAATAAGATCAACAACCACCCTTTCTAAATCCTTATGAACAATTATCTCAAGGGGTTTGAGATCTTGTAAGTGGCTAGATTAGAGATGGCAATTAATTCAGGAGTTTGCTCACATGAGCAAGGATTGATAGAAAATTTAGGATGTAACTCCTATGCTCATGGATGTTCTCCAACTATGGATAATGCTCTTTCTGGTCTTCCTTAGATCCTTCATAATGTCTATACTTGGGATTTCTAGGATCGTAGGTGGACTCACGAAAAAGAATACTAGAGGATTCATTGGGGTCAAGGATGAGGTTAAGTATGGTTTTGGATAAGTTATCTAATCTGGAATAGAAGGGAAGAAGACATGAATGGATTCTAGATAGTTTCTTTCTCCTTTTATGGCATTATTAGATATGCCATCCTTGGGCTCCCAACGTCCTTAGTAAAAATAAGGATGCTTTCTAAGAGACTCTTCTCTAAGAGGATTTTATAGGCACTCAAATGTCTCCTATGAAGCTAGAAGTTTGTCTCCCAAAGTCATCGCCATAAAAGAATCAAGGGTAGAATTACTTCTTCCCTTGGAGGTGTTTTTAGAGTATGGATGATTTAGGATTGGTAGCTAATTAAGGGATTGGAATGATTATGATCTGGCTATCAAAACTTCTTCTATGGTCTAGAGGATGATTCCTTCTCTTCCTTTGGGTATTCATGAAAAAGTCTAACAAAAAAATCATACCCATCGAGTTTGTCAAGGACAAACCTTGCTTTAGAAAAGGAAAGAAAAGTTCCTCCGTAAAAACCGCATGATGGTCATGCGAACAACTTTTCTAGGATGACCCACAAATACATTATCCTCTAAAGGATAGGATTTGGCCTGAGGTTAACTTCAGAATTCTCTCCTATAATGGGTTGTTTCATGATCATTTAGATCAACCTTAGGCACAGCTCATGGCCAAGTGATAAGATAGGTTCTAAAGATTCTAGTGGCCCGATCTTGTGCTTATGGGTGCAAAGATAAGGATAGGTGTGGAATCCGAGGGATCCCAAAAAGATATAAAAAAGTAAAGAAAATATAAAAAGAAAGACTACACTAAGATATGGTACAAGATTAGTTATACTCAATGTTTTCTCAGCAACCATTCTCCCCAAGAACGGCGCGAGAAATGCTTGTTGGTATTTGATAAGCCTACTGAAATAATAATCCAGTAGTTTAACGGATACTAGTGAGCATTTCACCCGGGAAAGGGTTTTAATATCGAATCCACAGGGAGGATGGTGTGAGGAAAACTGAGGAATATAACTAATCCCTGAGCAGCAATTAAGGAACGGGAAAGGGTCAAGAGGTAAGAAGATTCCTATGGTTGTCTAGTTCTTCTCCTTGTAAGTTATGTTGATATTGACTTAAGGGACGGGCGTACTCAAAGAAAAGCAAGGTCGAAACATGCAATTCCTCCAGCAACATCGTCCTACGTGTCCTATCCAACGGGATGTGGAATCCAAAGGAATCAATGGTACTGTCACTACCACGCTCCGGAAGGTAGGGTGCATTCACAAGTAACTTCGATCTAGGCACCACGCCTACACCTAAGCATACCCCTCTAATCTATAGATTCCCATAGATTAAAGTACTCAAAGAGTTATGAACAATAAGAACAATACTAACACTTAAGATAACACGATTACTTACTCAAACAAGAAGTTGATCCACCATAGAAGTCTTCGTGGATCAAGTGTCATAGGTCCTGATCCCGGTGGTACAAGCATAGAGGAGTCACCGACATGTCCTAGGTGCTTCCCTTCTTCTCCTCCACTCACTCTTTAGCTCTCAAGACTAGATCTAGTCACTTTCATGAAGGACTTGGATATAATCTATCAACTTAATATTCGCTCTTGATGGGATCTAATTAGATCTAATCTACTTCTAATTACATGTCTAATTCTACTTCACTAATCTCTAAGAGAGAGATGATCCTTACATGGGACCCCTCTACAACTGAGAGATAATGAGATAGAATGAGTTAGTAATGAATTAGGGTTTCACCCTGGGGTCAGGGGGTCTTCTTATATAGACCTTGGCGATGAACGATGACCATTGGATCAAACCGACCTTCAATAATGGTGTAGATACAACCTCAAGGTCGGTGGTAAACCGCCATAGAAAGGAGAGGATGACGTGGGACCCACCGGCGCCGGTCGGCCTAAATGGCTCTCACAGCGGCCGCCGTGGTCCGTAAGGTTCTGCCTTCCCTGTTTCTTCTCGTGTCCTCTCGGTACCTTCTAGAGTGTTTTAGTCCACATTTTGGGTTGAGTTACTTCACGGTCAAGTCTTGTCATCATATGTGATGTATATTCCTAACTTTCTCCATTCTTCTCTCGCATTTATCCGTTAAGTCTCTGAAAAGATATAAATCACCAAAGCTCGTGGAATTATGTTAGTTAAACCCCTAGACTTATGTTGATATTCATTTTAAGCCCTTATTTCATGTTAGTTGACTAGTAATATTATGCTATAACAGGTGTCAACAAAGAGCCATAGCAGCAAGGTAGGAATTTTGGTTGAGAAATTTGAAGAGTGAGATCACGAAGAGAAGCCAAGGGCAGTAACTCTTTATGTTGACAACAATTTAGAAAGAGCTCTCATGAAAAAACTCGTGTTTCATGGAAGGAGTAAGCACATTGATACAAAATATCATTTCATTCGAGAGTGTGTTGAAAGGGGTCAGATTGATGTGAAGAGGGTCAACACTCATGAGCAGAAGGCTAATGCACTGACCAAAGCGATGCTAGTAGGGAAACTGGTGGTGATGAGACACCTCCTCACGGTGTCAGATATGTTGGGTCTTGTCAGGCTTAAAGGGGTGAATGTTAGTGTTAATCCCGACAAACATTGACACGAGAAAACGATGTACGGTGGACTAGGAGCTGTAGAGTGGCTAGAAGACTCGTTTTGAATCGGGCCGGGAGGAGCGGAACGGCGGTTCGCGGTGACCGCGCCCACGACGTTGTAGTTCAATGATAGTGTGTTTTCGAGTGTCTTGTATCGTGTTTTAGTTTGAATTTCAAATTCAAGTTGTGTGAGAGTTAGCTACTGGTACATGTAGTTTGATGTAAGAGGACTCAGGTAGAGTCTCGATTATCTTGTAACCTTGTCTAAACTCGCGGTTATCGAGAGCGAAAAGGGGCGCTGTCACACCACCTCGTCACGCTTAGTGGCGGTTGCCTCACTGTTCTTGCATGTTCTTGCTTTGATCTTGATCTCGAGCGAGTTGATAGGCTTAGCCACCGCTATACTCGTGTGTTTGTGATCGATTCTAGCCAGCACATTTTGCAGGAACACACCACGTTGTTTTATGGGTGGCTAGGGTCGGAGCCGTCCCTATAGTGGGTGTGCTCGAGCCAAACAAATCAACTGCCCCTACAAATGTTTCACCAGCCACCCCTATTGTTTGATTGCCCGACATATAAATAGGAGCAGCTGCCTTCCTTCCACATTAGGATACTCTCTAACACGAAAATAGAAGGTTGGAGGCCTTGGGCTCCTCTCAAAAATTGCTCTACTAAGGGGGATGTTTTGATCTCAAATACTTCGATGGAGAGGTCGTAGGAGGTAAGAAAATGCTATTCCAAGCCTTTATTTGAAGTTTTAATGGTTGCTTAGTGAGTAATTAGAATTTAGATTTTCTCTCTTCTATAGTGCTTGAGCTTTTATGAAGCAAATTAGTCCCTAGTTTTGAAGCTAATAATGTAAATAAGTTGGAGAAATGAGGTTACACCAATCATTAGTCAATCTTGCTTGATTTTAGTGGAGATTACAAGCTAGTTTCTTGTATGTTTCATGTAAACGTCCATGAAAAAAATAGCGCGCTATAGCGCCGAAATAGTGCGCTAATAGCGCCAAAAGCACCGTCACAATGCCAAATAGCGCGCTATAGCACGCTATAGCGCCAAATAGCGCGCTAATAGTGTTTTGGCTAACCTCCCGCTAAATTCTATAGCCCGCGATTTTTTTTCATGGTAAACGTAGATATGGATCTAGGGTTTGCTTTTTTTTATTAATTTTGATTTTGTAAATTTATGTTTCATGAAATAGAAAAGTTCAAACTAAGTCTGTTATCGATAGTTGGTGTATCAAACTAGATAGAGTCAAAAAAATTCTTAAAGGGTGGGGTCAAAGCTTGAGCGGGCACACGAGAATGTATAAAAATATTCTTAAAAAGGAATTACAAATTCTAGAAAAAGAGGATGAGGACATGACACCCTCGACTCTGATAAACTAGACAAGTAATCTTTCATTCAAACCAAGTTGATGAAATTAGCAGAAGAGGAAGAGAGTTACTAGCATAAAAGATCCAATGGCAATTGCTTGCTGAAAGGGGACACCAACATAGCCGTTTTTCCCGTGGCAAAATTTGTTATAGGACACTTAAAGTGGTGTGCTTTTGCTGAGAGACACTGAAAGTGGAATCATTTGCTTTCGAACACATAATAGCTTTACGAGAACACATTGAGACAATTATTTTAATACTTCCAATAGGCCCTGGAGAGATAACAGTGGCAACCTGACCATTTTTCCCTTGACTGTATCGCATATGCCGTTATGGATCAGGTTTAGGTTTGGTTGAACCAGCTCTATGCGATGAGGTCAGGCTGGACCAGTTCCCTCTCACTCCCTCACTCCCCCGTCTCCAAACCCGGATCATCTCTTTCTAAAACTCTCTTGAGAATCAATCAACAAGTCCACACTCTCTCTTCCAGAATTTTGTTGATAAATAACACCTCACAGGTTTTCTATCGCACCTAAATTTTTGTCTATCTGTTGTCCAGTGCTGCTGTGTCATGCTGATCCTTGGTTCTATCCCAATTCCCAAATCTTGCCCTCTTTCTGGTTCTTGTGAGTTTGATCCTGCCTTTATCCTCTCTCACTGAACCCCTGCCAAAAGATTGAATTTTCCTCCTCCAAAGCCCAGATACCTTGGGTTTTGTGCCATCGGCAGGGGTGCGAAATCCCTCAAGATGGGGACCCCGACGCGGCCATGGACCTCCCCAAGAGCTCTGCCCCCCGCGTAGACAAAGGCCCCGTCCCTCACCGTCATGGCTCCGTCGATCGTGAGGAGCTGGTGTGCGCCATAACACGTACAGTCGCTCTACTCGCTCGGTACTCGCTCGGGTACCAACGGGCAGCGGACACGCTCGTGTGATGATCCAAGTCTGGAGACGAGGGAGTGAGGAGTGAGAGGGGAACTGGTCCAACCAGGCCTCATCGTATAGAGTTGGTGCAACCAAACCCAAACCTGGTCCATGTTGGCCTATGCGACAACCAATGGCAAAATTGTCCGATTGCCACCATTCTCTCTCTAGGGCCGGTTTGAAATTATTAAAATAATCGTCTCAGTGTGTTTTCGAAAAATTGCAACAAACGATTCTGTGTTCCAGCAAACGAGTCGACTTTCGGTGTCCCTCAGCAAAGCACACCACTTAGCTAATGGGAAAAAAGGAAAAAAAAATATTTTCTCCCTAAAACATAATGAACAGACCATTGAAGGAGACAAACACCTGGTAGAACATGCAACTCATTTTTATAAAAGAACTTTTTTGGCACATCACCACCTGCTGGGTTTCATATGGACCCTGGTGTTGGGACCCTGCTGATTTGGTCACCTCCAAAGAAAATGAAGTTCTAGAAAAGGGTTTTATTGAAAATGAAATTAAGGAAGCGATCTTTTCCATGGAAAAAACACACTGCACTAGGACTAGTTCATTTCCATGTGGAGTTCTATCAACATTGCTGGGAAACTATTAAAGAAGAGTTGATAGCTCTTTTTAAAGACTTTCATGATTTCAAACTGGATATTGGCAGACTCAACTATGAGGTTATTACCCTTCTATCAAAATTCAAGGAAGCAAACAATATTAAACAGTTTAGACCCATTTATTTGTTAAATATGGTATATAAATTTTTCACTAAAGCCTTGATGCTAAGATTGGAAAAGGTAATGTGCATAATTATTAATAGAAGCCAATCTAGCTTCCTAAAAAAATAGAAATATTATGGATGGGGTTTTGGCCCTACATGAGATTCTTCATGGTACTAGAATTAAGAAAAAAGATGGTTTGATTCTCAAGCTCGATTTTGAAAAAGTTTACGACAAAATTAATTGGGATTTTCTCTTCCAATGTCTGAAACAAAGAGGTTTCGATGAAAGATGGTGAGTGGATAAAACTTGCTATGAGCTCTAGGACTGTCAATCTAAAGATGAATGATACAATGGGTAGTTACTTCAAATCTAGAAGGGGGGTCAGGCAGGGTGAGCCTTTGTCGCCCTTTCTCTTTAATATTGTTGCTGATACATTAGCCAAAATGATCATTCTTGGACAAAAAATGACTTGATTAAGGGTTTAGTACCCGATTTAATTGATGACCGAGTGGTGATCCTCCAATATGCGGATGACATGATTTTGTGTCTCCAGGATGATGTGAATCAGGTTGCACATCTAAAATTGCTGCTATATCTTTATGAAAACATGTCAGGCCTCAAAATAAACTTCTCTAAGAGTGAGGTGGTTCTGGTTAGTCAAGATGAAGCTAAGAGCAAAATTTTCTCTGAAATGTTCAATTGTGCAATTGATAATTGGCCTATCAAATATCTTGGAGTCCCTGTGGCTGGCTTTAGGTTACATGTGGCTGACAGGTTGCCTATATGTGAGAAATTTTTTAAAAGGTTTGATGGCTGGAATGGGAATTCACTCAGCTTTGGGGGAAGATTAGTGCTAATCAACTCATGCCTTAGCTCAGTTTTGATTTATGCAATGTCCTTGTTTTGGCTACCTTTGTCAGTTCTCAACAAAATAGACACCGCAAAGGAAGTGTTTCTTTTGGCATGGTGGGAATTTAAAGAGAAAAATCACCTAGTTAAATAGATTATTATTACCAAGCCAAAAGATAAAGGAGGGCTCGGCATTAAGGACCTAAGAAAAATGAATATCAACCTATTGTGTAGGTGGTGGTGGAAAGCAGAAAAACGGTGAAGAGATCTGGCAAGGTATTATAAGGAGAAAATACTTGAAAAACAAAAGTATTGCTTCACTAACTAAAAAACCTAGTAATTCCCCTATGTGGAATGACTTACTGAAAGTGAGAAAGTTATACTTGAGAGGGAGATCTATGATAGTGGGAAATGGGAGCAATACGAGTGTTTGGCAATGATAAATGGTGTGGACTTGTCTATTTAGCAGAAAAGTTCCTAGAACTGTATGAAATCAACCAAGAGCAAGACTACTCAGTAGAGTTCATGAAAGCAAGAAAGTGGCGCCTCTCGTTCAGGAGATGGTTTTATGAAGACTTGCAATGTCAACTCAGGAGATTGCAAGACATTGTTTTCTGGTGTAGTTTTTTTTAGAATTACACAAAGACAACGCAGACACTAACAACACGCACGCACACTCACCCCTATGAATACACGAATGCAAACCCTACCCCTATGACCACCTCCGAAGGACTAAGCACCAGGCAGATCTGGAGATTCCTAAAGTCACCATTGGCGCCTCGTCGTCGACGGGAACGTCGCTTACCACTGAATGCATAACCAGTGGCGAAGCCAGCTCAAAACTAACCCTGGTGCACTCTCTATCAAATATCAAGGAATATATACAATTATAAAGGAAATACATAGAAAATTGAGATAGATATTAGATAATTTCTTGTTTTACTATGGTGCATGTGTACTATGGAAAGCCAACGTGGCTTCGCCACCGTGCATAACGCCGAAGAAATCTTGGAAAAATCCTAGGAAAGCACCAGGATTTGAACCCCTGCGTGTGAGTAGGTCCCACTGGACCGCCCTAATACAAAAAGATATAACTAAATGGGATTGGGAAAAAACAGAACCTTTTTTCTGTCAAATCAACTAACATTAATCTGTGTACGCATGAACATGGCCCAGATGCGAAAAAGTTTTGGAAGGCCAAAATTCCGTTAAAAGTCAAGATCTTTATGTGGTTGGTTAACCAAAATGCTATTTTAACCAAAGATAACTTGACCAAACGCTGTTCTGAAAATGGAATTGTACTGCACTTATTCTTTGAATGCCCAACAACTAAATATGTGTGTAGTTTGCTGGCGTTTTCTTTTTTGGGGCTGTGGACAGACTGGCTAGTCTGGAACAATATTTGATTTGGGTCCAGAAAAGTCTTCGTTAGGCCAAAATCATGCACGCTGAGGTGTGGCAGCAGTGTGTTGTGCCATCTGGCGTACGAGAAATGCAAAATGCTTTGAGAACAGGAGAATAGAATCTCCTACTGTGATTATTTTGTTTGATATGTTCATTCCTTACATACTAGGCAGGCTTACTGAAGGAAGACATGGAAGATCAGGTCATTCAAAGAGCTGGAACCATGAAGACGGCGGCACTGTGCTTCCACAAGCAAGACCTGCAAGCTAGCTGCCGCTCTGGAGGAGAATTAGTTGGTGCCATACGCAGGATGATGCATCTGTAAAACTGGATTGTTACTCTTTTAGGGAGCTGGAGGTGGAGGACGCCCGATATGTTGGGCTGAAGTCGCTGTTAGGCCTCTTGTTTCAGTTTATGGAGTTGTTTGTCGTGCCGTTTAGCTCGGTAGCTTTGGTTGCGCGTCTAGGCAGAGGTTCCCTGGATGTTCACTTGTCTAGCGTTGTCACCTTGCTTTTTTTTTTGCATACAATTCGTTGGAGCTGTGAGACACTTTGTAATTTGGTTGCCTTGCTAATGAAATTCGGTTATGCAGTTTTGGAAAAAAAAAAAATGTTCTATTAGAGATCTCATGTTTGTAGTAAAAGGTACAGAATGTAAAAATATTTTATTTTTTTGTGTCTATGGGCTTATGCATATCACTGTCTATTACGGAAAAATTATAGCGCACTAGCTAATGATGCATTCGTGCATGAGCATAGGCTGATGCACTATAAATATTTTAGCAAACCAGATGAAGTGTATCAATACTTACAAGACACTCATATGAGTGCTTAAGCTTGTTTCTTGGACCAGTCCATCACTAGAACAAGGGCAATTTCTGAAGATAAAGTACAAACCCTGGCCTGAGCGGGTTATTGAGGTGGTAAATAATTGGAGACGAAAAAATTATTTCCTAACTACTTATCACTATTATGTGATGGTCATATAGTTGGGCAGCTTGACGTTGCCAGGGCGAGAAAATATAATCTGCATTCGGTACAAAGAAGACACACTCTGTCAGGACCCCAGTTACCATGAACATGGGCATGGTGATAAAACATGTCTATCCCCTTCAAAATACAGTGTGCATATACCTGGTAGTCTCCAAGTGTGCGCGACTTAAAACCAGCTGCACAGTAAAGGAAATAGTACTCCCATGTACGAATGAACTTTTCATCAAATCCTAGGGCCAAAATTTTACTGTGTAGAAAATGTGAACACGGTTAACTATGCGATGTAGAAATGGTAAATGCACTTAAAGCTTGAAATGAGGAGCTCCGAAGTAATACTTACTCTCTGTTGGTCATGAAGTTGTCCCTCCAGCACATTAGAGTTGTGTAGTAATGGTAGCCAATATTCTCAACGTGTTCTATGCTGGTGAAAAATACTAAATGTTAGTTCCTCTGTTCCATGAAAATGTAAGTCTCTTTTTATAAGTGATTGATCCCTTTCAAGTTGACCATATACAACAAGTTGGTATTAATATATTCCCTTATGTAAAAAAACATAGAACAAGTTTTCCTCAAAAAAACAACAGAAAAAGTAATAATATTTATGATAATAAGTATCATTATATTAATCATAGATATATTTATAATAAACCTCGTTATTTACAACAGTGCTAACGGGATGGTTTCTATGCACTAATTAGGGTGATAAGTAAGCATGTAAACTATCTTATTGTTTTCTTGGTTGATGCTTCCCTTAGAGAAACAAATGTTGATACTATTATACAAATCTACATAGTCTCAAATTTGAGACTGATTGACTCCTCGAAAAATGAGATTTACATTCTTTTGAAATGGAGAGAGCAGTATATAGCCAAATTGAATTACTCCATTATATATAAGGCAAAGTTTGATTCAGAAAATGATTATACTCATATACGTGTATAAGCATAAACTGATGTTAAATGACACAGTTTTTTTTTTTTTTCTAAAGGTAAATGACACAGTTAGCTAGACTGGGTGGTGGTGAGTGCAACAAACCAGAGCCTTGATCCATTGGACATGGCAGACGTTATCCGGGCCAAAGAAGGAAGGCAACCACCAGGGAAGATATATTCCTTTATGAAGTCTGAGCTTCTCCTATATTCTTCATAACGTTCCTCTGGGATTGAGATGAACTGCGTGTGTAAATTTAATTAGCTTATTCAGATGAAAACTTGTTTATTAAAGTGGAACATACAAAACAACATAAGAATTAAAGCAATCGAAGGGTGCTGGAATGGCATGCACCTGGAGGACAAATAGGCCGTGTTCTTTCAAATGGTGCTCGCAGGAGCTAAAGAAGTCGTCCATGTACTCATGGCCAACATGTTCAATCATCTCGCTGAAAAATGTAGAGAACATATTTTTATATAAGCCGTACGTGATCAATCTTTCAATCAAAGTTGGGTACCAGTACGTGGTACTCACCAACTTATAATTCTGTCGTATTTATGGCCCATTGGTATTTGACGGTAGTCGCACAGCAGGAAAGTTATGTGATCCTGCAAAAACAATAAAAATTTGCTAACTCTCAAATTTTTTCCATTGTTGATACATATTGGGGATTAAAAATAATAATATGTTGTACTATAACGGTGTCATGAAAATCAATAAAAAATATTTCAGCGAACAAAACTATAAAAGGATAGCAGTGACCTCTAATCCAGCTTCTTTCACTTTTCTTTGGGCATACTTAAGTTGCTCCTCAGACAACGTGATGCCTGTGTATTTACAGCCTGTTTGCTTCACCACCTCTATTGCTAAAGTGCCCCAGCCACTACCAATCTCAAGAACATGATGACCTTGCTCCACATTAGCCTTCATTTAAATTGATGTGTCACAAGATTGAGGCACCATCAGGGTAATGTATATTCATATATTCAAGCAGCAGTTAAGTCGGCAATGAAATTATATGTATACGTGATATCTTAAGACCAGAGATAAATGCATATGTGGTGAACGAGTGCAAGAAATTAAACAACATATGGTCTATTATAATATATATTACCTTGTTGATCAGAACTCTAACTTTACGTAGCTGAGCTGCTTCTAAGCTCTCATCCTCCACCTACCATTAGAGCCGACACCCAGGCTAGTATGAGAATATACTAGTATTCATAATACAACTAGATCTATACAACTTACAATGCTGCAAATCGCAATATTGACAAACCTTGAAGATCCCAGAAGAATAATTCATTGTCGGGTCGAGAAAAAGGAAAAGAAATCATTACTCTGCACACACATATTTGTAAACAGCAAACAAAATTCTTAACAATTTGTCAACTGTTTTAGATGAATGGAAACGAATGAATCATTTGGGAGACAACTAGGGTGTGCACACACTAAGTACAAATAATATTGCATTGTTGGTTTAAGTATGGTCATAGAAATCTTAGGCGTATATATAACTCATGTGGACACGCCAGATATGAAGAAAACACGAGTAATGACCAGATCATAGTGTTCAGAGATATTCCGACGAGTTTGGGTTACAGTGTTCTTCCTTGAGATATGCGACACAACATATTTTTGCTGATGCAACCCCAGCAGTTAAAATCAGTGGTGTCCACCAGCCCCTTCTAATATAGCTTCTGCAAGAGGGTTTCAAGAAGTTTGATTATATTATATTCAAGTATGATACTCCCTCCATTCCAAATTCAAGTCATTTGAACATTTTTTTGTAGAGTAAAAGCATCTTAAGTTTGACAAAAAAAAAAAATATGAAGAGAATTACAAAGATTTATGACATCATATAGGTTTATACTATAAAAATATTAATAATGAAGAATCTAATGATACTTATTTGGTATCAATAAATGTTATTATTTTATTTTATAAATTTGATCAAACTTGAGATACTTTGACTCTCTAAGAAAGTTAGAATGGCTTATAATTTGGGATGGAGGGAGTACTTCACTTCAAGAAAACTGTTCAGTTTAATTTTTGTGGAAAATTGACAGTTCAAGACCTTTTGCTGGCAATGTTGCTTGAACTCTTGTGTGCATCTCTATTAGCAATAAGTATCTGTGTGTAGATAGTTCATTAGTTCTTACACAATAAACAAGAACTAGTTGTCAATCTGTCAATGTAAATGATCTACATATATATACTGGCATGGTTCCTTATATTTTAGGACGAGAGGAACAGTTAGTTTTCTACCAGTAAAAGGTTTAGAAGGCCTTCTCTATGATCAGCAAAAGAGAAATAGCCATTAATGTATGCATCTGCGAAGCCAATATCTGCTTCTGTTGCAACCTGAGGAAACAGCAAGGCAGCCAGTATGTATCAGAACTTCAGAAGAGGTCTGATGAAGCTAGCATTGAAGGAATGCATAGTTATGTATCAAAAAGATGTAACTTCGATTCAACACAGATGAGAAATTGAGAGAACAGAACCTTCCAGTAGAACTGGGGGTCATGAACTTGTAGGACAGATTTTACATGGCATTTTTCACATGCTTTACCAAAACTGAATGTAGTGCCGCCTTCCTCAGTCAAGCTAATCAGTAAACTGAAGTGAGAACCATTACTAAAGATTGTGCAGTATATACGAATTCATACAAGAACAAACCTCAAGTAACCGATGGATATGTGTTGGTTGAGAAATCTTATCACGAGAAAACGTGCCCCAGCCTCTGTCCATGATGGGGCCATAACTTTTGGGTTCACCAGAATGTCACATTTCTTTCCAAGTAAACCTTGAGCTGCTGCTTTGGCAGCCTGCATCAATTAGTCAGTACACCATGAACTGATAATATTCACACGAATATTTGTAAAACATTTTGGAGGCTATGTGTCTGAACAAAAAAGTAAAGGTCCTGTAGGAATACCTTCACCCCATCCTCATGAAATCCGTAACCTGTTGTCCAATATATACAAAAGATTCATTACAAAAAAAAAAAAATGCAGTACAAGGGCATGTTCTAATGTAACAAATAAGTTACCTTGATATGACCCACAGAACCACAATCCTCTCTTTCCTTGAATGTGACTGAGCTCAAGAGAAGCCTTTTCAGTGGCAAGAGAAGGATTCGGGTGTCTTGTGTGCCATTTATGCAATACATGATCAGGAACACGGTGTGGATTAACCGTCACAAGGAAAGGCCTAGCAGATGCAATGTTCTTGGCAGTTCAAAGAAAGAAAGACACCTCGGTCATCATTGATCCATGTAATTAAACTTGGTCATACTATTTGGTAATAAATATAGACGGCTCCCAAAGTATCTGCTAGCTACCTGAAGCAGATTTAACCAGTATGTAACACACACACTCCTGCTTGTTGTCCCCAAGAAGTTCATGACACTCCATGCTGACGAGCTACGTGGCATGAAACTTTTATCCTGGTGGAGGTATACATCACTGTAAACAAGAAATAAAAACATATCAGACAAGTGTACCAACAGATAGAAAACATTCTTAGGAAAAAAAATAGTTTCATATTTATCTGATTTAAAAATAACTAATTATGAATTTTTAGAGACTAAACCACAAATTTATTATTTTTTCCAAATTTGTCCAATTTCGACAGTTAGATGGTAGATTTTACATGGTTTCCATGTTCAGGGTTGAAAATTGAACTGGCGTACTTGGAGGAGGATAAACTTATTTTACACTAGTATATCAGATATATGTAATATACCAGATAGCATTACCTGTTACTATGCGGAAATGCACCTAGAATTCTCAATTCGTCACGCGTTGCTGCAGCTCCAAGTACCTTTAGAGCTTCAGATGCATGGATACCAAATATGATTTGATCATATGTATCCTCTGAACCATCAACCTGCAAAAGTTTGTAACCCACTGCCAGAAACATTTAGTAAACAGTGTTTACATTAGTGGTTAAATATCAGCAGAGGCTGGGCTATTAATATATTCCCTTTTCTAAAAAAAGTATCACAATTCATATCTAGAAAGAACATATTCCCAAAAAAATATCTACAAAGGACATTTACGATCACAAGAAAAAAAAAACCTACGGCCTAAGTTTATGCACTAATTAATATGTTCAGCCTGTGCACATTAACACCTGAAGAAAAGTTGTGTCTAGAAAAATCATCAGAGCAAGGATATTGTGAAGTACTCCCAAGTTAGCGTGAACTGTCTACCAGGACCAGAGTGGCTGATATTTTCTCTTACCTCTTGAGAGGTACTAGGTACAATAATCAGTTATGGGTTAGCACAGAAGGGAGGGAAAAATTTGGCATCTTCCAAGGATTTAAATTACTGTTCATGTATCACCAGATTTTTTTCTTAGGAAATTCTGTCAGATTTCCAACCATTGGATGCAAGATATACAGTCCAGATCTCCTTCTTCCAACCCTTATTTTCTTCCCATTTAGGTGAAAGGAGAAGAAGTAATGCGTGAAATCTCTGATGAATCATGTGGTGAGAAATTTGATAGATTTCTTGGAAAAAAAAAGTTGGTGAATTTTTGGAATTTTAGGACCTATCAGTGGTTAGGATCTATTATAACTCTTACCTCCTGAGAGGTAAGGAGCACCTTAAAAGGCACCCGAACACAAATACTGTGACCCTATGTAACATAGGAGACAGAAAGCACTTAACCAAGTTCCTATTAGAAGAATAACAGCACAGCAATAGACATACCTCCCTCTTGACCTTTGTTCTATTATCTAAAAAAAAAGGACATACCTCCCTCCAAACTTGAAACAGATTTGACTTCACAGCTCATCTTAATTTGACAGCCCATGCTCTCCAGTTCCCCTCTTACCTGCCAAAGTACAAAATGGTTGCATTGATCATTCATTGCACTATGCATTTAGATGGGAACAGGCCAACAACTATTTTGTATGATGGCTCCTCTTGAAGGGGAAGAGGTTCAGTTGCCTTTTCTTCGAAAAAGGATTCAGTACCTTGTTCACATAGGACTCCGAACAGCCCTTGACAGTGTGCCAATGGGGGCGACCAAATATCTAAGCGGCAAAAATCAATAAGGTTATAGAGTTTTTATTATGCCTGATGATGAATCAAGACAAGAAACAGAAAACGACGAAGGAGCAGTGGCACCTCAAGAAGGTGATTGTCACGGCAATACGAGAGCGCAGAGAAAGCCGGGAAGCTCAACACCCCTTGTGACGGACAGGACCAGATGCACGCACACATTGGAATCTGCAACATTCACAGCTCAATCACTATCGGCAGAGAAAGCGCACGAGCAAAGCACGACACAAGGAGTACACAGATAATAGGGCACTTGGTATCCGTACAAGATAAGCGTCCTTGAAGAGCTTGGAATAGCCACGAGAACTAATAAACTGACCCAAGGTTTCGCTGCGGTCAACGTCTGGATTTCTTTCATGGTGTTCCAGGTACCTTCAGATTCAAATTAAACATGGAGATAAACTATCTGATCAGTTAAGTTTCATGCACATGTCAGATGTGTGAGTGACACATTTTTTTTTCTCGACCGGGTCTTCACCCGTTTTTCATTAGTGAGTGACACATTGCACAAGCGAGTGCGATATCTATAAAAGTATGAAAGGATCATCGAAGAGGTTGCTAGCTCACGTGATAGCATGGTTCTTGAACTTGAATATCTCGAGGATCATGCGCCAGAAGCTGGGGCTAAGCGAGTTCCGCTTCTGCGCCAAGAGGCCGGATATGCCGTTGCGACTGCCCCACTCGAAGCCTCCGGCGTTGCTGTCATTGTTCAGCAGCGTGCTCACTGAGAATGACATGTCCGATCTCTCGGTCTCCACCCCGAGCCCTTCAAACCATTTCACCATGTTTGGGCTTGTCACCTGCATGCTTGCGCGCAATTAGTGCAAGAAATGAGACTGGAAATTTTTAACTAAAAATTCAGTCTACTCATCTCACCGGTCACTACCGGAGGTCTTTGCCGAGGGCCCCCGGTCTTTGCCGAGGGCAATATATCGGGCACTCGCCAAAAGAGATAATATGCCGAAAGTACCCAGCCGAGGACACACGGCAAAGTAGGGCACTCGGCAAAAACTGCCTTTGCCGAGTAAACTTTCCCGTGTGCCCTTTGACCAGGTGTAACACTCGGCAAAGACTTTGCCGAGGGTATTTTGGCCTTCGCCGAAAGTGCCCGTGACACTTTCGGTAAAGGGGCCAAATCCGGTAGTAAGTTCTATTTGTCAGACTATTGACTCGAAATGAGATTGGAAATTTGAGGATGTCAGGAGAGTGGGAGCTTCCACTAGTGGACAATGAGTTTTTCATGGCCCCCTGCCAAACCTTTCACTGGCGGATGAGTAGTTGCAGGTATTAGAAACAGCCAGTAGAGAAAAAAAAAAAGATGGGGCCCGCCAACAACCCGCCAGTGGAGCAAGGGTTATGGTAGCCCACGTTCTAAAAACACCGCCACTAAATACATGGATCATTTTACCGGCGTACTTGATAAAAATAATATAGGAGGAAACGATACACTCAACTGCCAAGTCTCTCTAAATTATGTTTAGCTCTATGACTCTGCAACCCTCTCGGCGTCTGTTCAAAATGTACCAAATTTGAATTCAAAATATAATAACTTGAAATCAACATTTGAGCCTCTACACACAACCTCAGATAAAAAGTATAACTAACAACAAAATCATATATAGCGAGTCGAGATCTACAATTCTGATATAAAGTTTGTCTTTGTCCAACTCTATATAAAAATCATGATTTTGTTATCCAATACTGATTTATATATGTGGGCCTAACGGTCCATCTCTATAAAAAAAACAATTTCTAGAGGTAGTCCATTACATATTCGCCTCTAGAAATGGTAGGGATGGAGTATCATGAAGCATATCAGGTGAAGAGAATATGATATAGGTTATAAAAAGTGAAATAGTTTACCAAAAATTTAAAACTAGAGAATTCCAAAAATCTCAAACAAATATCAGATTTATTTAAACATGCAGAATTAATTAAGAAATGCTGGTTTTTCCTTGATCGCGCAACGGTCCAAGCGTATTTATATATACGGACGAGAAGAGAGAAACAGAACGCGCAGGCGTAGCGTAGCCGTAGTTTGACGACGAATTTGTAACTTTGTGTAAGGCACGAATTTGTAACTTTGTGTAAGGCATGTATGTTCGCACCCGGTTGAAGACCATGAGGCAGAGGTCGAGGTGCACAGAGCCGGCGCTGCCGTCGTCGACGTCCACGGTCCTGCAATACCCGCCGAGGTGGTCTTCTTTCTCGTACAGAGTCACACTCGCGCCGCCCCTCTTTGCCAGCTCGTGCGCCGCCGCCAGCCCGGATACACCGCCGCCCACCACTGCAACCTTCATCGCCTCTCAGCTCCCTATCTTCCTCTATCTGTGCAAGCCTGTCAGAATGCGCTGGAGGCGGACGTGCTGCTGAAGGCTGTCTTATATGGTGTTCGGTTTAATTTGAAAAAGTAAATCATCTAATTGATAAACTTGCCTACTACATGATTGATTTTGCATTACACACTCCAAAACCTAACCGTGGTGGGTGCCCATTTGCCCGCCTCGTTTAATGCCTGCGATTAATGGTAGCGGGCGAGGCGATCAAATTTGATCGCCTCGTAAAATCGATTAACGGAGGCAGGCACCTTATGACGACTGTCTTGATTAATAGCATATTTTTCGAGGCGGTCGACTTTATAATGTCCATCTTGGTAAAAATCCTTGTCTTGTAAGACTCCACTTAATTGAATCTTGTTGATCATCTAAATGCACAAATGCAATTTAGACACTAATTCATTCCATTTAAGTAGCTTGCTTTTCCCCCACTACAGATCTTCAAAAAGAAATGTTAAGGGGTGTGCAAGCAAAAGCGTTAACTACTGATATATGTTTTTTTTCCCTCAAAAACTACTTATATTAATTGCACATTTTCTCTTTTTTTATTTTGTAATACAAAAGACAAAAAAAAAGAGATACTCCGTAGTCTCTGTCCATTTGTGATAAACTTGTCAATAACTGATCTGTATGGTTTTCCATCTACATCGTCATTATGTTTCCCGTTGCATAGCACCTGTATATTTTCATAGGTATTAATTAAAAATCTAACCTTAAACTATTATGGCTCTTGTTGCATCCATATCTTATGACAACATAAATCTGAATTTTAAATCTAAAATTTGAAATCTTATTTTTTAATCTAAGCATATATTCTTAATTCTAGGCAGCGACACATAGAAGCGTTGGAAGCATTAGGAGATTTCCGCTGCCTAGCTAGCTTGCAACTCTTTATGGTACTACAAATTGACTTCACAGTTATTGTAGAAATATATATAGTTACTTTATGGATATTAAATTCTTTTTTATAATACCTTTAGTATTTATAGGTAGATTTGAGAGACAATTGTACTTATTTTTTATAACAAATTGTGGTGGATAATCTATATAAAAATTAAAATGTGTCACTTTTACATTATCTTTCATATGGTAAATAGTAACTTGAATGTAAATTTAGGGTTACTTTAAACTTACTAACATATTATAAGGTTATTTACAATCATATTTTTCATGACAACGTGTCACAGCCGCCTCTTGCGTGGGCGGCAGCCGAACTGTGGCCGCCATGGCTGATGGCGGCCGCCGGGCGGTCGCTGCCGGCATGCCCTGGGGTTGGGGCGCATGGGGAGGGCGGCAGCTAGGGCAGAAGGGCGCAATGGTGCTGAGAGAGAGCTTGAGCTTTGGGTGTTACCCTTTAATTTTTCGATTAAGATTCAACCGATTACATGCCCCTTGTATTTATAGTCCGAGGGAGACTTGCATATAAAGAAATCTCCTATTTTATTTCCTAAATATCTATTACTTAATGACGAAGCGGTTGACAACGGTGGTGGCGTGTGGCCAGCCGGGGCAACCCCGGCGACGCCTTGAATCTTTGTTGGGCCTAGACGGCGCGCTTTGGGCTGTGACGCCTCTTCCCCTTTTCGCTCATGAAAGGCCCCTCGCCTTGCTGTAGTTTTGCACGGTCGCTAGTTTGTTGACACTGTGATTGAAGCAGCTTAGCTCGAAGATTGTTGCATCCACTTGTGTCGGGGAATGAGCTGGGAGAAGATGAGAATCTTGACCTTTTCGATCGATCTTTGGTTCAATGGATGGAATTACATTGCTCTCTGATCCATGGGTATGTTGTAGATGTTGGCGGGTGAAGACCGTGGTCGTGGAAGAAGAAGACCAAGACTAATGGTGAGAGGCTATGAGGTAACTCTTCCATTAACAAGATGCTCGGGCGGGGAGGCTAGCCACTACTAGAATTAACGAGTTTCCCTAGGGTTTTTCTTTCCCTAGGTTTTCTAAAACACCCAAGGAAAAGATATATTTCCCTAGGAATGGTTAGCAAAACTCTAGGGAAACTTGCCTTTCCCTAGGAAACTTGGAGTTTGGTCGGGGAAGAGGGGAAGGAAATGAACCCGCGGACCCACTTATTGGCCAACGTGTCATGTTTCCCTACGAACAAATAGAAAATCCTAGGAAATTCCCAAGCCCAAAAACCCCAAAAGTTCCTACCGTGTGCCCCCACATTGTCCCATTTCTCCTTCAAGACTTCACCGGTCCCCAACTCACCGCTGTCAAACCCTATCTCCGGAACATGTCGGCGCCGCCGCCACCCTCCGGTAGCACGCCCGGCGCCCGCCACCTCCGGCAAGATGCATGCCGCCTCCACCCCCTGAAGCACGCCCGGCGCCGCCCGCCGCCACACCTCCAGCAGCATACCACGCCGCCGCGCCAGCCCAGACGCCCCCGCCACGCTCCACCTGAGCCACACGGCGCGCCATGCTCCATGCCGCATACCCCGCTGCCAGGTCGCGCAGCCACCTGACCTGCGTCTGACCGCTGGGCGACGCCGCCGGCCTCGGCTCCATCCAGCGGGTTAGAGAAATCGATCTTCGTTTTTCCCGAAATCGATCTGATTTTTCTCCCACGCTGCTATCAACACCCAAGATCTGGTCGCCAATGTGCAGGTTTGTCTATATCTGGCACCATTGCAGGAAAAAAGCACTTGATCCATTTGATGCCTACGACGAGTCCATTCACCGCTGGTAGATCATTTGCTTAATCTCACAGGGTGGTGCCACGACATCCAAAGGGGACAAGTGCTGGAGTGAAAAAGACAAGTGGAGTGAAAATATTAGAGTTGTAGTTACTGCTTTGCATTTTGTTTCAAGTACTGGTGGGCACCAAGTGGATTGATGACATGATTGTAATATGACAATATTATAACTCTTAATGTATGGATTTGTGGTTATTGGATGAAATGAGTGCTTAATTACGTGTTCATGTGTGAATTTGAATTTGAATTCAGATACAAATTTGTCTTTGAATTTAAATATAAATTTGCGTAAAAGATTTGATTCAAATTCTGCTCTCTATTGTGCATTTTCCTAGAGTTTTAATTCCTAGGAAAGGTTCTAAGGAAACACTTTACATGCTGGCAACCTTTCCACGTCGGCTTTGGTACGCCACCTACCGAAGTTTCCCCTAGGGGATAAAAGCCCTAGGGAAAGAATGTTTCCCTAAGGTTCTACCGAAACCGTAGGGAAACCCCCGCCTTTCCCGTCGAATTCTGCCCTAGGGGCCTTTCCCTACGAAATACACTAAGGAAATAGTTTCTCTACGGTTTTCCAGCCTTTCCCTGAGATTATTAACCCTAGGGAAATCTGTTGATTCTAGTAGTGGCTTAAGCAGGTACGTCGTGGGTGATCGCCCCTCCATGGGCCTTGTATTGCGACATAATGGCAGTTGATTTAAATATAAAATTAAGGGGTTATTTTTATCTTTTATCATGTATAGGTGGGTGTCAGAAGTGTCGGCTCCAGCAAATGCGCAGGGATCGGGGGGTAGCACATGAGACACAAATATATATTGGTTCAAGTACCGGGGCTGCAGATTAGCAGTGTGGAGCACAGGGATTAGGTGGGTAGCACATGAGACAGTTATATATTGGTTCAAGTACAGGCCGGATACCCTACGTGATATTTTTTTTTAGATAAAAACTGTAGGGAGAAGATCTTCACAGCAATCTAAATTAACGAAACAGAAGAGAATCACTTACCACACACGCTAACTTATGGCATCCAACCAGGAGCGAAAGGATGACCTAGTGTCTTCCTTTTGAAGTAAACATTAATTTAGTTTTAGGATTTAATGGCGCTGTGCTTAATAGGAGAAATTTCTGTCAGTAATGTGTTAATTTATCAATCTTAAGGATTTAGGAACTCTTGGAAAGGAAGGGAAATCTTCTAAGCAGGCTATAATTTTCTTATCCAAATTTTAAATGGTACATTCCAATATGAAATCTCACCATATCTCACTCGTTCTGCCACCGGTCATCTCAAAATCCCGATGACCCCGATTTTCGTTAACTGGACAACCCCGCTGTCAATACACTACACCTACACTCGACATATCCCTTGGCTTTCACATTGCTACACAAGTAATCTTTGTCAGTGCCAATTTACTATTCCGTCGCCCGGACATAATTGAAAGGATAACAAGGCCATCTTCGCTTTGCCTGACTGTTCGGGATCAAAACATCATGTCCCATCGACCATCCCATCTCCCGCGAACTTGTGGCTCTTCTTCTTTTTCTTGTTCCTGACTAGCAGGGGATAAAGATCACTGAACCTTTGTGTTGACACTAAAAAAAATATAAAAGAGGAATTTCTGACATCATGAATAAGTTGTAATACTCCTGAACATGAACATAATCAAGGTCAAGTGGCATCGCCAACGGAACGAGAAATCACGTAGAGAAGACAGCAAGCCACAATGAGCTGCTCTACTTAGCCGACTGCCCCTGCCGGCTCTAGCTCAGGGCGATCAGGCGGCCCTGCTCGCCCCGTGGCCCAGCCGTCTTAGCCGAGTTATGCCTAATTCCAACTCAAATAACGTTTTAGACAATCTTTGACGTGGGAAACTTAATGATTGTGTTTTCGAGTTGTTTTTTACTGGTATAAGACTACCCACTCTATATATATCATTGCCGATTGAATCACATCTACCTCAATCGTCAAAACACAAACACTTGTCTTCTTTTGCCCTAATTTGCTATCTTCAACCCTTCTACTTGTTGTTTGGCTCTCCTCTCCATGAGTTTTGCCAACATCGTAGGCGTCCTTGCTGGTACTATGAGATCCTCCGCATGCTTCCTCCCGATGGATCTTTCTAGAGGTTGTTCAGAAGCCTTTTCAATCGAGAATGAGCTCTATATCAGCCCTATCGGTCTCTAGATCAGTTTGGGCCTGTAGGGTGTCAAGCCCGCTGGTGTGTCGGTGGTGGGCGTGTTTCATTGTCAACACTTTGTTTGGCTCGCAGCAATTATTGTGGCTACACAACAAGACAAGGCGAGCTATGACTGGCTATGACTATGCTAGCTCGTAGGAGCATGTGTCGGATTGTTATTATATACTCAGTTGTTTAGGTCATTTTTAAAATGTTTGACAAAATTATTAATATAAATATTTATGACACTGAATAAATATGTTATACAACTATATTTTGTTATTATATATCTAATGATACTAATTTGGCACCATAAGAAACATTTTCTATACTTTCGTTCAAACTTTAACGTGGTGTTTTATTTATGAAATTATCCCATGCTTTATGAGTGGTACATATTAGTTCATTTCGTCAATTTTGGTGGAATCAATCAATTCTTCATGAATAATATACTTAGCAGCTTGTCAGAAATGAGATGATATATATATTACATAAACCTAACAAAAAAGTAATTAAGGAGTGAAAAGAGGTAGATCACCTCACTTTTAAAACCAAACATGTCTGAAAAAGTTTGACTTAAGATAATTTTAGAAGTTTGACTCGAGATAATTTTAAAAAATAATTTCTATTTAACAGTTGGTCAAAGTTCAGGGACAAAAACATAATGTAGTCTTAATATTGACTGGGGAGTTCCTTTGCTTGGAATTTTGGTTAACAAGGAATAATTCAATGTTTAATAGATGTTACCTGAAAATATTTTTCAGGTTCTATTCATTCTGGGCTCTATTAATTGCGGTATTCATGGATGATCACAAACATAAGACGCTCGAGACGTGCCGAGCCTGAGTCTTTCGAACTGTTGGCAGCAGGCCAACGGCTTCGTCCTATCGTCCCAATGCTCGACAGATCATCGCAGGCCAACAGTTTATATGATGTTTGACAACCATTATGGTAGATAAAGGACAATAACGTGTCACTGCGCCATACGCACTATGGAACTGTCCTGTTCACAACCATTATGCTGATGTACGAGCCGGTGCCTGCTGCAGGAAAATAACGTGTGAACCTTTGGATGCCTCCTGTTGCTATCCTTCTGCTATCCATCTGCTATCTGACACATGAAGTCTACAGATATAAACATGCACGCAACTTAGATTCGACTGGTCCACACCTCTTAAGGCATTGTTTAGACTCTTTTCGATTGAGTTTCGAACATGTTTTTGCTTTTACAAAACCAAAAGGCACCCAAAGGGTCTAAAAGCAGCTAACGTTGGCACTGTAATACAAATCACAAAGCACCTCACTCTTGCTTTCAGCTGTTTTTTAGAGTAAAAAAATTACACCGCGTGTCACTGGTTATGATACGTGCCGTTTTCGATTTTATGTTTCACACAAGTGTTTTTCTCCTCCCGAGCATCTTCGTTCTCGCATTCGACCAAACTCCCCTGCGCGAGGCCCCTCCCCAACCCAGCGCCGGCCGGTGACGCCCTTCCCCGCTAGCGGCAGCGGACGGGCGAGTTCCCCCTCCCCCCACTCAAGCTTCCTTCCCGTTCCTCCCATGCGTTGGCAGCGGCAGCGACCCTCCCGTCTTGCGAAGGCGGTTGGCGAGCCCCTCCATTGTGCCAACCCCTCCCGCACCCAGAGGCCGGTGAGTCCCTCCCTAGCGTGGAGGCGCCGACGAGCCCCCCCTCCCTCCGCGAGGCTTCTCCCACACAAGGCGGCCGGTCGGCGAGCCCCTCCTAGTCTCCCATGTAGAGGCGGCAACCGCAAGAGCCTAGCCCCTTCTCTGGCGTCGCGCCCTCCCCAACAAGCTCAACCACCTCCCCATGCAACACTTTGAAGAAGAAGAGGGAAGAAGCTAACGAGCCGAGTCTCGCTTGTCAATGTTAACAAAGTTTCAGAAGGCATACTAAACCAAATGAGCCTTTTACTTTCTCACAGCTCCTTTTCCAAAGCTACTTTTTTGAAAGCTACAGCTCATTTTTCCTAAAGCCATGGCCTAACCAAACACACCCTTAGTTCTTCTCCCAAACGCCCTATCACATCGCATGTTTATACACATGCATAAAATATTAAATGTAGGCTAAAAATAACTAATTGTGCAGATTGCGTGTATTTTTGCGAGATAATTTTTGAGCCTAATTAGTGCGTGATTAGACAATGCCATGCTACCATAAACATATGCTAATGATGGATTAATGAGTCTCAATAAATTTATTTCACCAATTAGTTTTTTTTAGTGTCCAGACACCCTTTCAACAACACAATGGAACAAGTAGAATTATGGGTCTTAGCTTTGTCCATAGATTATTACAACAACATGACAAATCCAAGTGTTCTAGACCAACGCTAACAAACTAGATATTACAAAGAATTAGGTAACATGCATAAAGTCCTGCATTGAAAATTGCATCTCTCCTGGTTGCCATGTGGCTTGGGAGAGTCTTCGGGCAAATGGTCATCAACAGGTTGAGTGTCATGTTGAGGATCTCTAGTTTGGTTTTGGCTAATTGATAACATCCTAAGGACTAATCTCTCGATGCTAAGTGTTTGATTAGTTTGGAGATCGTCAAGCCATGGGTGGAGCATGGTGGTCATGGTGGATGGATTGAAGTGATCCAAAAGATGATCAAGTGCTCACGTGGCGTGGAAATGCGATCGAGGTGATCAAAATGGGCTCAAGGCGAAGGTATACCATTAGGGCCATTTTGATTTCACACTCAAGACACCATAGAGGGTGTGAGTGACTTAGGATCGATAGTCGGACTAGACAGCTAACCCAGCCTTCGAAATTGATTGTGCAAATGCTAACACACAAGCACATGGTGATGTACACGTGGTGGTGTCGGTACATTTGGCGAAGGCTATGGTGTTTGTAGGGTTGAGATGGGTTTGGGTACCGCTCACCCTCCCGCCGAGCTTGCGACACGGGATTCGGCGCTTTTAAGAAAACATGCTATCTCCTCGAGCTCAAGTTGGTGGTGAAAACATGCTATCTCTCGGAGCTCAAGTTGGTACACTTGTTGGCTAGCATGTTTTTGCAAAGGTGGAGAAGTTAGTGGCGTTGACGGGCTATAAAACGAAGTTTTACATGCGCCAGACGCCGCTCTCGGGAGTGTCGACGCTTGAGGCGCAGCGTCCGGCCGCAGCGGGTGGCTTCCGCAAATAGGCGACGCTAGGCCGAGCGTCCCGGCGGGCTTTTGCGCCCGACGCCGTGCGGGCAGTGGGGCTCAATGTCCGTGTGGTGCGCTGGGGTGTTGGCGAGGTCGGCGCCAGTTCTGGCGGTCCGGGCGGCCGGCCGGCGTCCGGCGTGGGAGGTCTTCAACACTATCTGGACCGCGTCCCCGAGCGCTGTCTGGAGTATCCGGTGCTGGGCGTCCGCACGCGTGTTGCGGAGCGTGCGTAATGGCTAGTTTTCAAATGTTCAACGCGGCCGGGCGCTGGTTCGCACTCCCTTTGAGAACTGTCCGCTGCATACGCTTTTCAGCGACCAACGGCTGGTTTTTGCCCCACCTCTTTAAATAGATGGGTGGCCGGCCATTGCTCACTCTCTTGGGCATTTTCACTCATTTCATACACTTTGAGCTGAGCAAAGTCATCTCCCCACTCTCCCTTCTTGCTTGTGAGCACATTCTTGAGAGTTTGGGTGAGATTCAAGTGCACTGCTTTGAGAGATGCATTTAGAGGCACTTGAGGGTCGTCGTTTCCGGTGATTTCTTGTTGCTCTTAGAGAGCACCACTCCTAGACCGCTCGATGATCATTGGAGGCATTGAGAAGATAAGGTAATTGTTCATGGCCACCTCTCGGTGCTTGTAAGGGGTTCGTGATCTTCCCCGGCGGAGTGCCGAATTGATACTCTAGTGGATTGCTCGTGTCGTTGAGTTATCACTCAATCGCATGTATCAAGAGGGCCTAGTGTGGCAAGGCGTGTGCGCCACCTTGATCCACCGTTGAGACGGCTGACATAATCGAAGACGTAGCTTGAGGGTGCTCAAGTGAACTTTGGATGAACAAATCATTGTCTTCATCTCTTGTGTTGATTGATTATCTCCCGATGATTGGTTCATATCCTCGACGGGTCAGTATAACCCTCTCACTCTACCTTACATAACTTGTTCTCATATCTTGTGCTAGAGTAGAGTTGCTAGTTGAATAGGTTGCTTAGTCTTGATTAGTGTAATCTAGCTTGTTCAACTAGTTAGTAAAGTAGAGACTTAGCCCCTTGAGTGCTCTAGAGACTTAATTGACTAGAATTGTCAATAGGTGGCTTGCCGACCAAGTAGAGCTAGTGCAACCGTGATTATCGCTTATGGTCTATCTAACAAGTTATTCTAGTGCCTTGTAGAAATTTTATTAGGCTATTCACCTCCCCTCTATCCATTTAGGATCTTACACATGTTCCAAGGGTGGCACCCATTATTCACTTCACTTGGCACCACTTCATCTACCCCATATCTTAGGATCCAGTTGTGTAGGATGCAATAGGCTCGGACAAGCTTCACCTATGTGTTTGTAAGGGTGGAAGGGATTGTTGTCTAAGATTCTGGACTAATTCTTGAGTGCCCCAAAGGCCCTCTCAGTTGTGACCCTAAGCGAGGGGTGCCTCAGGTTGGACAACTCCCTTGAATTGGTGAGTCAATGTCTTAGGCCATACTTAGGGTCAGACTCGACAAATGGTACCTAACAACCTACAGGGAGGAAGAAAACCATTGTAGCAACCGTACCCTGCATCTACAAGGTAGAATTTACCTACAAGGACACAAAAGATAACCTAAGGCCACTACATTTGAGTAGGACAGGAACAAGTGTTGTTGAAATGTAGGCCATTTACCTTCAGTACAACAAAACCATCATTTCTCTCAATTGCATGTGCAAGTATCAGGACATCATGTGTAGCCCTCCCAACCTGCTAGAACATATAGGTTAGGTGAACTTCATGTCAAAGTCCACTAGAGCCATATCATTATGTGTGGGGTCTTTGTGACTACCTCTGAAAGGTTGTTGCATGCGTCTAGGCACTCTATCTAACACATGGGTGCCATCTATGGCAACAACACAGTCCTAGAACAAGTGGCCATGTGGAATTAGAAGAAGACAACACAAGTGCATTAGTGTTCATAGCAAAAAAGTCACTTTGTGGTTACCTGCAAGTATGGGTGTACCATCTAAGGCTCCCAAGGATTTTTGCATTGGTGGTGGTAGATGGAGGCTTGATCGTATCATTTCTAAGCACCCCAATAGCATAAAGAACTTGGCGGAAGTACTTGTGGACTGTCTCAATAGACCTCCTAAAGGATTGGTGCACTATGTGAAACCTCTTATTGTGGCCTACTACCTGAAGGAACATTGCAACCTGTTCCTCAATAAAAACACATGCATTGTCCTAGAGGAGCCCTCAGGTTGTAAATATGTTGCACAAAGAAAAAAAGGCATTCTCCTCATCCTTAACATAGAGATGCATTCTACATGTGTGGAATGATAGATGGCCTAAAGGGTTCTCTATCTATGCTACTCAACATCACTTCCAAGGTCATAGAGGAGAGGGTTAGGCTCTGTGTTAGGCTTAGGTTCAGGTCCATCCCTCATTCTCTTTAGAGTAGAAACAACAACAGACACCATGGAAACTATCATCCTAGTAGCTTGTCTGACCATCATGGCACATTTTTCACCAAAAACATCCATCTAAATGCATGTTAATACATCTAAAATTAGATAGCCCTTTTCTCGACCATCATGGCACGTTTTCACCGTAAAACATCCATCTACATGCATGTTAATTCAAATAACATCTAAAATTAGATAGCCCTAGCCGCATCAACATGGAAATGTAATCTTAAAAATAGAATGTTCACGACTACTTGATTGAACAAGCCTCCTAGTGCAATGAAAAACATCAACAACCACACTAGAACACAAAGTAGTGAAATCGTACAAATCAGATAAGCTGCATCCAAAATAGATAACTAGCATATAACAATAAACCATAGCAAGGCTGGTGATTTGGGGGGTCGATTTCATCTTGGGGTGCTCGAAGGAGGCACAATCAACCACTAGCCAACAAGGAAGATGAAGCAAATCGGGTCTGAAAGAAACCCTAGGTCACCACCGGGACCGAGGAAGATATGTGCGCCACCTAGAGTCCCAAAAAGGAAGGAGGTGTGTCGCCGAGTCCTAGTAGATCAACAGCGGGGAGTGGAGAGGAATCCCACCGGGGATGGAGCCAGGCTCATCTCACACCATCGTTGAACCCTAGCTGGTGTCTCACGGGAGTGGAGTGGTGGAGAGGGATCGAGGGAGAAGGGAGACGGCGTGAGGAAGACAAGCTTTATAGGCCATGGATTTTGATGGCGGAGGGAGGGCGGGAGGAAGTTTCACAGTTCCCGTGAGCCCATGAGCCACCCGTCGCCCGGTTAAAATTGTCTGCGCCTTGTGTCGAGCGGGCAGCCGAGCTCCCTAGCTACAAAGTGGATTCTCGTGGTACGAGAGGAGCCGAGCGGAGGGGAAAATGAAGCCAAACACCAAAATGGGCTCTTAAGAGCGCAGTCGAGCCCGCTATGACCCAAGAGTCATATATTCTATCGGGTCAAGCTAGTACTCGCCAGCCACATTTCGTATCATGGTTGGATTTTTTATACTAACCCGTCAGTTCTTTGTGTCTGTTACCTCACTATAAATGAATTTTAGTGAAAAAAGTTATCAAACTACATAGTTGTTGTTCTCATTGAGATCTATAACTTTGTGTCACAATCCAAAATGAGGAGGCCCAAAAGGCCCGCCGCCGACGCCAGACGGGGGGAGCGGCCGGCCGCCGTCGTCACCTTCGCTAGGAAGGAAATTTATTTCGGAAATAAAATATTTAATAGGAAATAGAATAGAAATTGTGTAGCGTGCAAGTCTGCTCAAGACTATAAGTACAAAGTTATTGTATCTATTTGGGATTAAGAAAGAAATAAAGAAAACTCTTCCCCTATCCCTATCCCTCTCTTCCTCTCTCATGCGCATCGCCGCTTCTTCTTCTCCCACGCTCGCCACCGCCACCTCCTCTAATATAAATTTGTTGATATAAAGATTTTTTCGTGAGAGTTTATTCAAAAAGTTATAAATTTTATTTTCCTGCATCATGTTTATCACCGCAGTTAGTGAAAAAAGTCTTCACCGCCGGTTCATATGGCGATACGCGGCAATGAAGGAGCACATCATCAGTGCGAAACCGGCTGTGATGGTGGACTATCACTGCAAGTTGATAAGATGATGTAGCGGTGATAGTTTTCGAACCGGTTGGTTCACGAAGTGGTGGTGATTCATCACTAACGCTCGCATTATAAACTGTTGGTGATAGCTATCACAAACACTTTTAATGATATCGGCGGTGATGGTTGGTAATAGGTGAATCTATAAGTATAATCTAGACACCAACCTAAACTAAAGGGTCTATATTAGCCGGGGTTGGTGTTCCGATCTAAACTAAAGGGGCTTGAGACATTACTCCCAGTTGCAAATTGGTGTTTACCAACCGAAACACCACTAACCGGTACTAAAGAGTTATTCATGGGTTAGTTCGAAGAAAAGTTGCAATTGGTGTTTACCAACCGAAACACCACCAACCGACTAAAGAGTCATTCATGGGTTAGTTCAAGAAAAGTGTCACATCTAAAGTCAATTGTGTTGTGTAGGTGTGGTGAAAAGTTCTTGGGTTTCGAGACCCGCGAATCATATGGGTGAAAGGCTTGTGCCACTTCCCAAACCCTTTAACCCGGGACTAGTGATACGGTCTTTTCACATTTTCCATTCCTTTATTTTCACGCAACAAGTCTATTACGTACATTCCTCTGACTAGTATAATGCCCGTGCTAACGCATACGGTAGCACATAACCAGAGAAATTAAATAACTAAAAGGCTAAATCCACCATTTTTCTCAAGCTCGAAATACAACAGAAAAGAGAAGTATCAATATACTCTTTTGCTGCAATTACACAATATATCAAGTACTTGGTTCATTTAAACCCCAATTAACATCACACACTCACACCTTGGACTATAGCAGACGAAAGGCCTAGCAGAGGATAATCTGACATATGAAATGCCACTTACACGTTGTAATGATCTGAAAATAATACTTTGCCATAGCTGATCATAGCCATTGAAAATGGTTCCAACTGAACTCCTGAAGTTTCAGATTGCAGTTTGAAATGGAATAAATGGTGAACTCATGAACAACGATGATTGATGAGCGATAGCTAATAGTCCACAGCCTCAAAGGTAATTTGCAGATCCTTGAGGTCAAGAAAGTCTGTCATCCAAATCATTGACTCTATCAAGTAACTTGTTTATGTGATTCATATCAGTAGAAGCAACCATGGATACAGCTGTCTCGGATGACTTGATATGCTATTCAATTCTATTGAACTAAAAACATTCAGTACCTAGAAAAAAAAAGTAGTGATCTGTGGCTGTACACGTCCAGTTATCAATTCTATTGAAATGAACACATATATAGATCTTCAGTTGCTTGAAAAAAAACTTGTCTACGCATTCATAATCCCAGCATTGTATATATCCATGCATGGCGTGCCTGTGTGGGGTTGTGCAAGGTGGCACTTTCCAGGCATTGTACTCCAATAAAAAAAAATCAGTTCAGCATTGCAATGCATACCCTATGAAAAGTTTTGCAGCCGCTTGAATCTCGTCAAGTTAATTAAGTCATTTGTGTTAATTAAGTCATTGGAATAGTAGATAGAAAAAGAATAAAGAAACAACCTAGACGGAGCAGATGGGAGGAACTGCTTGACTCTGACTTCAACTGAAGATGAGCGCCGCCTTCAACTGAAGATGAGCGCCGTGGGAAGACCTGGAACGTGGGACGTCGCTTGACTCCGCCGCCTTGGTCGCGCGAGATGAGCGCCGCGACGGACGGCCGGCACCGCGCCGGACGGCAGGCACGTCCACGACCTCACGCCGGGCGCTCGCCGGTTAGAGCGACGTCCACGACGTGGCACGACCTCACGCCGGCGAGTAGATTGAACCCTCGATGAGAGTCCGTCCGCTCGTCCACGACAGGTCGATCCCGTACGTCCACGACCCCGCCGCCCTTTGTCTCCTCCGCACCACTCGATCAGCGTCGCCGGCGGTGATGCCGCCACTGCCTGCCGGCGGTGATGCACGACGATACCGGTTAGAGAATCGTCGTTTTTTTACCCCGTGATTTCCGTGGATTGGATTCGGCCGCAGCGTGGGCGTCGTTTTCTCACGGGGTCTCGCGGCGTGGGCGTCGGGGCTCTTACAGGTGTAAGACCTGTGTGACAAACTTTGAATCCTACCCCTTGGTTGTGAGATCCGACGGATGGTGATGCTAGTTCCAAAAATAGAAACAACTGTGCCATTATAGTATAGATTTCTCGTTTCCCCTACTTCGTTTCCTCCTCGCGCCACAAGGGATTCCTTGGCTATCTTTTTCTTCTTCTAACTGTTCCTAGCTAACAAACTCATTGCCGGCCCATTCTCGCCGGAGGAACCCATCATGGTCCCAGCCTCGAGTCCATTGCCGATGCTGGCCGCCTGGAAAAGCCATCATCCGTGGCTCCGGCGGTTCCTGGAGGCTGTGCTCAAAGGGATTCGCCATCGGCTCTGGCTTGAAGGGCAGCCTCGCGCTTTTCTCGGCTCTCGTCCGCCTGCGCAGCCTAGTCTCCCGCAGAGCGAAGTCGTCTCTTTTCCACGCCGCTGTAGCTAGCTTCAGTTTTGGTTATTTATTACCTGGTTTCATCTTACACTTCTTCTGACGTCTACCGTCGTTCCTAGAAATCTACAACTGCGACGATAAACGCGGGAGCTGTTGTCCGTGCGGTGAAGGAGACGGCAAGGTTCGGGATATTCTTGGGGACCTTCGCAGGCACCTATGTCGGGGTGGACGAGTACATCACCGCCATCTGGGGACATGAGAGGTCAGTGATCTCTATTCCGAGGCCAAGGCAGAAGCAGCAGTCAACATGCATGTATCCTCATTTTTCCTTTCTTGGTAATTCCAAGGATACAAATATATGATCCCGGCTTTGACAGGGCGGAGCAAGAGCAATATCGAGATGGTGCTCTTGCCATGTGTGTTTAAATTTTTAGCGTAATAGAGGTGGTACTCTTTATAAACCTTCTGGGTGCCTAAATTTTTTACCGTGAGGATATAAATACGGTGAAAATTTAACCATATTTATTGTTTTTATTTTTTATGTGGGTATGTCCGCACCTCCAATCTCAACATATATAGATTGGTTCCTGGACTTTGTTGACGACCTCCATGTAGAAATATAAGATATATAGGTGATTGGCGGTACATCACAAGAAAATAAGCTAAGCATATTTTTCTTTTTCTTATATATAGAATAAGAAAATATGCTAGCTAGCACGTGCCAACTTCAGATTAACGTACCTGCAGGGTCTTGAGTTTTTTTTTATCTCTAACGAAACTAAAATTTTGGGGTCTTTCTATATAGTAGAAGATATGATAATGCTTTTGCTAAAAAAAAAGATATGATAATACTACTAGTACTATTTATTGCTAGTATATATACACACATATACAAAAACTTACTAATAAGCAATTAACTCAAAGGATCTAAGATCTGTGACTCAAGAGGAGGTAAATTAGGTGTCTATTTAATGCTCAAAAAAAATTCTATAGTTAAATAAATACTAGCACTAAAAACCATAGCCAAAAGTCTAACAAAATGTGCACTCAAGGTTTCAAGGTATTCTAGTATCTTTTAACTAATCTATTGATCCATAAAGAGTTTTGCAATCTAGCTAGAATGATCATATTGACTAGCTTATAGCTAACCAGTCTAAGAAATTGAAGAGCTAGAGATAGATAGGACAAACTCCTAGAGACAGGCCATTTATCCGCTAGAATCGGTTGCTAAAATGTAACTCCTAATCCATGTTAGAGCATCATACGATCCTACTCTGGTATGATGTTGAGATCACTACCAAGGCTCCGACCAACAAAGACAAGTGCCATAAGCCACGAAGGAACGGTCTCCTCATTCCTTGCACATCAAGTCAATTCCACGCCACACCAAACTCATAGATTTGATAGCGAAAGGCCAACAGTAAGGTCCCGTGAGCGTCCAAGCGAAGAGGTGAATTGGGTCTAATTGCAAATCTTAAATTACCTAGGGCCCAAAAAGACTACCACTAGGAAAAATAACATAACTAAATCTAGCAAGATCGCTCTTAAGATATTCCCGTACTCTAACTTAGCCTCAACCCACAAAGAGTTTTGCAACCTATAGTCTACACTATCAACTAGCCTATAGTTAATCTAGGAAGGTAAAGGTCACAAAAAGTAAAGCACAAGCGGAAACCATAGACACGGTAAGAATTAGGGATAAAGAGGGCAAGCTCCTGGAGACGAGACAATTTATCACATTGTATGGAATACCAAAACATAACCTTTCCTTTTTGTTTTCTCTTTCTTCTTTTTTCCTCTGCCTGGCTCTCTTTTTCCCTCTTCTCTTTCTCTCACATGTAATATGCTCTCCCCTTAGACTAGAAAAGGGGAGGCAGGGCACCCCCATGCAACACACCTGAACGCGGGCCATCAAACTCAAACACACTCAATCGCACACAGAGACTTGAGAGCTCTCCCTCTCTCTACCATTTGTACACCCTTACAACATACTTAGTGCAAGTAACATGAGCAGCAGCTCGCGCCTGGATGTAGGGACATTCTGCTCGAACCAGTACATGTATTTGTGTATTCTTTGCACACCATCTGAGCTCAGATGCGCAATCACAAGTTCACGTGTTCGTATTGGTTCGAAACACTGACACCATGACATATCAATCTCTAGATTTCCAACGCAAGTTCCTCCACTGCCCAATGTTCAACAAGCCATTGTTTCGCACTCACCTACGCGCCTCTACATTGGGAGGAGGGTTACCGCCTCAGTAGAGTAGGCGGTACCCTAGGCGGTGGAGGGGGACGAGACGTCAGATGAAGATTGCCGCGGGGGAGGAGCAGCCATGATTCATGGCGCCGAGGGTCGACAACAAAAATGGAGTCGTCAAAAAGTGTGTTAATACTATAGTGAGGCATCACACGATCACATCCACGTGCACCTGCAGAAGGATCGCTCCTTTTTTTGAGGGAAAACAGGAGGGGCAAGGTGCCCCCTAGTGTGCCTCTATGGGAACCGGCTAAAACAATTTCAAGTAACTCGCTAGGATGTTTTGACAAACTAGGTCCTCCTTCAGCTCATCAAATGCTTGACCATGCCCCCCCCCCGGTTGTAGGCTCTACTCCCTCCATCCCAAAATAAGTGTCATTTTGAGTTTATGTGCCGTAACTTTAACTCGGTTTCTAGAAAATATGTGCAACATTTGTATCACGTGGGACACAGATATTCCGCACAAGTCAATCATCCTAATCCGTCCCTAACAAAATGTTAGAAGGAGGGCGTGCTTTCGTTAGCAATGGGGCGTTACCCACGATAAAAGCCGAGACCCGGCGAGAGCATCTCCATCTCGAACGAGCTTGCGGACGCAAGGGCCCAGGATGAACTCGAGCTCGTCCCGAGAAAACTTCCGCCTCGAACGAGGTCCCCAAGGAACGCGGAGGTATAACGAGCTCCGCCGGACGACGAGTTCTTTTCCGTCTCGAATGAGCTCCCCGGCGCCAAATCTAAGGGCGTCGGGAGAATCCTGGATGCAATAATAACAACTCAGAATCACAGCTATGCGGCCGGCGCCGCAACCTACGACCGATCCCACACCGCGCCAAGATCGGTGGCGGCATGCGCGGGCGTGGGGGCCGCGATCACGCCAGGTGACACCAAAGCGCAAGGGACAACCACAACACGACAAGAATGACCTTGGCGGACGAAGTCGGGCTCCCCGTCGAGCTCTCCTGGCCACACGTTTCCCTGCAACATCAAGTACGAGCATTTAAGGCACGGCGGCGCTCACGACCTCGACCCGCACACCGGCGTGCACCTCGACCGGACAAAGGCGGCCTTGGCGGGGAGTCTGGCGGCGGCGGGATGAGCTCATTGTTTCCCCAGCGCCCACCAGCAAGCTTCGAGCTCGGCCTCCGTGCGTTACTCACGTATCGGGATACGGAGCCGCCTCTACTCTACACTACGGCGACCGGCGTCGTGCGGGAAGTAGGGCGGCGGCGGGTCGCCGCCGCCGACAGCCTGGCGTGCGTGCCCGACATTGCAGAGGAACTTTTCCTCTTCACCCCCAAGACTTGTATTTCTTCTATTTCTGGGTCCTCCGGCCGGTGACCCCCGTGAGCTCCCTTGCAACTATAAAAGGGAGGGCTCAACCACCGGAGGACACACGCCTCTCGCACACTCAAAAACACACACACATATCGCTCTATTCCACTCGTCACACGAGGGACTTGGGAGCTCATCTCCCTCTCTCGCCCGCCTTGTATTCGCCCGATCTGAGCAGTTTGAGCTCGATAGTGCCACACACCGGACTAGGGTGCTCGGTAGCCCCGAACCAAGATAAACTCCCGTGTCATTGTTCTTGAGCTAGGCCATCGTTGCACACATTAGCCGCCGGTTACTGTGGACCGTGGTACCGCCTAATTACCAGTATCTCCAAATAAATTTATTAAAAACTAGATTCAAATATCTTTCCAATGATATACTAGTATAAATGTTAAAACTTTTTAATACATATTTAATCAAAATGATTTCTCGGGAAGCGGAACGACACTTATTTTGAGACGGAGGGAGTATCGGCTATCTACGGGCTAGCTAGGCGCCCTCTCAAGACAAAGAGATGAAAAGTATGGCAAAGGGGGAAAGGGTAAAAAGATAATATAATGATATAAAAGATAGATTGATTTAGTGCAATTGGACACCCTAAATTGGTTGTGGCCCTTTATATTTATAGTTTTATATTTACTAGCAAATATGTTTGTGCCTTGCAACGGGATGGATAACGACTCCTTCTTCAAATTCATTATAGTTCACTTTGGCTTTTTTTTTTTGATCCATTTATTTTACTATGTATCTAGACATAGGTGCATAGCAAAATTAATGTATCAAGAATAGCCAAAGTGAACTACAATTTGGAAACGAATGGGATATTTATTTATATTTTATCGTAATACGGTGTTTATCGAAAAGTGAGTTATATGAAAAAAAAAAAAAAATCATGAAACACAGGAGCATGGGATGCCCAGCACAGCAGGCAGCAAGACATACTCCGTTTGATCAAAAATAAAAAAGGAGATGTTAAAAAGGGGGAAAAGGAGACTAAACAAGAACGGAGAACATGGTTTATTCGGCCTCTTGGCCTGCCGAGAACTCCCCCATGGGCTTCAACTTCTGTTGCCTGCACCTGGGTTGTGCAATTTTGTTGGTCCACCGTACCCAAGCCCACTTATCTGACCGTCGATCTAAACCGTTGATGCTCTGATAGCTAAGCAGGATCCTGCGGTCTGCACGCCTGAAATTTTCTTACTTTATTAGTAGGTATAGATATATAGGGTGGGAACGGCTTTTCCCATTTTTGAGGGTCAAAATTCTACAAAGTTAGTGTGAAAAGGCAGTTTCCACGACTATGGAACTATAATCGAGGCTGTAATTCTCTTAGAGCAACTCCAACAGTTTTGCAAAATTGGGTTGGCATTTGTGATTGTTTGCCAAGTCTCAAAATAGAACGAGAAGCAAAAGATATGGCCATCTCCAAGAGTTTTGCAAATTGGACTTGGCAAACACAATTTGGTGAGCCTTCCTCACGCGAGAACGAGAAAACGCCGCCGGGGAGGACTTCTCTTCGCGCGGGTAGATATGCAAAGTGGAATTCGCCGCAAAATCGGGAGTCCAGGGAGGAATTTGCCAACTTTTTCAAAAATGTCAACTCGTATGCAAAACTGTTGGAGACCTCTTCTAAGGTTTTTGGCAAATTTCAAGAATGCTAACTCTATTTGCAAAACTGTTGGAGTTGCTCACCCCAAATTAGATGCTCTATATATATGTTCTTTTTATAATCACAATGAGAAGGACACAATGGTAAAAATCCAGTTTACAATTTGACAAAGTTTACAAAACGGAAACAGGTGAGGCCGGTTTTATAGAACAGTCGAGATTCACCAGGTGCCAATTTCGGGATCATTAGAGAACAGTACCTCATTTATTTCTTGATGAAGGGAATATTAAAATAACTATAATGATACATGTTATTAATACGTAAATATTTTTTAGTAAAATTAATACGTGCATATATCTAGCCCATGAACGAGTTTGATTACTAGTAAAGCTTACCTTTTAGTACTCTTGTACATTATTCAGAACAGCAAGGTGGAGGTCATTATTAGCTGGGTTCGTTGCTGGTCCTACAATGCTCTTCGCGGGACTTCGAACAACGCATACTAGCTTGGCAACATACATTCTAGTGCGTGCTGGTGTACTCGCAGCCCGTTGTGGAATGAAGAGCAAAAGCTTTGGAAAGATATGTAAACCATTGGCATGGTCTCATGGTGATATCTTCGTTATGTGTGTTTCATCGGCACAAATTGCGTAAGTCTCTTCGTTTAAATTTTTTGAATTACTGCTGGAAAAAGCTTTTTTCATGGCGTCATGTCGAAACTTTCACTGGTGGTCGAGTAGTAGGAAGAGCCAGTAGAAAAAAAAAGATGGACCCCATGAAATATCCGCGTTCTATTATAGTGGACCACAGTTCATTACCTCCGTCGGTTTAATAACCGCATGTATTATTTGTTATTATCATTGGCCTTTAGCACTGGCAGCTTGGTTATATGCCACTGAAGTCGTGTCTAGAACCGCCTCTATTAAAGGTCTCTACTCTAGTGTCTCATTGTACTCTGTATACATTCTATCAGTTTTCAGTTTTGTATTTGCCACTCAATAGTACTCCGTCCGTTTCAAATTATAAGTCACTTTAACTTTTTTTTGTTGCATTCATATTACTATGCATCTATATATATAATAATATGCTTATATATGTAGCAAAATGGATAAAACCAAAAAAATCAAAGTGACTTATAATTTGGAACCAAGAGAGTATGCAACTATGTATGAAGTAAACTATTGGGCTTCTGAACTGATGAATATATATACAAATCTTGAAACAAGTAGACAGAAAGCATATGGCCATAGTGTCAGGTAACAGTTCAGATGCAGTTAGGAACATCTTTCGTTATTGTTTTTAAAATGTTTTTTCGACTAACGGGAAGTGCTTTTTTTTTTTTTTTTTGAGAAGTTGAGGGAAGGATCTACAAATTGCACTACTTAGACCCAAATTAATTAAAAGAAATATGAAAAAAACATTCTGAGATGCAAGATCGATCACTTCCCATCCAAACATCTTGAAAATAGCATCCTTATTGTATCATTTTGTTTAGTGTATCCACCACCATTCTTCCCTTTTTTTTTTTTTGGTAAACAAATCTGTTTTCTACATTTTTGAATTTTTCTGCATTATGAGAAAATAAGGAATGTACTATGCATACTATAAGGATCATCTGGTCTGTAACTGTGAAGTAGGAAGTGATTTTTAATCTCTGGCGCATCATGGTGCACTATGAATGTTAATACAGAGTAAGACAAAGGTATACCTTCGTGTGTGTATATATATGTATATGTTTCAGTCCATACATTGCAAACACGCTAACTTGTTTATGTTCCTATATACAATTTCTTCTGCAGATCTGCATACATACTGAATCGAGACAGCTTTCCATCGTCATACAAAGCTTTTCTAGGCAAGCAAATTGGAAAGGATCCCATCATTCTGCAAGGACTGAAGGAATTAATCATCAACGATGCTTTTACTGACTTAGCTGGTATTGAGAAATGCTATAAAACTGTTGGTGTTCACCTAAGGTTGGATCCAAAAATGAAAATTCCGTGCTCGGTAAGTAAAATTCATATGTCCATACTACGTTGTCCAACACAATTGTATCACATTCACTTGTTAGATAGAAATTTGTCCTTAAAATTAAATGTAGATATGTGTGAGGTTTGAGAGAATTATTTTCACACCACATGACATTATTTTGGCATGCCCTTGAAGAAAAAAAAAAGACACTATTTTTCAAAAAGCTACTCTCTTTTGGCTAATTTCCATCTTTTTTTATGAGGGAATGGCTAATTTCCATCTAATTATTTTTATTATATAACATCTCTTCAAATCTTCAATCCAGATACTCCATGGCAATCAATCTTGCACAGGACACTTTTTTTCGTTCCTGCTACAAGCATATGGAAGAGCATTTCCAGTCTATGTTCCTGTGTACTTAATTCCTGCACTCTTTGTTTATCGAACACATCTTATCAAAAGGTAAATCACAAGAAGTTCATAGACATGTGTAATTTTTTTGTAGTAGCTTTATGTTGATGCATGCCAATAAATTCTTACATGCGTAATTCTTAGTTTTTTTTAGATAATGGAATTAAAATTCCGGCCTCTCGGTAACGCATATAGCTTAAGCCTCTGCGTGACCACACACAGCCAATGTGTAATTCTTAGTGAACTTTAATGTTACCGTATGTCCCAATTTGCAGAAAGAAACAGAGGGATCATCCAATAGTAGTATGCCTGTACTATCTATGTCTGTCTTCGTGTGTACTCTCTAGTTTGTATTTCATCTAGTTGTTGTTTCTCTGAATATGGTACACAAATCACAACATGCAGGCCATTCTCAACACTGTGGAAGAACCTTTTAGGAACTGCGAGGTCTAGCCTTTTCCTTTCTGTGTATTGTGCATCTGAATGGTGAGCTTGCACTTTGCAGCCTTGTTGTTTCAACTTTGCTTCTTCTTTTTTTCCTTGAACTCGCAAGATCAACTCTTTGGTAGGGATCACAACATGAGTGGATGATATCTCATGGCCTTTGTTCCATATATTTCAGGGGTTGGACATGCATGCTTTTTAGGGCCTTCCAAACATGCAATGTCCCATTACTTGTACTTGGAACTGTAAGTCTGTAAGAAGAAAATAAGAAATTTTGCACGTGGACTCTGCACTGTTTAACCGTGTAGCTTTATGTCACTAATTAAACTTTTTTCAATATATGACAGTTTCCAACAGGCCTAGCACTATTTATAGAGAAGAAGAGTAGGAGGATTGAAATCTCCTTGTATTGCCTTGCCAGAGCTATTGAGAGCTTCTCCACATGCTTGGCTGATGTAGGCCTACTCCCTTCAGTATTGCAGATAAAGCGAGCTGATGTGGTAGTGTTCAGTATAGCTACATCGATCATTATGCACTGCTATGCACAGGAAAGGGAAGTGTTCCGCTCCAAGTACATGAATGTCCTCGACTGGGTGTTTGGTATCCCCGCACCATCACCCACCTATGAAAATAACGAAATGTTCTTCATTGATGATAATGGAGGTTATGAAGGCAATAAGAACGTCGAACAGCATACTGGCTTATGAAAAGTTGACTGGAGCTCTGGATGTTGTAATGGCCACATATACAGTTATGGATACACACATTAGAAGAGCTCTAGAGCAATATTATACTTGCGAAATTAAAGCACTTGATAGCAAAAATGTTCTTGTGCTTGGGCATTGTAATTACTGAATTTCTCAACAAGCGCAATTTAGCCTGTAGAAACGTCTAGTTGTCATGGTTTTAATATAACAAGAGAGCCTATATATTATCTGCATGAATAAATTTGCTTGTGGTAGTACTTGTAACTGAACGAAGTTCTTCTCAGCAGGAATAATTTGTCGAGGGGCTATAGATTTGTTTATTGATTTGGATCTCAAGAATTGGATGGGACTATCATAGATAAACTGTTATTTTTAGAACTTTCAATGTTTGTAAGCACTTGATAGCAAAATTTAACATATGTCAAAATTGTGCCAGGACACATTGGCATGTTGTGGAGGCTTTTTTTCAAGAAGTGGGTAAAATAATGCACCAAACTAGGATATGATATGTTTGTTACCATCGATGCAAGTATATGATGATGTTTTATCGGTCAACTAATTAATTGGGTAGTGCGTATGACAATTCGTTTTAACAAGTTATGGCTCTACCCAATAACGCAAAATTGAAGATTATTGCATCCTTTTTATTGAGCTACAAATTTAAAGTGAACCACCATTTGAATTGAAGTGTGTGTAAACACATAATGACTAACAAAGTTTCCGGGTTATGTTTCCTTGAAATACTAATTTGTTAATCAACTCACTTCTTTCTCATTAAGAATGCCATCCAAATGATCAAACACTTAATTTCCTTTTGATTCACCACTACTATTGATCAAACATCTTGACACATATCAATCTTGATCAATACCATTGAACTTATCAATATATTCTCATGAATGTGAATGTGAATATGTGATCCATCACCGAGACCAAACTAAACCATATCCATTTCCTTTTGTCTCATTTTACTTTATCAATTTCCTGCCTTTTATTCATTTGAAATATGACATGTTTTTGATATTAGCATTTTATAAATCAAAACTCATCAAATTCATTAGCCCTTCAATTGTTTTACCACTCAACCACCAAAAATCCACTAGCAGCCTAGATGCATTTTCATTTAGAAGGGCACTATAGTAACAAATGCTAAAAAAAAATTAGTCTCTTATTTGATATTTATATATTTAGGCTGAATTGATAGTTTTCAAGACTGAGAGATGAGTCACTACAGATGCACTGCTACCTCGACAAGTATTACTAAAGGATAACATCAATAAATCTTAGAAAAATTATAAGAAAATGCAAACACCCACACAAAAGTCAAGGGTCAACACAGGAAACTGCAAGTACCAGCCTAACCTGACTCAAAGGTTGTCATACTCCCTCCATATCATAAATAGAAGGCGTTTGGGGCAAATGCAAAGCGGCCTCTAAAACACAAGTTCGACTTCTCTTTTGTAAGAAAATATTTTATTGGAAAGTTATATATGTATATTTTTATGAAAGCAATTTTCAACAAAAATATATTGATATAATTTTTACATTTTCAAGCTCAACTACTTAAAAAGTTATTCATGATTTATATTCTCAATGTTTGACCTAAAACTTGTCCAAAACATCTTTTAAATGTGATTGTGATACAGGGGTACATATTCAAGAGGACGTTTAGCTTGAAACCAATTTTTCCTACCACATACTGCCTGAGGTCAGCATCATCAAAACTTTGTTACTAATTAGGCCAAATATTGGCAAAGAAATTATTATTTTTTGAATGAAGCATGAGAATAGAGAAATAAAATATGAGAAAAATTTGTAGGCAAGACATGTACTCTATCTGTCCAAGAGAATATAATTCTCACTATCGAGGCAAAAAACAATTTTAACTTTGATCAACCTATATAAAATATTAATTTTTAAGTTACCAATTATGTAGTTTTGGGTTAATTGTAGAATACATTTTGATATAATAAACTTATTTGAAAAAAAAAAATATTGATAGTATTTTCTATAAAGTTGCCCAAACTTCAAATTCTGAATTCTAGAATAAGTGCTTTGATCTCATTTTTATTTTTCTAACAGTAATCCAACTCATTTTCTAAACCCCACAAGGCTCAAAGCTTCCACAACCGCACGACGAATGGGTTAGGGTCCGTTGATTTTCAGAAGAATGGCTGAACACGAGGCGAAGACCCACCACCCTCGCCATCACGTCTCCCACTGCAAAAAACGCAGAAAAAACCCCACCGCCGGCTTCCCTCCGATCTCACCCCGCCGCCGCCGGCGAGATCTCCAGGATGGCGTTGCCCGGGCGGCGGGACGGCCCCTTAATGCGCGGCGGAGGCGGGAAGCCCCTGTCACGCGGGTCCCGCATCGCGGTGGCCGTCGCTGTCGGCGTCGCGCTAGGCTGCGTCTGCGCCTTCCTCTACCCCAACGGCCTCTTCTTCCGCCCGTCCGCCTCTGCCCTCCAATGGCCGCGCCAGGTACTTTCATTCTCTTCTTCTTAGTTGGTACCTGCCCTGAATATTACTGGAAAGTAGAAACGGAGATGTTGGTGGTTACTTTTGCTAGTCACGGAACACGGATAGCGTTCTGCCTTACTAGGAATGATGTTAAGGAACCTAAAGGGCAATCTCAGAAAGCATGCAGTTCATAGATCCATAAAACTGCTAGCATATCAAGCTAAACTAGACTAACCTTGTAGCAAAAATTTTATTTAGTCTACCTTACATTTTTTAAGGATGGGATTAAACGGGTAGTATCTTATTGATTTATATCAAACTTCGGTGCATGTTGTTCCAGCAGCTTTAGAAAAATGTTGTGGCCTTGTGGGCTGGTTCCATTGTCAACCAATTTTTTTTGTCTCTCAATTACTCAGTAGTGTCATTGTTACGCATTTGCATAGATCTCATGGACATTTGAGGTTCATAGGAATTGTGTCTACGTCTGACAATCTTTCTTATGTTTACCTGCATGTGGACCACTTTAGATCCCCTTTTCTCATTGGCATGTTACAAAATCCGTGCTCCTTTCCAAAAAAAAAAAAAGAAGTGCAGTGTCCTTGATTCAACCCCTGCTACCAATCCATTCCCATGTATCACATTAAGTATCCCTCTGCAGAACTAGGTGTTAGAACATTTGATAAACCAAATTGATAGTAAGCATCACTGGAGAAGCATGGTTGTTTGAATATGGAAAGTTGGCTTCCTAGGTGTCAAGGGTGCATCAGCAAGCCACGGCAGGACATACTGACAAAATGGTTGCAAATGAATCTTTCTCTCAAGGGTGCAAAGCTAACAGTTTCTGTTTGGCTTGTGTTTTTACCTTGGGTGAGGAATAGGACTGCATGGAGATCAGCCTAACATTCAACTTCTGTCCTGAGGTTCTTCAGTTGCATTTGTTAATCCTGTTCATATTGTGCTCGCTAGGACTCAAAGGTTTAGCTGAATGGCCTTAAGAGCTGGTTCAGACTTCAGACTGGACCACTGGCGGAGCCAAGGGGGTGCTGGCAGGGGGCCATGCCCCCCCCCCCCCCCCTAACATCACGCCAAATTTGTTTTGTGAAATCTGTAATTTAATAATCTGCATTATAAAGATATAATTAAAGGCGACACTGGGTGGCAGATAGGCTTGCGCGCCATGGGCCTGCCACACTCTTTTTTTTTAGCGAAAATATAGCAGGGGAGGCCCCCACTGTGAGATTTTATTTAATAAAAACAAAAGCCAAAAACTGTACAGTCCAAACAGGAGGCTGAGGGAGCCACAGAACAACTAAGAACTAAGAAATGGGATCTATACAAAGGAGGAAAAAGAGAGCGCTTGTCTTCATACATTCTAACAGCTTGAAGTCTAGCCTCATCCAAGAAGGAGCATTTCCACGAGGAGAAAGAGGGTCGCCCTCTGTCAAATATGAAGTTATTCCGCTGCTTCCATATGTGCCAGCCAGCAATGATGAAGATCTCCATAAAGAAGGGATTTTGGTATTGCTGTTTTGCTTGCATCATCATTTGGAAGAAATCACTTTGAATGTTCCAGTGCATATTCAAGTGGTGCCAGCAGGCCTGACTGAATGGACAGCTGAAGAAGAGGTGGAAAGCAGTTTCCTCAACATTCTGATTGCAGAGAATGCGATTATAGTTATTGCCCTCACAACTTGTGCTTTTTCCTTTTTAAGAAGGTTCCTTGTGTTTAGCCTATCCATAATCAGGAGCTAGGAGAATAAGTTTGTTACTGCATTTTGAGCCCCAGATCCACAGAAAAGGAGCAGGGGGCTGAACATTTCTGTAGGGGAAATTGTAGAATTTAGTGGACGATATAGCTGCTGCTTCCCCAAATATAGTGCCAAGAGTCTTTTTATCTTGTTGAACCTGTATAGATTGAATGTAATCTTGCAATCTTTGATATTCTTGATAAGCTTGTTCAGACAGAGGAAGGTGGAATTGTGACTGGAGGTTGTTGTTTGAAAGGAACTGCAAATCTTCTTGTTTTTGGCAAAAGAGAAGTCTTGGAAACTTGCTCTGCATGACATTGTCATTCCATAGGTCTGACCAGAAAAGAACAGTAGATCCATCCCCAAGTTTGCAATTAGCGATTCCTCTAAAGAGATCACAAAGTTTCAGGATATCTTTCCACCAAAAAGACCCTTTCTCTATAGTTGCGTGTGGGATGTCACTCGCCACACACTCTAACTGCCTGCTCTGCGACCAAGACCCAGAGACGATCGACCACCTCCTGGTCTCTTCCTTTGCTCGACAGATTTGGTTCGAAATCGGTGCAATTCTGGGCATCCACGCCCAGGCGCAGCCCGTCCGGTAGCATCTGCGAATGTTGGGAGACATGGTGAGATAAGCAAGGTGCCGACTCCATCTTCTGCCTAGTTGCCTGGGAACTCTGGAAGGAAAGGAACGCCAGGTTCTTCCGAGGGGCCTTCACGCAACCTTCGGGCGCTGATCTCGACCATCAAGCTCTCCGCCGGGCTTTGGATTCAGGCTAGTGAAAGGAAGTTTAGCTTCGCGAGTAATCGGATAGCAGCCGCTGTTTGGGGAAAGGCCTGCTGTGTTGCAATTTTTATATTTGGTGCCTTCCACATTTATTGTACTCTATTTCCTCTCTTAATGAAAATGCGCACAAGTCTTTTGCGCCGACCGAAAAAACTCTTCGACTCCCACCGCCCCATGCATAATTTCTGGCTCCTCCACTGGACCGACCTAAGCTGAGCTCAACTTAGATCAGAGTTTGAGCCAAATCTGGGATTATTTTTGTATGCTAACTAGAAGTATAGTACAATACAGTTTCTAATTTAAGAATGTTGTTGCTCTGTTGTTCTACAAGAGAACACTTAATTCGCACAGGGCCATGTGAGCAACATCCTGTGCAGTTAATTGGGACTTGGCTGCATACACTAATCTATTGCAGAAGCTATGGGATGGTATTTGATTAAGGGCACCTCCAGTGTAAAAATCAATTTTAATCTGCTCAAACAGTGTTGTGTCGGAGCATTTGACGGCCACTACGGTTTGTGGGGTCTGCTACTCTTTTTTTTTTTCTCTTCACTTGTCAGCTCTTGATAGGCTGTGAATATACCGCTGCTGGTCTTGCAGTTGAGATATGAATTTTTATGCAGCTTGGTTCGACTCTTCTGCAGCATCCGTTTTCAAACAGTTGCTGCAGTGTGCTCTGTTCTGACTTTTACTCGGTCTAAAATATAGTTTCAAGTGAAGATCAAAGTAGACTTTACAAAGTTACAGAAATTGACAGAACAAATTCTTCCTGGACCTACATTTTCTCAATGACTTCACCTCTGCTTTTTCTATGATGTTACATTAGCAACATAGCTGTAGAAATAACCACCGAGTATAGTTGTGTCATTAATCCATTTGTTTTCTCTTTGTGCTTTGTTCGTTTAGTTTTTTCTCTTCATTTAGATGTACTATAACCTGAAACGGAGTTAAATTCTAATACTAATACAATGTGTATTCTGCTCATTCATTAGGTTGACTCAACTGCTTGCGAATCATCAGGGCGAGTTTCCAACCTGAAGTCCCAATTGTCATCATTGGAGAGAGAAATGTTGAACTTAGGAGGCAGATTAATGAACTATCCATGAAACTTCAAGTAGCTGGACAAGGAAAAGATGAGACTTTGTACAAGCCTGGTCCGTTTGGAACTGTCAAGGCTTTGAGAACAAATCCAACAGTAACCCCTGATGAATCTGTTAATCCCAGGTTGGCCAAGATATTGGAAGAGGTTGCTGTGAAAAAAGGAACTTATTGTTGCATTGGCAAACACCAACGTGAGGGAGATGCTTGAAGTTTGGTTTACCAATATCAAACGAGTTGGTATTCCAAACTACCTGGTTGTGGCATTGGATGATAATATAGAAACCTTTATGCAAATCTAAAGGGGTTCCAGTCTACCGCGTGATCCTGATGAAGGCATCGATGACATTGCAAAAACTGGTGGAAATCATGCCGCCTCTGGCCTTAAGTTTCGTGTTTTAAGGAGTTCTTGCAACTTGGATATAGTATTCTCCTCTCTGACATTGATATTATTTTCTTGAGGAATCCATTTGATCACCTTTACAGAGATTCTGATGTGGAGTCCATGAGTGATGGCCACAACAACATGACAGCTTATGGTTTCAACGACGTGTTTGATGAGCCTTCTATGGGTTGGGCCAGATATGCTCACACAATGCGGATTTGGGTTTACAACTCTGGGTTTTTCTATATTAGACCAACAATTCCTTCTATTGAACTTCTTGATCATGTCGCTGGACGCCTTTCTCATGAGCCAAAGTCATGGGATCAGGCAGTTTTCAACGAGGAGCTGTTCTTCCCGTCTCATCCTAGTTATGAAGGCCTTCATGCATCCAGGAGAACCATGGATATTTATCTTTTTATGAACAGCAAAGTCCTCTTCAAGACAGTGAGGAAAGATGCTCAGCTCAAGAAGCTGAAGCCAGTGATCGTGCATTTGAACTACCATCCTGACAAGTTAGATCGAATGAAAGCGTTATCGAGTTCTATGTCCACGGCAAACAAGATGCACTGCGTCATTTCCTGATGGGTCAGAATGAGGAAATTACAGATTTTGCCGGTAAAGAAATCTATACCCACTGTATCCTATTCATTTTGGGGTTGTTCTGACATTTGGATCTACATGTGGCCGATGTGGAATCTTCACACGTGAGAGAATGTTTGGCGAGTGCAAATTGACCTTGAGCTATTTTTGATATCTCCTTGGTCTGTACTCTCTACTAACCTCAACAGTTATGTAGCAAATTTGTACAAGCTTAGATAGATGGCTGATCACGTTTTTCTTTTCCGTACAATTTTTTGAGGCTCGAATTTATGTAATGGAGGTGGATTGTTGAAACTAGTGACACGATTTGATGCTGGCGATTTCTTGTGTGGTGGTTTGCTTGTGAATTGAGAACCTTTTACAGTTTCAATTTATTTATTAATGTTGATATTATCCACAGTTGTGGACAGGATTTGAGCACGGGATTCTTTTGGTCGAGGTCCTCCCGTGCCTTTCATTTGTTCTGGGTCTAGTGATGTGACCTTTGGTTCTGCTGCGTCGCTTGAACAAAAGGCAATGTGGGGAACACGTAGTCGTGTATAGATTCCCAGCGTACTGTCCGTTCTGGTGTAAACGTCGGCCTGGCGCCTCCTACTGCACCGAGTATATGGTTTGCACTTAATATTTCATCTGGTTAGTTAATAGATTTGTTTTTTCTTATATAAATAAATAAAAAGAAGACGGAGGCAGTCAATAGCGGATAAAAAGCTCGCTTGTGGTAACTCATTAGTCTCCTTTGTACTGCTCATGAAGATGTTATAGTTCCAACCTCGGTGGTGTAGATGAACCAAAGAATATGGTGCAACGAAATAATGTCTACTACTCTTTCACGTTACCCAAATCCCCGTGTCCCAAAGAAATCATATTCTCTCTCTCTCTAGATGCTACTAGACAACACCAACCAAATAAAATGGAGATACCAACCCATATCTCACTTGCACGTGTGTGTCTTCGTATATGCTTCCCTCTTCTCTATGTCAAACCATGCATGAGCTAGAGGTCATAGAGGCAATGACAAGATAGTGGTGGTGAGGCAAGTGAGGGGCGGGGGTGTGAGTATAGTGAATGCGAACACATCGGCCGTCATCAAAGGATTAGTAGGCGAGCCTATAGAATGTCGTGTAGGGCTCACAATATAACTATTTTGCTAATGATGTGATAAACAAAAATTAGAGACGACCTGTACCTCCAACTAAACAACAAAACGGTATTATTATATCCGCCGGTTTCCAAACCAAACACAAACTCGACTAATTTTTATCCAAATAAAATATTTGTGTCATAATGTTGTGTTCTTACATCCCGAAACTCTCTAGAGCTTACAAGGCCAACAACTTTGGTCTTCACATCTACCAAAACAATAAAACTTAAAAACTCGTGGGCACAATTTTCTTGGTGTATGACCAGTAGCAATTATTGTGGCAGTGCCTTTATCATTCGTATAAAATAGCATGGAGAAGCGGCAGTACAGAATTCACAATTCTCAATGCAATGCAACAGTTACATGCTCGACTATTCTCAAAAAAAAAAAAAAGTTACATGTTCGACTGATGGATTTGAGTCACTGGTTTTAAACACGGGTAGCAAACTCCCAGCTGAACCCGGTTGTGAACCATTTGCGGAGAACAGGTCAGGTAGCAAAAATATCCTTTCCTCCTGGACGCGTGCCGGAAAAATCTTTTTTGCTTTTATAAAAAAACTGAAAGGTAAAATAAATTGTGACAGAAAGAAAAAGAAAAAAAAACAGCGAGTCAATGAACAACAGCGTCAGAAGGAAGAGAAAAAAGAAAGAGGCATTTACATACGTGCCATTATAAAAAGTTGGTAGTTCTTACTAATTTTTTATCCAAATGAAAAGTTGGGATGGTCACATGTGCCATCGCTCTGAACTTTTTAGCCGTCCATGCCACTGCCGTCAGGTTTTTTCCTAACGGTGTCAAATCCAACAAGTGTGAAAAGTCAAAAAACCCCTATGTATAAATATGCTATTAAATTGTTTTGAGCATCTTGGACTTTAAATGAAAAAACTCAAAACTAGAAAGTTATAGATCTCGCTGAGATCTACAGTTTTCATATAAAAACTATCTTCATTTAATTTACTTAAAAAAAATATAAATTTTTTCTATGATAAATATGTATAGAAAAATTATAGGAGAAATTATATCTTTCTTTTATGGAATTAAATGAAGATAGTTTTTATATGTAAACTGTAGATCTCAGCGAGATCTACAACTTTCTAGTTTTGAGTTTTTTCATTTAAAAAAAAGATGCTAAAAAATTAATAGCATATTTATACATGAGGGTATTTTTCTTTTCACACCGCAGTTTGACACCGTTAAAAAAAATCAATAACAGTGGCATGAATGGCAAAAAAATTGAGCGATGGCGCGCGTGATTCACCCAACTTCTCAATGACTTATGGAACTATAAATTTTTATAATGACATGTATGGAAAAAAGGATCGAGAAAGAAAAGGATGCGGAGAAACCAAACCAGACAGAAACTGGCTGGGTTGGCGCGGCCGATAAGGCACCACGTCCACGTGCGTGGCTCGGCCCTTCCGCCCGTCGCTCTCGTCCTCCTTTCCTCCCCCTGTGTCGCCGCGCGTGGAAGACGTTATCGCCTTCGCCTTCCTCTTCCTCCCTGATTTCTATTCCCTCCTCTCCTCGCCTGTCTCCCCCAGAAGAAAAAAATCCCAATCCCTCTCCGGAATCTACCGATCCTCGGCCGCGCCGGGGGCCTAGGCGCCACCGCCGTCGCGTCCCCGCCGCGGCCGGCCACACGTCACACTTCCGGACTCGGCGCCGCTGCCACTGGTGCCCAGGTAAGGGGTTCGTCGCGCCTTTTGTTTCAGTAGTTTTTTATTTATTAAGAGAAATCAGCTGTTTAGATTTCACCTTGCGATTCATGCCAACACTGAGCTTAGCATGCGTAATCATAGCCCAATCAAGTTATGTAGGATGCCTGGCTGTTTGTTTCCCCTTACCCTTAGGAACCTGCCTGCGTTGGTAGTTGGTTACTTGGTTCCGTCAGAGGACGGTGGTGGGGTCGAGTATTATCCAACTTGAACCAGTGATTATGTTGTCTGGCCCATTAGATTTGACTGGGGATCCACTGGCTGGGCTGCCTCCGGGGAAATGTAGGGAGAAGATGGATACTATAATATCTAGGCCGGGAGACAACTCCATTCACCTAACTAGCAGGCAGTTGTGGTATTTGAACATGGCTAAAATCACAAAATGCTGATTGTGTTGGACCAATATGGCTTCAGATCAAATATTAATGTATTGTCTAGGTAGCTAAAGTTTTTGTATTCAGTGCATTGGTTAAGTATTCTGCAAGGATCTGTAGGAACTAGGACCTAAAGCAAACTAAACATGAGCTAATAACTAGGGCAGCTTTTACGATTTCTTTTTGGCAGGTTAAATGAGTTTCATAGAAGCAAACATACACACATCACTTATTTATTTTGCCCCTGCCTGGGCATTCGGTTTACCCGAATTTTTTGGGTCGGTTAATAGGATTTTAGCCCCCTGAAATATCACTACCAGGCTACCAGCAATTTTGGGTACCCGTAATTTCGGGTTTGGGTTCGGGTATACCCGATATACCTGTAGTCACAAAAAACTTGGCAAACTGAAATTCAACCTCTGCTCCTTGCCAGCGTGTTCCTTGATCTGCTGCCGATAGGTTGGGGTCGCGCTCCGTGGCCTTGGCATTGTGGCCGTCTGGGAGGTCATAGGTCACCGGTAGGTGAGATGGTGAGGCGTCGCCGCGTCGCGCCATCGCAGGCTGGCGTTGGACTGCTGGAGCATGGAGGTCTCGACTAGAAGGAACCGAGGGCTGGATGCCTCGCTTCGCTGAACTTGGACGTGTGGATGGCCGGAGGCTGGAGCTGGAGTGTTGAACGCTGGAGGCACCTAGGCAGAGCCGCGCCGCTGCACCCCGCTAGGTTTTTGCTTTCGCGTAGGGTCTCGTGTCTCGGGGTCATTGGGGTTGTCGCGGCTGAAGACCTGAACTTGTGGTGGAGTTGGGGATGGATTGAATGGACCACGCTGGGCTCTTTTGTTCTGTTCCTTGTTGGGCCGAATGAAGTGGAGAAGTGGATTGGGCGTTAATCGGATGATATGGGTAATTCGGGTACCGCGACGTGTTACACGAATTGCCCAAATTAATTTAGGTATCTCAAGTTAATACCCAAAATTGCAATGGGTAATTTGGGTTTGGGTAATGGGTATCGGGTAGCCATAGTATTAATGTTTTTTCTTTGGAATTGACATACCTGATGAACTTTGGGTCTCATATTCAAATGGCCAAGACTACTTATTGCCACTAAAATGAAACAATCATAGCCATATTGAAACTCCAGCTTCTATCTTTGCTCAATGATTGAAGTCTCTTAGTCTTTTAACTTTTTGAGACACACTTTGTTTCTTATCTGCCCCTCCACCATAGCCTTTGTGGTGCTGATGCTTCATCTCTGCAAGGGAAATCAAATACTTTATACTAACAATATCATGCAAATTAGTAACTTAGAAGTACAAAAAATCACCTGTAACCTTGTTTGTTTTTCAGGGGTGTAGGCTAGCATATATTACACATCAGTGCCTGATAAGAACTGCGTCCCAGTGGATGTTAATTTCATTCGATTTGAGTTTTTGCTTGAGATGGCAGTTGGGTTGACATCTCAGCTATTGCAAAGAGTAACTGCTACTGACATATTTTGCCAAAGGAACAGATTTAGGGTACACATTCCTTCTTGCTTTTCTTGTACTAATACATAGTCCTTTTGTTATTATTTTATGATTCTCCTTTTTTTTCAGAGTCCCGAGATGAGGAGTTCTCTTCCCTTGCCATCCACCTCAGTTGCTGATGTATGGTCCATTCTTTTTAATTGCTATAAGCTAACAGCTCAGTACATTAATTTTAATTTTTGTTGGGCCAAGCCTTTGTAATTTAGCAATGAAAATTTTAATTAGAGATGGAGTCGGATTTTGTTCCAGTCCAGCTTTTTCACCAGGACTTTTTTAGTGCCAGTCTAATCCTGTTTTTTTCAGGTCCCGTTGAACGATTTCATTGCACGCTTATTAGGTGTAGAGACATTTTTTTTAGTTTTTTTTATCAACATTTTGGCATGAATACTATTTTCAAATGTGTTCTTTTGTCCAACCATAAAACTTACATTTAGGTATCAAAGAACTATTTATGTAGAACTGAATAGTGAATACTTGTCATACTTCATCCTTCACAATATAATGTGTAATTACAGCTTCCTCTTGAGTTTTGTCCCCACCCCCCCCCAAAAAAATGTGCCAGTACAGTAGTTTAAAACAGTGTTGCATAGACATGACTACGCGTGTTGGTGTCTGATTCTGGTGTAGGTCTGACTTGGCAATTTTTTTTGCCATATGAAATACCACTTGGAATTCACCATGTCTCGCTGGGGAAACCCTTTTTAGGACTCTGGTGTCCAAGTTGTATGTACTGGTTTTGCCTCTTAATTGTAGATCTTACAGAGTAACTCTGGTTTTCTTTGCAGAGGCGATGCTGTTGGGATCACAATGTGTTAGAGAGTAGCTACAGGCCCATGCTTTATACACCTCGCAGACATAGACCTTTGGGCTTTAGATCTTGTGCCTTGCCAGTTCCTTTGAAGGGAATTCCTCTTGTCAAGAACGCATCATTAGCACTAACTAGGTAATTCCCTTGCACAATTCTTTATTTTCGAACTTTCTGATTATACAGACTTGGTAATGAGCAAACAGCGAAACAGTAGTTTGGATTGGATCCTACCATTGTTGTGGAAGTGCAAACTTAGTTAATCAGGATATTGAAGAAGGTCATCTACTCTATAGTACACAGTACCACCGGTTGGTGTATCCATAACTGGTGGTATGAAAATCATACATTCCATAAGATGATTACCAATATCTCTTGTTGTGAGTGTGCTGAGGTTTCGACTTTCCACTTTTCATTAACCTGTTGAAATTAGATAATAAAAACCAACTATGGCAATAAATTTTATGTTTTGGCGCATGATGCAACATATATATCTTGGCAATGTGTTATCTTTTAAAATTTTTTAGTACTAAAAGTAACATATGTATTAGTCTAACACTCTACCCACTTGTTAGATAATATAGGTTGATAGCTAACATATGTATTAAGCCTGATCATGCTCTTGTGTTGGCTACACTTCTTGGGCAGTTTTAATTATCTCTTATTTGTTCCTGACCTAAGTCTTTCTTAAGGTCATTACTATGACTATGCAAATTCATTAGGTTCATTCTTGAACTCTATTTTTTGCAAATAGGCGCATGGAAACCGGACCATTGTTAGTGTAGTACACTATTAAAATAATATAAAAAATAGAGATGTGAAACATGTTTAATTTTATTTACTTGGAAAACTGACCATTTATTTATATATATATTACACCTGAATCTGAATGTACTTCATATGATTTTTAGTAACAGCTTTTCTTTTTGCGTTGACAGGTCATGTGATACTTTACTTGCAAATCCTGCTACCTCACTTGTGGTCCCTGCAATCGGGATTATTGTGTTTGCTCTGTGGGGTTTCTTGCCTCTAGTCTTGGGATATTAGAAACCGTTTTTGATGTATGTGTTCTGTTTAATATAACCATATTGCATTATTTTTCATTTACATGATCATATACTAGGCTAGTTTTTTTCTTGAGGGCATATACTGCACTAGTTAATATAGTTCATAATGGACCTTTACAGCATGGAGGCAACTGGAAGAAGAGCCCTACATATTTGATTTCTTCATCGTACCTTCAACCTCTACTTCTCTGGACAGGAGCAACACTAATCTGCAGGTATAGCTTCACCATATTATAATGATCCTTTCTGAAGTGGCAACTATAGCCACTTGATATCATCGCTGCAATGCTATGACCCTGTTTGTAATATTGAAATTATTCCTGTTTCTATTTGAATTGTACTGCAGACAGTCAGTGTTCATCTGACTGCTAAACGCTAAACAGTCTGTCAGGCTGTCACCCATCGTTTAGCCTACTATCAGGCTAAATGACTGTTTAAATGGGGACAAGTGGCCAGCATTCAAACTGTGTTTAAACAGCTAAGCAAATTATGCACAGTTCCTACAAGCTTCATGTGTTTGAAATAGGCTATAAACATTTTTCTTAGTTTTTGCTTTCTTTTATTTATCTTTCTCTTTTTCCATGCAATTCTTGCAGGGGTTTGGATCCGGTTGTCTTGCCTTCAGCAGCAAGCCAAGCTGTAAAAACACGCCTGATAACTTTCGTGAGATCATTATCAACTGTCCTGGCTGTTGCATATATTCTCACAAGGTGCACATGCTACATTCTCAGAAAAACTTAAGTTGTCTTTTGCAAGTTGTAGCTTCGATTTGATAATGCCCATTTAAGTGATGTATAGGTAATGACACCATTTATGCATTGAAGAACTCAAGATAACTGTAACTGCAAAAGCACATGTTGGAGATTACAATTTACAATTTTGGCTATGGACGATTCTTTTCTCCCAACTTTAGTTTTGTCTATCATCTTCAAGTACAAATGGTTTTCTGGCTACATAGCATGAATGACAATGTATTATTCTGGTACAACTAGATAAACTAATCACCTATTGGCGATAGAACTATCATTAAAGATGTGGCCAGTGATGTATACATCAAAAGTTATAAAAAACCTCGGCCTTTGGGGGTGGTAAGACAACCCCAGCAGACATTGCATTAAGAAGAACTTTTCACGTTGGTCGAGAAAACCCCTGTCCCACCCATACACAGGGGACTTTTAATACCAGCTTGAAATTTGCTCCCCACGAGGAATCGAACCTAGGACTTGAGTGCTACTTAAGCCACCTAACCAACTCAGCTAGAAGCCCTTTTTCGCATAAAAAATTAGTTGGTGAGATTGTGAGAATAAACAACGATTAGCTTCAGTTTGTGCTATAGAAATACAAATAGCTGAGGAATTGCATCTGGGGAATGCTAACTTATAACTTTATAAGCATACAAAAGGTATTCAGAAATGAAATTTACTGATGTGCTGGTATATGTGAGTGCCATTCTGCGCTATCATTTATCAATCTTGTGATCTGTATTGAGATAATTTCAACATTGTTTAAGGACTCAAGGTTATGATAATCAACAACAACAACAACAACATAGCCTTTTGTCCCAAGCTGGATTTTTTTATTGAACATATCATGATGAAATCAAATAACACTAACATATTAGTTAAGCTACAATGGTGTTTCATGCAATGGGAAGATGTGCAGATCCGTGTTAGTCCTTGCTGCCTTGATTTGTATGAAATTTAAGGTGTCTTTATCTATGTTATCATCTTGCATGATTGATCAGTGTGTTCTGTTTTATTTAGTTTTGTTAACACTAAGATTGTTTTTTCTTCTTTTTAGCTTGATTCAGCAGGTACAGAAGTTTCTTATGGACATGCGCAATCCCAGTGATGCAAGAAACGTAAGATCCTTATATCATAACAAGTAAAATCTTGGTATCTACCAAAGTTTTGTTACCCTTTTCCATCTGCCTGTTTGCTATTTGTTTCTCTTTATTCACAAAGGTCCTCACCTTTCATAAGACACACAAAAAAAAACATAGGAATGTGTTTCAGATTGTGGAGTGTACTCTTTTTAAGGATCTTCTTGAGTCCTATCTCTTAATCTTTAAATAAGGGTTTAGGAGGTGTCAGACCCAACACAATTACTTATAATACTTCACTGAGGCCACCCTCTTCTAAATTTCATCAGCAGGAATCTTCTTCCCTGATTATTGGTTCTGCCTCAACTTTGAGTGCCTTATGACTTTATGAGGTTTAGGTCATCACCAGGAACCAATAAGAAAGACAACAATGCCCATGTTATGCTCACAACCTTCTGCAAAGAGAGCAAAGAACAGCATGCAACACAAGATATAAGAAGTGAACGTTTGAGAAGAAACAGCACGCAACACAAGATCCTAAGTAGAAAGCTACTTTTTATGTAACACATAAGGTACTAAAAAAATTAAGATGCATCTTAAACAAACCAACAAGCTTAGCTATTAGAGTGAATGCTACCATCAAGATCATATTGCCAGCCACTAAACACCGTACCAAGTCATCAAGTCAAGATATTGTTCTGATACTTGAATCACATAGAATAATATTAGTACATTTTTCCCCTTCAAACTGCAGTATTACTTATGCAAGTTTGTTTCTGGCAGATGGGGTTTGATTTTACCATGAAAGCTCTTTATACTGGTGTTTGGATTGCTGCTTTTTCTCTCTTTATGGAGTTGCTGGGTTTCAATACCCAAAAGTGGATTACTGCTGGAGGGTTTGGTACAGTGTTGCTTACACTTGCTGGCCGTGAGGTACTACAAAACATGTTGCTGATATGATTAATTTGTGCTGTGTTGCTAATATCTATCATAATTTGTTGCAGATTTTTACTAACTTCCTCTCAAGTATCATGATCAACGCCACACGCCCATTTGTAGTCAATGAATGGATCGATGTAAAGATAGATGGTGTTGATGTCTCTGGCATTGTTGAGGTATGCCTTAATTTAACTTTGGGCTAAAACTACACCATCTAGTTATGATATTATTTGTAACATGCTTTAAGGTTTTATTTATATGTACTATCAGTTTTTTCCATGGAAGATTTGGTCAATACTTTGAATCATTTCTCTAACTTGAAGTTATTTGATTTGATTTTCAGCATGTTGGTTTGTGGTCTCCAACAATCATTAGAGGTGTTGATCGAGAAGCGATATACGTTCCTAACCATAAGTTTACAGTTTCTATATTAAGGAATAACACTCAGAGGACCCATTGGCGAATTAAGACCTATCTTGCTATTAGCCACATGGATGCTGGAAAAAAGTTGGGGTAAGTACCACAAGGAATTACTTAACATAATCCCCTTCTCTTATGTGTTCGATCTTTTCCAGTGTATTAAAACTCTATCTTAGCCATGCATCTTTGTTTTTCTTTGGCAGACTATAGTTGCTGACATGAGGAAAGTGTTGGCAAAAAATCCGCATATAGAACAACAAAAGCTGCACAGGAGAGTATTCTTTGAGAAAATTGATCCAAAAAATCAAGCACTTATGGTAATTCCTTACATCAAGTAATTCCATCTTTTAGTTGGAAGTACTATTGCACAATCAGTGCTCACTAAGAACTATGTGATCAACATCGGTACATATTTTTAGTATTGAGTTGCATGCACCAACCTGTTCAACCCAAAATCTTAAGCTGATGGGGTGAGGTGGACAATTCACTTATACTCCAACGCACCCCCACCTTCCCTCCCTCGTGGGAGGGTCGCTCAAGTCTCGGGCGTGGGATAGGAGCGAGCAACAATTATTTTATTTAATTGCGCTAAGCCGTTAACCAGGATTTGAATTCAAGACCTCTAGGCTCTGGTTTTCATACCATATTGAGTTGCATGAACCAACCAGTTCAACCTAAAAGCTTGCTTAAGCTGATGAGGAGTGGTGGACAATTCACTTATATTCCAACACTTAGGCATAGACTTATTAAGCTGTCTGGCAAAGACCTCCCCTGTATTATTACCATTGGCCTTTTCGCCGATGTTTCAATGTAAATTTAGCCTTTTTACGTTTATATTACCTTATAAAACCTACATTAGATAGTTGACTATGCAGAACACCGGGTGCTTCGAACCATTTCATTTTGTTTTTACTTTTAGAACTTGTGCTGGATGGGATGCTAGTTTCTAGATGGCATCCTATAGGTATCTGGTCTTGAGTTGGCATCGGGTTGCTAACTTTCAGGCAGTTACCAAGTTGGTTTAGAATTATCCATAACCACATGAATACATGGATCATATGTTGGTCTTATTTTTCTTAAGGTCCTGTTTGGATGCTTGTTTATTTTTCACACCGAATCAGCTTCCAGTTATAATATTCTGTGCACAAGATACAACTGAAACTTTTGACTTGTAGAATATCAGTTGGGTAAATGCTGTTAGGAAGCATTGCGATTGAACTTAATGATGCCCAGATAAGCTCTCTGCCACATAGGTCAAGATCCTCTCTGCCACAGACTTCACATCCTTGATCCTTGCCATCAGAATCAAGCTTGCTGCCACTGAGCTAAATGAGCTAAATGCCACAGACTGAGCTTGAGCTCCAGTGCAGTTGTTGATCGAGGCCCTGGCAATATGAATTGAGGCCGAGGTCGTGCCATGGTATCATGTTTGGCAACTACTTCAAAATAATCAGTACCAAGGGAGGGAGGGCGGTAGGTAGGTTAGCATAGCTAGTATAACTGAGGAGGACAACAGCCACGCTGAGACTCGAAGCGGACAATCTTCAGTCCTTTGCATCAGCACTTCCTTTTGTGCCCAGGTTGATGCCCAAATCATAGAGAGATTTGACTGCAGATGCAACAAGCGATTAAAGCATCAAATTGAACTTGGACTCGAGAAATTTTAAATCGGAACAATCAAGATGGATCCCCAATCATCCAAGATCTTGATTGCAAATGTAACAAACAATTAAGCCATAAATTGTACTTGGAACTGAAGAAATTTCATATCAGAGCTGTCAAGAGGGATCCAGATCTTGATTACAGGCGCAACAAACGATTAAAGCATCAAACTGGACTTGGAAGTAAAGAATTCTGATTGGAGCTCTTAAGGTGCAGATTGTTTGGGGACAGTTGACCCAGCGCTTCAGGGTGCCCAATGGCCAATGCAAGTCGCTTCACCAGTGTGGTTCCCTTTATGTGTGGAGGCAGTGCAGTGCAGTGCAGGTGGAGGCTGAGACGACAATGTGCCGCGGATTGAGGTTTCAATAGCGATGGCAGTGATTGGGGATCAATTGCCTTGCTGTTGCCTCCAGTGTGCACGGACGAGGGAATGGGGCACACTCCTGATAGTTGTCTTTTTAATTTCCTGACATCCAGAGACTATTATTTTTTTAGAACAGTATTAGGCCAAACCCGCTTCAATTTTAGTGTGCTAACCATTCATCTAAACAAAATTTCAGGCTCACAAGTGACAAAAAGGGAATGTAATTTACCAGTGTTTTAAACATGTCATCCAAACAGCCTCTAAGATTGTTTAAAGAGTAAATTAGGGGGATTTCTCTAGGAATAATTGGTGTTTAGTGCATGTTAAAATTGAATCCCATGGATTTGGATCCAAACCCTCTTTCCAAGCAGGTCCGTGCGTTTTGAGAGAATATTTTGATTTGTCAAAATCTCAGCACGAAAATCCTTATGTTTTGATGTTTAAGTTGTTTCCTAGTCCAAAACTCCAAATAGGTCCTTAGCTTTTTGTTAGAGAGGGAATAAACTCGTGTATTCCTCCAAACCCTAGAAGGGTGGGCAATATAGTTCTTTGTACATGGGCCTCATGGGCCTACACATATACACTAACACTCCCCGAAGCTCAACTTCCTACAAGTCAGAGATCAAGATCGACATGAAAGAAAGCAACACACACAAAGTGCCCCCGCAGTCACAACTAGCCACCGGCGACGCGAGGCCGAATGGAACTTCGGAGAAGGTCGATGAGGGCGCACTTTGGTGAAGATGTCGAACCGGGAGGTGGTCGGCACATGGAGAACCCGAACGGCCGATGGCCACCAAATCTCGGACAAAGTGCAAGTCGATCTCCACATGCTTCGTCCCCACGGACAGGCCGAACGGGTTGGTGGAGAGGTAGACGGCAAAGTGTGGTCTTGGTCTTGGGCCGTGAAGCTCGACCAATAGCCGCCGGCCGAGGCCTCCGCCACACCATTAGCAACGGCTTCGGTACTCGCCTACTACCTTTGGAACGGAGACAACCGGCGCCGCTTGACGACCAGAGACGAGGTTGCCACCAAGGAAGACGGCGATCCGGAGGTAGGGCGGCGAGTGTCCGACAACCCGCCGCCGGCCAAGTAGACGAAGCTCGAGGGAGACCGTGGATCATCGTGCCGAGTCAATAAACGGACCTGGACATAGCGAAGAAGGTGCTTCATCGCAGCTAAAGATGTGGTGCCCGGGATCATGTGTGAAGACGTGACCGCTGAATCGCGCACGCCGATGTCGCCCGGTGAAGGTGAGGTATCGCAGCACCGCCAAACTTAAGGCGCGGGATCCGCCACGGTCGCCACATCGCCAGAAGCGCCGCCTCGAGTATCAATCGGAGTAGCACATGGCTTCGACACGCCATTATCCCGCGTACCGCCGAGGATGTCGAGAGCATACCGTCAGGCCGGTGTAGGAACAACCCCGGGCGGCGAGTCTCCACAAAAGACCCTCGTGAAGTGGTGAAGGGACCGAGATCCTTCATGGCAAGCTCCCCGCCGCAAAGCCGATATGACACGCCAAGCAACGGGATCGGAGGCGGTGAGGACAATGTCATCAACATAAAGTAGCAAAAAAAGCGCCTCGGCTCCATGGCGATAGACAAACAGAGATGTGTCCGACTTGGCCTCTCTCAACCCCAAAGTGAGAAGGTAGGTGGCAAACCGGGAGTACCAAGCACCAGGAGCCTCGCCAGACCATATAGTGACTTGTTGAGCCCGGCAAACCGTCGCCGACCGATCGACAAATCCCGCCGGGACCGCAAAGATAACGCTTATCTCCATTAAGGTGCCATGGAGGAATGCATTCTTGACATCTAGCCGATGCACTTGCCAAGAGCGAGAGGGGCAAGTGAGAGGACTGTGGCGACGTAGCGTGCTTGACCACCGGACCGCGCTCATCATAATCAACCCCGGTGCCAGGTGAAGCCTCTCGAGACCCAAATGAGCCTTGTAGCGCCCAGATCACGCCACCCGACGCGCTGCGCGCCCGCATCCACTTGCTCGTGACTACATTGCCACTACTAGACGACGCCGCACAAGGTCCCACGTCCGTTGGCAAGAAGAGCCTTGTGCTCCTCTTCCATCGCTCACTACCGCCGCGATCCGCCAATGCAAATATGGGATGTAGGAAGGTATTTGAGAGACCGGGCGACCGCGCCAGGGGCGCAGGGGTCGCAGTCGGGGTTAAGAACACCCGCGCGATGCCGAGTCAATTACAGGATGAGTATGACGAGGGTCCTGGTAATAATCGGCTGGTGGTGACCGGTCACCCCGGCCGACGCTGGAGGTGGCGGAGGTGGCGGCGTGGGAGTCGGAGCCGTAGGCGACGGCGGCGTGCCGAGCGAGAGTACACTCGCACTGGGGCCGCACGGTCCCGCCCATACGCAGGGTACCACACGAGGGCTCGGCCGTCGCTGCGGCAAAGAATGAGGTATCGCGTCGCTGCGGCATGCCAGCTAGCACCGGGGCCACGAGGCGCAGCCAGGGCACCTGAGCCGCCACGGGCCGCCGAGGGGCTCCCGGCCGCGGGCGGCACGCCGAGGGCGCCGGGGTCGCTGGCGCAGCCGGGGCAACCCGAGTACTGTGGAGAAAGGCCGAATCTAATCGTGGCCGAACCGCCAAATCGAAATAGACTCCAACCTCAGATCGTAAGGCGTGGAAGAGGTAGAAAGTACGAAAATCCGACTGTCAAGACGACGTGTCGGGAGATAAGAACCAGCGAAGTGAGGTCGTGAGTAAATCCGCATTCTTATGATCGTGGGAGTACAAGAAACACACACACGCAGTCGAGCTGGGCGCCAACTTCAGTGAGGAGTAGTGGCGGCGAGGTTGGGGTAACAAGCACAACCGAAGACACGGAGGTGATCATAGCGAGGAGGTGTACCGAAGAGGGCGCGGTGGAGGGGAGCGTGAGAGGCCGGGAAGGAAGCCTGGGCTGAGCGTAGGTGGGTGGTATGGAGGCTCTCGCCCGTAAGCACGGGGCAGAGGGCCCGGAGAAGGAGAGTGCGCATAACATCGCTTCGGGGTGCGAATCATCCGCCACCCTTGCCGCTCGGGAGGAGGTGTACGGGCAAGACATGCTGAGTCGAACACCATGAGCGAGAAAGAAGGAGCGGGAGGTGTTGTTATCGAACTCACGCCCGTTGTCACACCGACGGGCTTGATGGTGAGGCCGAACCGAGGGACACCCGTGCAAAGAAGTGGAGTAGAGTGGAAAAAGTCTCGCACTTGGCGCCAGAAAAGGGAAAGTCCAAGAGTAGTGAGAGAAGTCATCGAGTAGGACCGTATAATACTTATAGCCGGAAATGCTAGAATAGGAGAAGTCCACGCATCACAAAGGAAGAAGAGCAAAGGGCATGCGCCGCACGCCAAGAAGAAGAAGGAAAAGGAAGGCGACATGGCTTACCCAACCGGCACGCTTGGGCGTAGATGCTCATCGGCCCGAAAAGCGAGGTGGGCACTACGACCGAAAGCCGAGCCAAAGCGCCGCGCTGGTGACCGAAGCGGCGGTGCCGTAGAGGAAGAGGGAGTAGTGGCAAGGGCAACAAGTGGAAGCAGAAGGCTAAGGGAGTAAAGGTCCCGAAATGTCACAAATGAGGAGTGGACGCCCGTAGGCGGAATCCTTCACCGTGAGACCCAGAGAGTCGAATTCAACGTAACAAGAGTTGCCTGAAAAGAACCGGGCGGATGGAAAGAAGGTTATGGACGATCCGAGGAGAAACAAGAACAAAGCAGAAGACGAAAAAAGGCCGGAGGCGTAACCCACGGAGGTGACAGAAGACAAGACCCATTCCCAACCATGATCGAAGAGGGACAGAAGGGGCGAGGAGGGCTAAGAGAAGAAAGGATGCCTGGATGAGGGGTAGTGTGGAAGGAAGCCTCTCGAGTCGGGCGATCCACTCGGTGCGCATGTGGTGCAACCCCCATGGTGTCAATGATCGCGCCGGTCGCTTCGATTCCCACCCCCCGCCGCCAGACGGAGTCTGGCCTCGGGCGGAGCTGGAGCGGCCGGCGGGCACGAACGGCAGGCGGCCGCCAAATGACCATGGCGACCGGCCGAGCTGAACGAGGCCCGCCCATCGGCGCCCCGCCATGGGTTGCCGGCGATGGCCGACGGACCTCCTGCAGCGCGCAGGAGCCCCGCCGAGAGAGCCGCGGCCGCTGGGGCACCGGGCGCCGAGCGCGGCAGCGACGGCCGCCGCCGTACTCGCTCGACGCCGGGGCTGGCGCGCGCCGAACACGCCGCGATGGGGTCGCGCGCGCGCAGCCGTTCTGAAAGTAAGGATGGCTCGCACGCTGCCGTACCGGAGGAAGAGGGGAGCTCGCGGCGCTCGTCCCGCCGCCTCACCCAGCGGGTCACAGAGGCAAGAGGAGGTGCACGCCGAGGGGCGCCAGCGAAGCTGGCCGGCCGGGCTCGCTACCGGCCCGCACCTCCGCCCTCGCGCCCTCACCGTGGCCGCCAGAGGCGTAGGAGGGCAGCGGGCCGCGCTCGCGCCGTGGCCTGCAGGCGCACACCGCGCCCGAGGCCAAAGGCTGAGAGTAGGAGTCGCCACGCGCTTCGCGCCAGTGTCAAGGGTGGATTTCGCGTAAGCAGCAGAGCGCGTTCTCGAAAGCTGCTCGCGCTCGCCGCGCTGTGTTCGCCGCGAGGTCCGCTCGTTCGCGTAGCGTCGCGCCCGCGCCGAAGCCGCCCGCGCGCTTCCGCGCCGGGCGCGAGCGCAGAAGGCCGCCGCGTCCGCCCGCTCGAAGGCCCGCGCCTGTGGCGAGTCACGCCGTCAGCGCCCAGCGCATGCCCGAAAGCCAGCGTCGAAGCCGGCGGCGAGCGGCGCCAGCGCCGGTGTAGTGGAGAGGAGGGAAAGGAGGAAGAGGCAAAGACGCCGGGGAGGGCGCCCGGCGGCCGGCCGGCCATGGGCAGCGGCGGGGGAATCGGGGAGAGAGAGAGGACCGAATCTAGGCGATACCATGTTAGAGAGGGAATAAACTCACAGATTCCTCCAAACCCTAGAAGGGTGGGCAATATAGTTGTTGTACATGGGCCTCATGGGCCAAATTCATGGGCCTACACATATACACTAACACTTTTTTTTTCATAAAATATTTTGCATTCTCAGTCTCAGCATGAAATCTAGGCTGCGCTGTTGTGATATTTAAGTTGGCCTGCTTTATGTAATGCTGGCAGTAAAGCCACCAACCTATTGGTTTTTTTTTGTTAACCATTAAATTGTTCCTGTTTCTGAAAAGGCAACGCCACACCTAGCACCTAGTATTCTGTCTAGGCATGGAGCCTATGTGCTAAGCACTGTTGCATCACTGCCTTGCTTTAGCGCCTTAGCACCTAGGCATTTTGTCGCATAGATGTGTTTTGGGCTTGATGTATGCATGAAAATGGTGCAAATAGAGATGGAAGAAGTTTTTTCCCCCTCAAACACACAGGAGAGCTTTGTATCACTATGTTAAGAAGAAAAAAAGGGTACGAAGAAACCCTTACAACACATACCCACACACTCACAAGGAGCGAGGTGTGAAATGCCTGTACTTGGAAAAGAAGATGAACTATGGTGATATTAATCATAGATACTGATAAAACCATTTTTTGTTTTGGTAGACTAAATTTCTTTTATTTAGCATAGAATGAATCTGACTGTCCATAAAATGTAAAGAATTTCCTTTATTTAGCATAGAATGAATCTGACTGTCCATAAAATGTATAAAGGTCCAATGTATAAACACTTGGCAATTCCTGGGTGCTAGGCAGATCCTCACCGCCTGTCTAGGGCACTTTTTGAAACACTGAGCTGTCCTGTTGTATGCATTATACTACTGTCAATATCCTGCTTTCATGCATATGCATATTTATATATTTGCATACATTTTTGAAATACATGACTATGTTCTCTTCTATTGCTTTTGAGTTTCATATTGGCCACCAACTCAGTTCATTTCTTTTTTTTTATGTGTTTCTTGTAGATTTTGGTATCCTGCTTTGTGAAGACAACACATTTCGAGGAGTTTCTCAATGTCCAGGTAATATTTGTCTTGCAAAAAAGCCTAGGAACATGTCAATATATGTTATGCTGGCATTCGTCTATGGTGTCTGCTGAAAATATATGGTCTGTCACTTTTGACCCTTATTTTCTAGCTTGTGTGTTTCAAATAAATTACTCAGGTCAGTAGGAATGCTTATGGAGTAGAGCATTCTGACAGTTTCACCCATTCTATTTCTGACAGTTTCAGAACAATGAATATTTCAGTTTAGAGTTTACAGTTTCCTTCCATTATGGTGTTAGGACACTCAGTGTAGAAACTATCGTGCATTAATTACCCTACCACCTAAGCATTTTGCTGATGTGGCAAAAACAATTTAATGAGGAGAGATGAAGAAACTAGGTCTAAGTTACTCCCTCTGTCCGATGGAGTTTGTGTTTTTGACTTTTAAACTTCATGTTTGACCATCCGTCTTATTCAAGATATTTATGCAAATCATAAAAATAAATTAATCAATATTCAAGTATCTTCATTGATAAAATAAGTCGAACAAAATAAATTATATTTGTGCAAAAAATTTGAATAAGATGAAGAAACTAGGTCTAAGTTAGACACCAAGTCTACGCGAGAACCAAGACATGAAGAGATATGATAGGTAGATGAGAGAGAGAAGAGGTGTGATTGGACAAAGATTGTTCTGTAGAAACTATGCACTGGAAACATAGTTTTTATATTTAGTGTCTACATGCATAGAAACTATACATGATTTCTAGCATTGGCATTGGGAGTGTTCTGAGCAAAAAAAACTATATATGATTTCTAGCATTGGGAGTGTTCTGAGCAAAAAAAAAGTAAATTAATTTTAGCCATTCTACCGTACATAATTCCTTGCAAAGATTTTTTAAAAAATAAATAAATAAATGGGCCTAGAACTGCATGACTACTTTAGCATGTCCTAAACTCCTAATGTTTGAATCCTGGCCCAATACATGTGGTTTTACTTGAACTCTGCCATTGAACCTTGATTATAACAAGGGTTTCAGAACTAATCTGGTTGCTATTGACCTGTTGTGAATCAATGTCTTGGAGAACCTTAGGATGCCATTTCGTCATGCTGGCCATCTAAATCGAAGAATTTCAGCTTGATTTTAGGCTGCATTTTATATAAATAATAAACTAGGGCCTCGCACCATGCTAAAAAAAACATACTAAAAAATAATTAACATGAGTTTTATATGTTCCAAATTACACAGGAAGCTATTATGTTGGATCTTCTTAGAATAGTTGGGCATCACAAAGCAAGGCTTGCTACACAAATCCGAACAGTTCAGAAATCATATGGCAATGCAGACTTTGATAACATTCCTTTTGGAGAGGACATGTATAGTCGCGTCCGTGGCCGTCCACTTCTGATTGATACATCTGCAAGGGTCAGTGATGACAAACCCAAGCCTCGTCCTGCATCCTCACGCGAGGAGCAGAAAGTCAAGACAAATGGAGCGGTAGAGATTAAGTCCATTTCACCCGAAAATGCTAGTTTAAGCAACTCTGAAAAGCAGGAACAGAAAAAGTGGTACCTGAAGATGCTCGGGTGAAGAACATTAAGAGTGATAATGTGACACCAGTAACACCTACAGATCCTGCCTCGTCAACTTCAAAGACTGGTAAAGGGAAGACACGTGAAGCAGAGCCCACTGAGCGGCAAGGAGAGGGGTCAGTCTCAATTGCTAATCCAAAGAAAGAATCTAGACCAACTTTTGAAGATAACATTGTTCTGGGTGTAGCCCTTGAAGGCTCCAAGAGGACACTGCCTATTGAAGAAGGAAATCCTTATCTATCACTATCTGAGACTGAGCTGGATACCGAAGAGGCGGCTTCATCACCAAAGGATAAGATAGGTCAAAGCCCAAAACTTTGAGGTCAAGAATAAAAGCCGTTCAGAGGAATCTAGATAGGTCATACGAGTTCAAACTGTATCCTTGTGAAGATTTGTCACCGATTTGCCACCAAGCCTACCTTTTTTGTGCGCTTGTGCAAATGCAATCTACCACACATCAATCAGTGTTCTATGTTTAAGGTGTAAATTGCCACTGATTATGATTCAGGGAACATTACCTGCTGAAATATATCAGTCGTATTGCTGTAGGCTTGTGAAAGAAGCTAATGCTTCAACAAGCATTTTGTACAGATTCTGCTATTGCTGATTTAAGTGGCTTCTTGCATGTGCATCGGAAATTCAGCATGCGCGGCTGCAACTGCCTGTCTCCGTTTCCAGGTTTGGCTTACGTCAATTTGTTGCCATCTGAATGCCATCTTAGCTTCGGTGCCAATGGCTGAAACAACTGGTGCCGCGCAGATCAAGACGAGGATTAGTGTTGAGTTGAGGTGCAAATGTTTGTTTAGTGTTAAACATTTTTTTGGCATGAAATTAAGTGGTTTTTGAATTTTGTACAAATGTTTTTTCTATTGTTTTGTTAATTATTAAATCGAGTGCGTTTTTAGTCAATTTGAAAGGTTTGCATAAGAAATTGAAAGTTTGGCGAAGAAAGTAAAGGTAGGTTGGAGGTGATTGGCGTGGCGCTGCAGTGCAGGGGTACAAAATTATCGAATTCAAGCGCATTATCGCTTTCTGGGCCTCTGGCTACCTCACCGGTAAGCATTGCCGCATTATGGCTCATTGACATGACATCCATGCGCAACGCTGCCCCCAAGGACATTCTCTTTTTGGATGGCATTGCCCTCATTATTTTAATTAGGTATCACGTATGTACTTGATTCTTTTGGATCCGGTCCCCCATTATTTGAGTTGAAAATTGCACTGAACAGGTATGATCCGCGCGCCTCTTGAGCTTTTATAAAGCCTTTTCTTTCTCGTGCATACAAGTTAAAAGTATTTGTTTGTGCTTTTGTGGATCTATTTGAACACTACTATCTACTGTGGCTAGCTGCCGTACAAATCTTTTTTTATAGCAATGCGCTTGCAAAATCCAACACTATAAACATCCGCAGCTGCAGCAAATAAACTCGCAAGAAAACACATTCGCCTAACTAGTAGCTGTAACTTCACTTGAAGTTTTGCATGTTCCATTTCACCATATCTAGTATGCAGAAACGTGTGTGTGCAACATTTTTTTTTGAGACTGAAAGTCCCAGTTTAACAGTGAACGTTGGATTGCAATTCGATCCCCCTTCTCTGTACAAGTATGTCATTAAGTCTATTTTAGGTTCTGGGCAAAAGAGGCAACTTGCTCTGTACAGTAGCTAGGGCCACATGCACGATAGATGTAGTAGCCTTTAGTCTATATATATATATACTACTGTCTACTCCATGCATATCACTGCAAAAGCAAACAAGGTGCATGGCGTGGGTCACACTCACTCGCACTACAGACGAAAGGAAAACTAAGCAGTGCCAATGAACAAAGAAGGTGCGTGGTGGTGGACGATGGACCCCAAGCAGAGCAGCAAAGAAGCCCATGCCCTAACATAACAGAGAGAGATCCTGGGCAAAGTGCATCTTGATTCTTGTGGGTGAAAAAGGGAAGGACGACGGGCCAAGTTGCATTGTGTCTGTCTCTCTCCAAGCCACATATATACATCTCCGTGCACGCCCTGCAGGTGCCCAACATCTCTCTCTAGTAAACCTAAAAAGGGGCTCCCACTACCTTCTGTTACTATGCTCTGGGCTCCCATGCATCCCGGCCGGGTATATCGATCACATCGTCGTGGTCCAAGCTCTAGCCCACCTGGCCACCAGCCAGCGATACATCGCGTTCCTGTTGCTACCTAGTGCGAGGAATAACCTCGAAAGCCCAAGCTCCCTTGCCTTCATGGTGATATGATTGCTACACTTGGCCGGTAACAACAGTAGCATCGTTTGTATCTAGAAAGATGAAAGGGCATCATCATCTATCTAGTACGTAGTAGGCAGAATTATTTTTCTCCATGAAATATATACCCATCTTCTCAGAACATTGATTTATTCCCTTCTTTCGCTAGCTGCTCTTTTTCAAAAATTTATTTCACCTACAATCATTAATTATTTACCTATATCAATTTGCATACAATTTCATATTATATGCATTCTGATTTGTTGGTATTATTTTCTCCATCGGTGTGTTGGTTATAGGGATGATCGATGTGGGACGGACGAGACAAAACCTTTTTTAGATGTTTGGTTGGGAGACAATGGAGTCCAAGACATCCCACCTGAAATATTCGGTGATCTGAGGCCGAGTTCGTCCCTTGGAAAAAAAAAAAAGCCAGACTCTCTCATCCTTCCTTCACGTTGTGCTCTTCCATGAGGACCGTGAACGCTCCGCCCTCGCTTGCTCCACTCAACTTGTGGCCACTAGTGCCTGCCTCGGCCTCGTCTCCACCATCCTCGCCCCACGGATCTCCGTGCCGACACCAATCTAATTCTCTCTCTCTCTCTCTCTCTCTCTCTCTCTCTCTCTCTCTCTCTCTGCTCCAACCCATGAGGGCTTGTCTCCCTTGCTTCCAAAAAAATAAAGGAACACTAATGTCAACCCTTTGACTCGACAAAGTTAATCTCCACGAATGTATAGAACAATATTTTAGGAAAGTAGGGATTGAGAATATCGGTTGCGTAGTGCAAGTGGGAGATGGGATTGCTCATATTATAAGTTTTGGTGAATTAGTTAAATTTGCAGAATGGGCGATCGATATAGCTTTGAATTTGAAATCCACAAATGTTGGGATTGTATTAATGGGCTATGGGTTGATGGTACAAGAGGGAAGTTTTGCAAAAGCAAGAGAAAGAAATGCTTAATACCTGTGAGGCTTACTAGGGTTGTGTTGTAAATGCTCTTGCTAAACCTGTGGATGGGACTCGCCCCTTGCCTTGGTCGTCCCAGTCTAGGCGGGATCCGCCGCGGGAGACCTCAGGGGCTTGGGCGTAGGTGTGGGCATTGACCTCTAACATGGGGATGCAGGGAGCACAACGACCTCATGTGTGGGAGCATGCAGAGGGCAGCAATAGCGGTGGACATAGCTGAATGAAAATGGGGCGGTGCAGAAGCTACTAGGGATGAAGAAAAGAAAGAGAAGTAGGATGGTAGATGGATCCATGGATGATGGTTGTGTTAATATTTTCAAAACACAAATTCAACCATCCTCTCATTCCATTTGAGCAACCAAACAGAAAAACTGGAATGAGTCCATCCATCAACTAATTAAACACTAAGGTTCCATCCTAAAAATCAAGGACAAGACTATCTCATCCAACTTTATCTCCAAACCAACAAACATAACCTAAGAGGTTGAGGCTACCGTCTTAATTTCTACTTTTTTTTTTTTGTCCTAAAATATAAAAATAATTTATTTTTGCTGCAAATCTAAGTGTCAAAGTATCCTAAATTTAAGTATGTTACCGCGCGGCAAGTGTGGTATAAGCCATCATCCAAACTTGAAAACTCTCTAAATGTAAAGGATGTGTTATAAGTTCGGCAATTTTTTGAACGGGAAACAGCAGGTGCTCTGCCTTTTCATTATAGAAGTGGAGAATAATAATAACAAGCTTGTCCTAGCAAAACTGCGAAGACAGAGATGGAAAAACAAACTAAACAGAAGAGCGCTATGTACAAAATAAAACTGAAACTGCAACCTAGCCTGGTAGCTGTGAAGTTCGGCAATTTGATGGGGATATCTATGGCTTGATTTATATCTTTCACTAGAAGACATGGTATCCTTGTCAGTGCGCTTGGATAACTGTTGTGGACGTATAGTTGAGACAAAGAGGCCGGTTGGATATAAAAATAAATACGAACATCGTCCATGTTTGGTTAGTAGATTTATACACGAGTGCCTTTTTTTTTTACATTTGGCAAATTGGCAACTACACCGTACCGTCTATGTAATGATGGTACGCACGAGATATATTATATTTGTATAGGCAGCCATCCAAGATGTGAACTATTCACACATTATTCGTTCGACGTGCCGTGGCGGGTCCAATGCAATTTCCGGGCCGCCGGCTGCAGCTTTTTCTTAGTGATGATGATGATAATTTATAGCTGATAACTATGTCGGTTCTTTTACTCGCCCTAAACTATTTAGCTCGAGTATGACCCGACATGTTGGCTATTTCTTGTTTTTTTCTTACGTTATTAGGTCAAGTCATGAGTCAAAAATGTTGTGGGCACTTTAGAGAGTTATTTTTACTCAATCTAGAATGGAGATCGCCAGTTCAGGCATAGCCTTCAGGCGAATCCGATGTGCATCATGTGTGACCAATTGCATGAGACCATGGACCATATCCTCCTGGGTTGTGTGTTTAGTCGCAGGGTCTGGCATCTGTGCTTGGTCAAGCTGCATCTTCACTAGCTCATCGTCATCGTGGAAGAACATGCCTTGCACTGGTGGTTGAGGACGAGGAAGGGGTTGCCCAAACAGCTGAGGCGTGGGTTCGACCCTCTCTTCTTCCTCGTTGGATAGATGCTGTGGAAAGAAAGGAATGCGAGGACTTTTGATGGGGTTGCATTGACAGCGGCACAGCTAGCTTGTGGGCAAAATTGTGGACGAAGGCGAGACCTGGTTGCTCGGCGGGATTCAGGCACTTGGCGGCTCTGCTTGCCCAGCAGTGATTCTGGTTGGGTTTCTCGGTACCAAAATTTGTTAACCATGTAATCGCTTAAGGTTTCAAGTTGGGGTCTGTGGGAGAACTGTTGCAAGGTAACTGCTGTTACCGGTGCTAGTTATTGTAACAAACTCTATTTCTGCTTAATTAAAAACGCGCTAAGGCGTGATCGCAAAAAAAAAAAAAAAAAAAAAATCCAAAATGGAGAATGGAGAAGGAAAACCCAGAACAGAGGGATTTTTGCACTAGGATCTTTATCTCTAACAGTTAGGAATGACATTGAGAGTCTCTCTGAGGCTAAAGCGTAATTTGGCGTCGTGTGACACTGTGGCGCAGGAGGAAGGGTGAAAGTGAAATAAAAGAACTTTAGTGGGCTCGATACTCACTGCACGCGCATGCAGAGGCAGAGGCCGGGGTACGTACGTAGCGTGCGGGCATGCAGTGCAATGCACTCACGCAATGGAGTTTTTTGGCACCTAAGGTATATATATAGTAGGATCGAGCGAGTAGGAATAATATGCTGTGTCTTTGCCAGTACTCAGTGTGTGCCAGTGCCACCACCTCCTTTTGTTATATTCCAGTTGCAGCCGGCCGGCGTTCGATCATCGACCAGATGAGATTCGATTCGCCTCTCGCTCTCAGCTCGTCATCTTTTCGTCTCGATCCTCACCTAGCTAGTCCTCACGCGATAACGACACTCCCTTTTATATTTACCATCCATCCATCACTGGAAAGCACCATATATACCTTTTCCAATTCCACGTATCCATCACGTGCATATCATAATATTGGGGTGACTTTCTATTAACCGCCGCTTATGCATATAGTATATATTGCAGTGCCGAGTGCCCTTTTTGTTCCATCAGATGTCCCACATCACACTGCGGAAGGGGACCTTTGCACACACCTTGTCTTTTTTTCATGTGATGGCCATTTTATTAAGAATGCATGTATAGGAATCCTAAGATGCGTTGCAAAACGGAGAATCGGAAAACATAGGAATGTGGAAGGAGTGATTGTTTTGATATAACTTTAGTATAGACCATGTTAACGTCCGAGATTGTTTGAAAATTTTAAATTTCAATATATGTGAACTTACAATATTTTGGGAGCTACAATTCAATTTGATATAAAATTTGGTCTTCATCCGAGTTCATATGAAAAAGTTATGAACTATTTTTTTATGCTGCCATTTATAGAGACAGATGTCTTAAGATGTTCACCTCCAAAATTTGTCAACTACGGAGGCGATCATCTTAAGGTTGTTGTCTACGACACCAGCCTCCGTTAACCGAAGATTTTGGGAGACACACTCATCTCAGGACGTTTGATGATATATGCTTGGGGACTTTAGCTAGGTGGCGTTCTTGCCATGCTAATATTTGAATTGGAACTCATAAAACATGTGATTGACATGGTTTTTTTTAGATAATGGATAAAATTTGGCTTCGAACCCCTTTAAGGAGGTATCGATACAAAATTTTATTATAAAGTCAAAGTAACAACGTGTACTAAGTTTAACACTAATAGCCATACAAAAATTAAAGGTCATCCAGGAGATTCAAAAAAAAACCTCCATCGACTTTGACTCAACTGTGATTGTTATGGTTAGATGCATAGATAATTTATTTTCAAATTACAAGTATTCAGTTGTGTTACTGTTGTTTTTTCGCAATCAGGGCATTCCCCGTGTTTTATTAAGAGCAGGAAAACGAAATCCAAATACAAACACGGCCTAGATGCCGAGGGGACATCAAAGACAAAACAAAAGCAAAACAAACAACCTATCTACTAGAAGTAAACTACTGACACAGTTGTGTTACTGTTGTACTTTGTAACAAAAATAGTGCTTTGCTGGTTAGTTAGTGTCATAATGGTATGTTTATGGATATTACTGACACAGACAGTCATATACACACATGTATATATGCTTGTATATTCACTCCTAGGAATACACATACACACGTACCCTACCCTTATTATATATAATAAGCAACTCTGAGAGACGAACCAGCAGATCTCAATGAATACAAGTCTTCAACCACTCTTATTTGATGTATGCACCAGTACCTAAAACAAGCAAATTAACTAAGACTACTGACATATACATATCGTATATATTACCAAGGCCAGCATAGGCGCCCTACCAATATACTCAAAAAAGATCCTCAACTATACAGAACAAAATTTGCAAGATCCAACAACACAAACAAAATAGGATAACAGATTATATATTACCTGTTGGCAACCGAAGCATTATATAATTATTAGTCATTGGCAAACATATATAAGTGCCATTTGTCATAGTGCGTACGTACCCTCATTAAATTTGCCACAAGAACATTGCATATATATGGAATTTTTTGGTAACATTCCGTGTAACATAATCATGGATATAAACCATGATATATAACATAATCAAGGATATAAACCATGATATATATGAACCAAAGCATAATATGATATCCATGTTTTTTTTCATGGATGTACAATAACAACGTGTTTCATTAAAAGAAAGAGAATCCTCAATGTGACTATATGTGAAAAACTCATCGTTGTGACTAAGGCCTTGTTTGCTTCCCATGGGACTAGGGATTGGGGACTAATTTTTAGTCTCATTTAGTCCCTAAATTACCAAACATGAGGACTAGGGACTAATTATTAGTCTCATTTAGTCCCTATTAGTCTCTAGTCCCATGAACCAAACATGCCCTAAGATAGTGCTAAACGATCTAAATAAAAACCGGGACACAGTCCATTGTCATATACTCCCTCCGTTTCAAATTGTAGTTCACTTTGGCTTTTCTACATACATTGATTTTTGCTATGCACCTAGTTATGCACTATGTCTAGATACATAGTAAATCAAATGAATCTAGAAAAGCCAAAGTGAACTACAATTTGGAACGGATGGAGTATATATCTTAGGTTTTTCATCTCATGCACATATATAGAAGAAGGCCTCACCAAGCACACATATATATATAAATGCGAGAGTGAAGAAATATTGCTAATGAGGAACAAATTACTGTCCAGTTGTCAGTACCAGTCGTATCTCCCTATTCTATGAGATACGATGTTTGAAAAGTGTAGAATAATAGGAGTAATCCGTGCAGTTGTTCTCGTCCTTTACATGCAAATCTTGTCAAGTCTCGGGAAACAGGATCGCAGCTGCCAAATAACGCACATCAGATCGATGGAGGCGACAAGCTAGCTACGGGTTGCTTGCATCAGTCCAAAGGGTTTTCAAAGGAATGACATGATCGACGATAACCATGCATGCACGACTGATCGATCGAAGAGTCAATTTTAACCGGTAAAAACTAGGATGCTCCACGAAGAATGAAACCATGGAATCCGGACCTGTCAAATTAAATGAAATATGACTGAATTTCTAATCAATAGTATTATTATTTATCCCTCTGATCCAAATAAATATATTCTAAAACTAATTAATGCTTATTTTGTATCAAGAATGTTATAGCACCTTTTCACATAACTTTAATCAAAGATGGTTTAACTTCTTGATAAACGAGAATTGTATTCTTTTATGGATAGATAGAGGAAGTACTACAAGCTAGTCAAAAGAGGAAAAATAAAGGAAGTAAAGTAACACATAGTATCAAACCATGCATGATACTTACCAATGAAACTTTACTCTGGCTGCAAAAATGCGTGGAGAGAAGAATATGAAGAACTAACCTACTACAACACTTACGCCCAAATATGCAGGCGTTATGCATGCTGCTCCGATCTTTTAAACAATGTCAATTTAATTCCTCCCAAATTTCTAATAATTAAAAAAATAAACATCATCTGATGATCTTTAGCTTCTCCGATCCCTACATACTTACGCCCCTGGAAAAAACCTAAGTAATGTGTGGTAAACAGTGCTAAGATCGATCCATCCTCCAATTAATAAGTGAAAAAAAGCACGCTACCTGCTCCTAGATGTGATCACTCACTCACACGAACAATGCAAGCGAAGCGAAGCAATGCAATGCATGCGCTATGCTACTAGCTAGCTCGACAAGAGCATACATTTGGTCGATCGATCCATGTAGGGCATGATCGTCGTCGATCATGGCCGCCACGCACTCGTCCACACCACGGGCTGCTCCTTCCATGCGAGGAACACCCCGGCTGCCGCGCCGTCGTCCGACGGCTCTCGCAAAAACTCCATCCCTCCCGGTACCGGCGCAGCAACGAGCGCATGTCGTCGGCCACGTCGTCGCTGAACGCCACCGGAGAGAAGCCGGCAGACCGCATCCGCCGCGCCCACGACGCCCCCGTCTCCCGCCTCTCGACGGACTCCGACGCCGGGCAGGACACGAGGTCCACAATGGCGCGCCCCCGCCGCCCTCTCCAGAGCCAGCCTCTCGTTGCTCGCCTTCGGGAAGCTCTCGTCCAGAGAGTCCATGTACGCCGAGAAGAAGCGGAGGCCCTCGGTGAACACCTTGATGAAGGCCGCCTCTTCTTCGTCGGCCGACGCCACGAGGTCGGCGTCCTCCTCCACGACGGTGACCACGCGCGGCTCGAGCCGGCGGAGCGACGCGACGAACGCGTCCCGCCGCCGCGCGCCGACCCCGCGCAGCGCGTTGACGCAGTTGATCGCGAGCGCCGTGGTGCCCCTCGCTGCCCTCGGAGCGGAGGCCGAGGCCGTCCAGGTCGAGCTCCGCGAGGTCCCCCGCGTGGTGCACGGCGCGGAAGGTGAAGGGCACCCCCATGAGGCGCGCGAACTTCTCGAGACGCTGTGCGATCTCGCGCATGACGCGCTGCGCGGCCGCGGACGGCGCGGCGGTGGGCACCACGGTGGTGATGGACAGGTGAGGCGTGTCGTCGGACGACCTCGTGGCCAGCGCCTCTAGCAGCGTCGGCCACTGCGTGCAGAAGGTGTTGCTGAGGTCCAGGATGTGCAGCCGCGGCGAATAAGACGCCGACGAGGATGAAGCCCCAGCCGCCGCGCCAGCCGCCGATGCTTCCAGGAACGCCTCGAGTATGGCCCCGTTGGCGGCGACGTGGCCGAAGGACGCCCAGGGGCTCAGCTCCTGGAACCTGAGCGCGGTGCGCCGCGTGGACTCGAAGGACGTGTTCCGGTCGGACGCGGCGGCGAGCGTGCGCAGCGTGCGCGGGCCGGAGGTGGTGAGGCGCGCGAAGAGGCCCTGCAGGAAGTAGGACGCCAGCTTCTGGTCCACGTCCCCGTAGGGCGACGCCAGCTCGTTGAGCATCCACATGAGCTGCTGCACGCGCTGGCTGTCGCGGGCGGCCACGGCGCGCGCGCACTCGAGGAGCAGCTGCGCGGCCCACCTGCCGGCGGAGGACGACGAGGCGGCGGCGGTCGCGCCAGCGCCGGAGGACGACGCGGGGAGCTGAAGTCGAGGTCGATGTCCACCTGCGGGAACGAGAAGTCTGCCGCCTCGAACAGGTGGCCGCCTGCAGCATGGCCACCAGCGGACGACGTGGACGCGGGCTGCTGCTGATGCGGTGGCGTGGCCGTGGGCGCGGGAGACGACGACGGCGGCGCCGGCGGGGCGCGCGACGACGACGACTGGAAGTGTTGCTGGCGGGACGAGGACGAGGAGGAGAAGTCTTCATCCATGTAAAAGCGGTGGTCGTTGCCGCATTCTTCTTGGTACGGCGCCGGCGGCTGGTGGTGGTCGTAGTAGTAGACGCCGGAGCCGGAGCCGGAGCCGGAGCCGGATCCCGATCCCGATCCTCCGCCGCTGCCGCTGCCACCGGCAGCAGCAGGGTCGTAGTAGTAGCCTCCGCTGGTGCTGCTGTAGTGGGAGTGGGAGTGGGAGTAGTAGGGGTGGTTGTGGGTGTGGTAGGAGGAAGGGGAGGAGGTGGAGGTGGACGTGGTGGAGCGGGGGACGGGTGGTGGTGCTGGTCCGGCGAGGAGGACGCTGCTGCTGCCGCTGCTGCCTGCTGGTGTTGGTGATGCTTGTGCTGGTGGAGGCTAACCAACCTAAACAGTGTATCCATCATGCATCTAAACCTGCATACGGTCAGTGTAGTGGGGGGTGCAGCAAATGGGCTTGTGCTCTTGTTGCTACACAGTTGGCCCTTGCTTGTTGTTGCTGCTACACAGATCGATGGATCAACGATTCAACAATGGTGGTGCAGTCAGTGGTGGCCTTGTGGGTTATAACCTGCAAACTGCAAAAGGGAGGAGGGCCGGGATGGCTACCACATCACTTTTCTTTTTACTATAGCAGCTGCCACTGATCTTGGATAGATAGATAAGGTAAAATTTGGGTGCTTTTTGTGGGATCGATGATGACTGAGGTGAAAGCGCATATGCATGCTTGCTCATCGCATCATCTGATTGGAGTTCAATTCTCTTCTTTTTCACCGGCTGATCGTCGAGTGCCTCATCAGCTTTTTTACTTATCCTGCACGCCTTTAGTTTGGGACGTCTTGATCAGCTTTGGCCAAGTAAAGGGCTAAAGTGTGGGCGTGACAGTAGGATCAAAAGGCAGGCCGGAGGCGGATGCAGATACCGACGACTGGATGCATTTGAAAAATTCTGCTGGCCCGGCCCACCCGACAGCCGTGTCTTTATCCCAACACCGTTATTGCATTTCCAAAGAATATATAGTACCAGTACAACAGGGCACGATTAAACACTACAAGAAATGGTGGTTACATGACGTTTTTGATGACGTTTTTAGAAATCATCATAGAATTGTGCTATCTGTGACGGTTCATTCCAATGATCATATTCGTGTGTACAAGGTGCAAGATCTCCAAAGTATCTCCTAGCAAGAAAATATTTTTTATAAAAAAACTATGATGTATGATTAAATAGTGTCAATGTTAGATAGTCATTAACCTTAATTATTATGCATCAATGAAATCAATAAGAATTATTGTAATATAATTGCATAACAGAATAAATTAAAAAAAAAAAATAAAATCAATAAGAATTATTGTAATATAATTGCACAACAGAATAAATTAAAAAGGACGAAAAGAACACAGACTTAATTATATAATGTAATTATATACAAAAAAGAAAAGAAAAGAAAAGAAAAAAAAAATAAAAAACTTAGAGAGAGGACGAGCCCATTACTTCTCCCTATGACCCGTCCGCACGAGCCCTCAGTGCCTGCTCACCTCCACGTCCCTTCTTTCTCGGTCCTCCCCCACACGCCGCCGCCCTCCCTGCTCCTCCCCACACACGCCGCCGCCCCTCCCTACGGCGCACTCCCCCACTGGTTACCGCCTCTTGGTGTTCCTTCCCGTCTCTCCAGCGCCCCCCTTCTCAGCCCGGGATCCAGATCTGCGGCGGCCAGCTCAGGGGCCGGCGGAGGTACGGCGAACTCTCTCCCTCTCCCTCGGCGGCGCGTGGCTGTGAGAGCGCTGGTGGCCAAATCCAGCGGCTCCCTTCCTCCATTCCTCCCTCGGCACTCAGATTTGGCACAGGTACGGGTACGGCGAGCTCGGAGCTCCGGCGTAGGTATGGCAGAACTATAATCTTGGAGGGTATTGGAGTATTAAAGAATTGATGATTCAGTCATGTCCTTTTGTCAAGTCACTCACAATCGATTAATAAATAGAGATTTAGAGACTTACTGTATGTCTAATGTCGTATTGCTTTGTGCTCTAACGTCGTACTAGATAATCTTTGTGTGCTGTGTGATTTCGGTGTAGAGGAATCAATTATTTGAGTTGCATAAATCAATGATGGTGAGGACTGAAAGAACTACACAGTATTTGCACGGGTGAGTTTTATTCCTGATCAATTATTCTTTTCAGGCATTTGACGCATTTGACGATGCTATCTGTGACCAACGATGCTACCTGACGTTGATGTGTGCCTAATGCTGGGCATGTAATCAGTTTGACGTTTTTGGGTCTGCCGTGTGGACATGTAATCTGTTGGTTTTGCTTGTGCTCTCCAATTACATCGACGAGGCTATGTCTGAATGTAATTACAGTACTGCTGAATGTAGTTACAGTACTGCTGAATGTACTTCTATTCTGTTAACAAACTGATCTGCTAATTTCAGCTATGTTTTCTAATGCAAGACTATGCATTCTGTTTGTCCTTACCATAAAGATTAATTGTGTTTTCTTTGCAGGCGATTGATGAGGCTATGTCTGAATTGCGGCAAGAGGATCAAGGTGCTCATGGTGGCTATTTTTGGCAACAGCGAATCATATGAGTTGTGTGCTGTTCAGGCCAACATCTTAGTTTTCTAGGTACTTGTGTGTAGCATGGCTATTGCCTTAGTATTGAAAAAAAAAAATTGTACAACTACAATTGTTGATGGTTTCAATGAAAATGATGAGCAATGTTTTGTCAATTGTGAGCTTTGCTCCAGTTTATGTGTTTCATGAGTGTCTTAATGTGTGACAGTTAATATTGATTGTATTGTTAATGTTGAGATGTGACACCAATTTGTGATGTTCTTTTTTTAGTCACAATGGTTTGGATATGGGCTTGGATATGGGCTGGTTATAGAGCAGAGACAACTAAATCATGACGGACACAAATTCCAATCTATGACGCTCAATTGCGGTATAGCAAAATTATGACGTGAGATACATGACGGATTTCTTGATGTCAGGTATGTTAATCGTGACGTATTTCATGGTATGTTAATCGTGACGTATTTTTGAGTGTCTGTGACCAAATGAACCGTCATGTAAAGACCATTCCTTGTAGTGAAAGCTGTCACCACAAAATTACACTGCTTATTACTCCATCTCTCTCTTTTCAAAAAAAAAGAATGCAACTACAGTTTACTTACCGGTTAAAATATTGGTTCATATCTGACTAAGTTTGAAGGAAATGATATTCATTCACATTTATAGCTGCAGACCAATCTATTATAAAATATATTTTATGATTAATTTCTGTATTTATAAATATTTATGATATTGATTTGATATCATAAATATTGATACTTTTTATCTAATATAGTCGAGCAAACTTACTATAAGATACTATTCTTTTTTGAACGGTGAGTATTAACATTTTGAATGGATATGACGACACACACACGAGTGAAAAGACACAGGGTTTGGCCAACCACAGAACGTTCCGTTCAGCAGAGAAGGCGACAGAGATCGAGAGACGAGTGCATGCGCTGGGTCAAATGTTGTACCCTCCTCCTGCAGTTACCTGCTTCATTGGCCTTATAAAAAGAATAACTGCTCCATTAGGTACACAATCTGCCAATTTACGCTTGGTCATCATCAGCTAGTTCAGCGCTGTTTTTGTAACTGTAAACAAGAATAGGAAAATTCACTGTATGTCCTCTGTGCTTAACCATTCCTAGTCCAGATTTTGGGACCCACACCTCATTAGGACAAACTACCCAAATTTTCGTTTCTTTCTTTGCTATATATGTACTTTGAGTCTCTGATGATGTGATGATTTCATGTGATATTTACAATAACATTGAATAACGATGAATATGAAGCTGAGCTACGACTTTTCAGTATATATACATTTTCAGACAACGATAGAACAACAGGTTGGAAAAGGCATGCCAAGGCATGGGGTGATCTAAGTTTCAGATAACAAGTCATTCAAATTAGTGGTCTTTTAAGTTTGCATTAACATGCATCCTCTCTCTTCTTCTTTTGAAAACTTGAAGCATCAATCTATGAAGGATGATGACAACTATGAAGAGCATGACGATATTCAAATTGCCTTTAAAATTAGGCAAATAACTATTCAGGGTCATTTTGGAATGTACAAATAGAAAACGATGTAATAGCAAAAACATGTATAGATAGGACATTACTACAAATTCATGCATCACTGCTGGAATCTGATTTGGCGAGGGCAACCAAAAGTGATGGGCTTGCCCTATTGGCTTAGACCCAAACAATGATAGGATGCTATCATTGTCGGGTCTAGCCATGAATCAACGGTGATTAAAGGAATATGTGTTTCTACGATTTAAAATTAGGATCTCACGTTCTCTCAAATATTCACACCATTCGAACCACACAACACCTGTAATGTTGTAACTATATAGCTCGTACTATTCTTTTAACTATACATTTATGAATCTTATATTGTAAGGTGTAGTCAAATATTATAAGAATCTTCTAAATTATAGTTTGACCAATTATTTATATATTATATTATTGGGGTTTAGTGTTTCTACCCCTACTTCAAAGTTTAATGGTGATTTTACCCCTTTTTTTTAACTGTCATTTTGCCCTCACTTTTATCTAAAGAAGCAGTTGTTCTCCCTGGTTTGTAACATCGTGTGCAGTGGAGGGATTGAACGAGAAAAGAAAAAAAGAAAAAGGCCAATGGGCGAAAAGACCTGGATACCCTTCTATAATGTGTCACCCCTTTTCCTATGCTCGTGTCCGTTCCCCATACCAAATCGCGCGAATGCGGAATGCATCGACGCTTGGGTTTCTTCATGCTGCGTCAAGGCTGACGATGGTGCTCGTCCTCCATCGACCGCCTCGATTCGTCCTCCCCCAGGCCAGGCTCCTCCATGCGCCGCCCCCTCCTCCTTCCCCAGGCGGGCTCCTCATCCATCTGTCACCACCCCTCCTCCTCCACCATCCTCTAGCGGCGCGACCTTCCGATGTGGGTGCCACCCAAAGCCGTTGGGGTCGCCACCCGGCCACTACCCCGATTCGTGTTGTTGGTAGGGTCACCGGGGGGATCTCGCACGCCCCCACGCCCCCCCGATTCCTCCTCCCCGGGGTAGGCTCCTCCATGTGTCGCCCCCTCCTTCCCCAAGCGAGGCTCCTCATCCATCTACCGCCACCCCTCCTCCACCACCATCCTCCAGCGGTGCGGCCTTTGATGTGGACGCCACCCGGGCCGTTGGGGTCACCACCCGGCCACTACCCCGACTGTGTCGCCGGTAGGGTCACCGGGGGGGTCTCACACGCGCCCCTATGCCCGTTGCCCCAACCTCGGCCAGCACTTGAAGAGCATACAGGAGGCACGTGCCCAACCCACTCCACAACCCCAAGCTCGACCACGACAACAGCAGTAGCTCCATCAAAATTGTGTTTATGATTGTCAGTAGAAATGTTGTCAAATTTTTCTAAAAATGTTGTGCAAAAATTGCCCGATTGTTGTCTCAAAATAGGGGTAAAAACACAAGGAACATAATAAAGTGGGGTCAAAAGGCATGGGCAAAGTTTTTCATTTGCCCAAAAATTAACACCATTATAGGGGTCAGACCAGACCAGGTAAAGTCTTCCTTCGTTCCAAAATTAAAGCGGTAAAATCACAAAGTTAAAAAAGATGAGGGTATAAGCACAAACAGGCATGAAACACATGGGTAGAAATGCACAAACCTACGATGGTCAAATTGCCTAGAAGGTACTCGCCATCCATCCTAGTTTAGGGTTTAAAGTTTGTCCTGGCATTCTAGCTCTTGGCGTTCTAGTATGCATGTTTAGCTACATATATACCTTTTAGTTGAAGAAGCCAAAGTCATTACAACTTGTTTGGTTGCATGACAATGCACCCGCCAAGCAGCGCCTCTCTATTGCGTGATGACTAGGATATGTGCGTGTGCCTGGTAGGCATTTGTCCACGAGGCTTACCAACTAAACATATGCCCCATGTCGGACAGTTTTTGTAATGCATCTCGTCTTTGTGTAACACTAGTTGTTTCTCTGAATAAAGAATCCCAAAATACGAGTTATGGGGCCGGGTGGATGGAGTATACTCCGTATGTGACATGAAGACCTTTCCTGCAAAGAAGAAGAGGAAAAATGCTACCCAAAATATGTTTTCCATATGATGATGATGAAATCAACGATGGCAAACTGAAGTAAAATTTCCATCACTGCCCTAGCTTGTGTCCACTGCTCGGCCAGTGCACCCGGTCTTCCTCAACTTTCCTTAATTAGTAGAGAAAAGAATCCTCTTAGTACACGCCCTAGTGAAGGGTAGAACGACAATGTTTTCAGTGTGTAGACGACCAAGCATGAATTTAGCAGGCAGGTGATAGTAGTACAGTACGTAGCATGCATGGTGTTGGAGGTGGGAGAAGAGAGAAGGCTCAGGAAAGCGGGCGGAATCGCACGAGAAATCGGAGATTCCCGGTCCGAGGCACAGGCACAGAGGCAGGCAGTCGGGAGGCATAGCGCGACAAAAGCTGGCTTTGCCCGCGCACGCGGACGCGGGCGTCCAACGGGTCAGCCCAGGGCATCATCACCTCCCCATCGGCATCGGCATCCCGTGTCGTGCGCGGCCGGAAACCAGCAGGCAGTCTGGCCGGTGTCACCGCCCCGGTCCTTTTCCACGCGTAGAGAGAGCGGCCGCCTGCGCCTTGTCTCGTCCGGTGCCGGCCGGCCGTGCTGCGGGCCGGACTAGAGAAAAAGACAGGGCGGGCGGGTGGGTGTTGTTGCCATGCGCTCTGCCACTGATTCTTCTTTGCAGGCGGCAGCTGAGAGCCGCCTGGTCTCAAATGACCGGCCGCGCTGGTACAAATGTACGAGGAGTGCATTCGTCGTCGTCTGTGCCGGCGAGTCGGCGACTACTACTCGTACTAGGTTTGTTTGTCGCTTCTTCTGTTTTACTACTAGTTCTCAGGTTACATCACTCGTACTACTCGCTGTAATACAAGGTGAACGTACGTGATCACGATGCTAGTAAGCTCGAGCCGGCACATTTGTAAGAGAGACGAAGACAGCTATACTGTAATCATTTTGCTCCGTATTTGCGCTTTTGTGTACCTTTGCGCCGGCTGATGATTTGATCAACATATGGGCTTGGAGCTGGCTTGAGCTAGGCCTGCTAGCGGGTTCAAACCCGCTCCAAACCCACCCCAACCCATATTTTAAAAACCCTAATTACCACCCGCTCCGCCCCACCCCGTCAGCCCAATGCCCCAACCTGAAGTCACGACGGAAGATGATATATGACTTATGCGCCGATCTATGACCATATAGCCCCAACCCATCTCAACTCGTTTGTGTTGTCAACCCAACCCGCCCCAACCCGTTTCACAGTGTCACCCGTTTCCACCAATCCAATAATACCCGTATTAAAACCCGTCCAAAATACCCGTTCAACCCCGCCCCATTAGCAGGCCTAGCTTGAGCTACCTAGCTCGTTACATAAACTAGATAAGCTTCTGGTTCAGCTTGTTCCAACAAAACTATAAATGAGATAAAAGCTGAATCGAGACACTAATTAATAATCCAATTAAGCTGATCGAGCACGTTATTGAGCCACGAGTGTCTTGTTTTTCTGCAGGCCTAGCTGGATTGTTCTGGATGAATGTTCTGAATCATGCATGCATGCTTTCCGACCGGCCAATTGTCCAATCCATAGCTACGCAGGCACACCTGGCCACCACCAAGTTTTGCTTTCACTATCGTTTGAATTTGTTCCTCTCACCACAAGAACCGGGCGGCTAGCTCGACGTTCCAATGATGAAGAGAGAATCTCTAAAGTGGATTTATGCGGGCATCCGGGAAGGAATTGGCCACATTCTGTCCATAGCCAAATGATGCTATCCTATCCATCCTCCAGTCAATCATCCGTTCCTTTCCTTTGAATCCAAGCAAGCCCGGCCTGCTTCTAGTACTAGCTAGTCGGGTTATATGCCCATCACCAGTCATGGTCCTATATATGCCCCAACCATCCAACCGGCCGTCCATCAATCATGTTTTGTCCTCGTGCTATGCGCCCAACCATCTCGCTTTAACCGGCCACTTTTGTTATGACATTAATCACAAAAGAAAATAACGGTTTGTTTTATAATTTACAACAAAATTTGAATAAGACCGCCTTTATAGGGTTAAAAGACGTCGTCCACCTGTTATGTTATGCAACAAGTGCTTGCCCTTTTCTTGGCCCCTTTTCCCTCTTCTACCTTTTTTTTTTTTTGCACCCGTTGGGCTCTCAGAGCGTGTGGATATACTTTTTATATGTGCCCATGATATACTAAGGTTAAAATTAACGAAGTGACCATGAAAATCATAGATGTATATGTACTATGTCTGAATATAGATAGACATATTGCATATACAGCCACTAATAAAATACCGTAGTTTTTTCTAGAATAAAGTAAAACAAAAACCATGAACACATTCAAAGTCTAGAAGTAAAAAAAAAGTACTTTCCATATCCAAATGGGTTATACTTATACCATACGATTACATATCCAATTCCAAATGATATATACTAAGCTAATATTTGGATGGCTTAGCCTTTGTTTGATGAATATGACTAATTGTTAGCCATCTAATTTCTAGCCCTAGTACATTTAAACAGGAATCTAATATACAGGTTCATTGCATTTAAACGGGAATCTAATATACATGTTCATTTTTTACCAGCTAGTCGAGCTAACTACCTAGTTAGGCTCATCAATTTAGGCTCATCAATTATTAATAACCCTAGCTGAACCAAAAAAAAAAAAAAAAAACTTAACAAAGCCATCTGACCACTTGACAAATGTTGTTGAATGAATCTAGGCTCTAAGGACCTGATTCCTTATTTGCTTGTCCTAGCCTATCTCACATCAATTCAGTGCTCCACTAAGTTAGGTTGGGCACATGCAATAGCTAACTGTTTAGTTGGACTACAAAGAGATGATGTTTGATTTTCTATAGGAAGATACATTGCATGAGATAAAAAAAATAAAGTTATGGTCATAATTCTCATTTTGTGTTAATGTACCCTCAAAGTCCTTATTTATCTTATTATGCATTAAGATTCTTTGAACTGCATGCAATTTTAGACAGTGTCATCTTTTAGTATCTCAAGTTTAACCAATATAGATAAAAAAAAAGTATCAATATTTATAAGGCCAATCTCAATGGGAGTTTCAGGAGTGTTTCATGCACATTAAATGCAAATGCCACATCAACAAAACTACACTTTTTGTATGAATCTCTTAGCGTAGAGAAGGAAAAAGTTTCACCATGGTGAAATGTTTGGGCAAGACTGCTTTCACATGCATTGGAAACGGGTTGAAATCCCCATTGAGACAAAAATAATGTTTCACCATGGAACTATGCAATAAAATCATGCAATGAGAGAGGGGCTGTGGGACCCGTGAGCTTATGAAATTGTATAATGAAACTGTGCATTGAGAGAGACGATATTTCATACCAAAGTTTTACATCTCAAAACCGGAGGTGAAACTCTTCATTGAGACCGACCTAATATCAAATACATATTATTATATTAGTTATGAAATGTATTTTCGTAATAAATCAATTTGAAGCTATAAATATTAATACTATTCAGTAGAAACTTAGTTAAAAATAAACTGCTTTTTTCTAGCACGTAATCCATAACATGTTTTTTTATGGATGGAGGGAGTATCTACTAATCATACACTGATTAATACCGTAAAATACACAGAACGGGTAGTTTGGTAATAGTGACGGACACAATAATTAGAGAACCTTGGTGTCCAAGTTTAGTCTAAAGTATATCAATGAGTAGGGGTTCAGGGTCAACAAAACAAGTGTACTAGTCAAACTGTCAAACTCTCCTCCTGTCGTTTTTGTCAGTTTGTCACTGCTTCAGCTTCAGGCTTCAGCTACTCCGATTCCGCCGCCGTCCCCCAGGTGCTCGACGGGATGCCGAAGAGAGCATTCAGATACGCCGTGGTCAGTCGCAAAGCTCTCTGTCACCACCGACTAGCTGGTTCCATTTCTTCTAACGTGTTGATCTGATTTGTCCCGCCTCCAGGTTGATGCCTTCACTGATGAGCCGTTCAAGGGCAACTCCGCGGCCGTCTGCCTCTTGGAGGACGACGCAGGAGACGACCATCTGGACGAGCGGTGGATGCAGTCGGTGGCCGCCGAGTTCAACACCCCCATCACCGCGTTCCTGGCCCGTTCCGGTGGCGGTGCGGAGGCGGATGCTGCAGGGGATGGTGTTACGGCGTTGACTCCCCAGTTCCGTATCCGCTGGTTCACTCCAGTTCGTGAGGTTATTGTTTCCATCACAAATCTTCCACTTTGCTAGTATCTTACTCCAGGACAACATAAATGGCATAGTTCTACTCTAGGATATGTTGCGATTAAGTACTCCACTACCTAGTGTCATAGAGCATGAGCATTAGAGCTCTGCATCTATGCGAAATGTCTGCCATATTTGCTCTGTCTTTGTGATATGACAGCACACAGTGATTCCAATTCACTCAGGCTCCCTAACTTTAGCAGGTTCTACGGAGTATAGGTCTTTAGGATGGGTATAGGATGCTACTGTGCAATTTTTTTTTTAGAATACTACTGCTGATGATTCACTTTAGTGTCATGTGCTGAATTTCACTGTGTTTAGGAAATATAATCCTTTTTATGCAAAGGGTGGCCTTTATAAAATGTTATGGATGCGCATATGTTTGCTTCTTTCAAAGATGTTTATTATACTTTTTTTTGCGATGAAAGATGTTTATTATACCATTATGTTTCCTTGCAACTTTCTGATATCCCGTCAGTTGCTTGTAACTGCCCAAGATATTTTCTCACTATGGTCATTTATCCCCTTCAGATAACAGTGAGACTTTCTTTTCTTGGCACTTCAATAATTAGAAATTCGAGATCACTTAAACAACAATGCAGTAATTCCTTGTTCCATCCAGTGTTTTAAATCTCCATTTAAGGCATTTAGCGGATAACCTCTAAAACAGTTTAGTGGACTTAAATGGGGCTATAGTGGCTAAGTTGTACATAGACACAGATAGTTTGACTTGCCTCAAACAGCTATAGCGGGGTATAGCGGCGACTATAGATGGAGATTTTAAACATTGTCCATCTAAGCTGTATCAAGTATCCACTATGTATTACATTGTTCTTTTCATGAAACAGAATTACCTTCTGGCACTTCTGTAGAAGCAGTCTTTCTATTAATATATACTCTTGATATGACGCTATTGGAGAAATCGTATTTGACTTTATCAATTGTGCAGAGTGAACTCTGTGGGCATGGAACATTAGCTGCTGCGCACTACCTATTGTCGTCTGGCCTTGTGGAATGTGACGCTATAGAGTTTGTGGCAAAATCAGGACGTCTAACAGCTAAGAAAGTTGTTGGATCGAAGGATGCAAGCAACTTATATTCTCCTCCACAGAATACCTGCTCAAAGTTCTTTGTAGAATTGGATTTTCCTGTTATCCCGGTGGTAAAATACAATTCTGCAGAGGTGTCTTCACTTCCTGATACTTTAAATGGTGCTTCTGTCATCAATGAGCTGCAAACCGTCTCTGCCTTTTCCGACCTCATTGTAATTCCTTTCATCCTTCTCTCCACTAATCCAATCTCCATTTCATTTGATAATCAAAACTCTTGTTTTAACTTCAAGATCTCCAAGTTCGTTTCTTCCATTTTAATTGTTGGTTGCACTTTTTTAACCTGTTTGAACTCTTTAGGTGGAAGTTAGCTCATGTGATGAAGTTGAAAATGTTTGTCCTAACATTGCTGAACTAGTCCAGTGCCCTGGAAGAGGCGTTGCCATTACAGGTCCAGCTCGCGAAGGATCTAGTTATGATTTTGTCACTCGTTTCTTCAGCCCAAAATATGGAATAAATGAGGTAATAATGCAATATAAACATGTGTTCCGTTCCATCGTGCTAAGTAGTCTCTCTTACAGTTGGTAACAAATCTTTCATCTCTCCTCGAAAAAAGTTGGAATTAGGAATCTTACATCAACAGGTTCTGGTCAACTGATCCATTCATAACCATATTATCATCTTGAGTTGAGACTTAAGTGTTCCATGAACAGCCATAAGGCACTGATGAAAAGGAAAAGCCTTTTCATAACGTCTCATTTTCTCCCTTTGTCTTTGTCATCAGGACCCGGTCTGTGCTAGCGTACACTGTTCCTTGTCACCTTACTGGGGTCAGAAGCTGGGGAAACGTAACATGACAGCTTTTATGGTATTGAGCACAAGCTTTGGAAGTATATATTTAATCCATTGATAGCATCCTTAAAATTGCAACTTGTCATAATCATATACATCTTGTCTGTATGTTGTCACATGTCAGGCCTCTCCAAGGAGTGGAACACTATGTCTGCAGTGGGATGAGGAAACTCAGAGGATCCGAATCCGTGGGGAAGCTATAACTGTCATGGTTGGCACCCTTCACGCCTAGAGTCAGTTACTTCGTGATCGTACGTTGGCGAAAAGAATAGGAATAATAGGTACTCTGTTTGGTGGGTAAATGTCATGGTTGACTCCCTTGCCCAACAATGGAATCTATATATTGAATGGAAGGTAATTTTCATGGAGCTTTCTTTTCTTTTGTTTTTGAAATAAATAGAAGGAATGTTGCCTCTAATCCATTGGGATGATGGAGTACATAATCAAGTACACCCTCTGTCCCGCAATAATCGTCACTAGGAAAACGTGCTCCCCTCACCGTCACCATTCCCAAGCGACAAACAAAGAGGGACAGAGGGAGTACACACTCTATCTATCAATAGCATAGAAGGTTATATGATACATGGTTCACAATTTCTCAGTAGTATATCTGTATATGTGTAACTTGGATTTCCATTCTAGTAACTTGTCTTTCTAAATTGCACGTTGCCTTGATCATGTCCCTGTATGTATGAAGATGCTTTTCATTGGTTGAGTGACTCAGCAGTTTCTATCCCATTACACATTGCCTTGTTCATGTCCCTATATGCACTTTGCCTTTATTTTCAATCAGATTGGCAGTTGGGCCATAAGCAGCATTTGAAAGTGTCAAAAAACTTCTGGCAGGAACAGGCCCAAACGACGACCCATTCCCTAAAGATGTTACAGGCCCAGGGCCAGGTTACAGTGGTCTGAAAATTTAAAAGAAGTGGTCTGAGAATTTGTCTGGCAATTGATCTCAGGCCTTTATTTTGGTCTCCATGTGGACAGCGTTGCTGCATGCCCAGGTATTCTGGAAGTGGCTACCAGCAATGATTTGGAGACAGCCTATGTGTCTATTCTAGTTTGCTTTTTTTGATCTAGTTTTTGTAGGTAAATTTCAGTGTAATGCTGAAACGCTTGGTCCATTGGGAATTTGGGAGGTTATCGAACGTACTAATCCGATGGTACCCCCCGAACCTCTCCTCTCTGATCGCACCCCAAATTAAGCTAGCAATTATATGTCATTTTTCTACCTATCATAAAAACAAATCTGTTTCCTCTCTTACATCTCTAGAGAGTTAGTTAAAAACCAGCACAAGTACACATGAAAAGTTACAGAAATCAGAAACTGGCCAGATCAGAAATTCTGATCCAAGAAAAAATAAATCGATTTATGATCCTAAAAAATAAATCGACTTATGCATGAAAAATTTCTACTAAAAAAAGGCTACTTGTAGCATTATTCTGGTTGATTCATGAGTAGCAGAATCCATTTTCGTTCAGATAGCCTATAATATACACTTCATATATATATGCACGAAATAATATTGAATAATTAATAAATAATAGTTGTATACATATGAACTTACACTCCTCTTCAATTCTCCTCTGCCTCTTTGCAAAATATACACGTACACTATATATGTATGTATTCCACCACGTACGTACCCCAATCAAGAGCAAAATGCAATAATCTCAACCAATGTGTGTGTTTGTGAGAGCTGGCTAATCAATTCACTCTCCGGCAGTTAACCCTGATCTCGCCGTCGGTGCCGGTAAGCGGGCTCATGTTTCCCATCTTAACCATCGCCGCGGCGAAGTCGCTCCCCACTGGTCGGCGTTGGACGCGTAGGTGCTGACCAGGCCGTCCGTCGCGCCGCCGCCGCCGCCGAAGAGCGCCTGGTCGGAGTGGAGCAGGCCGCGCTGGGCGAGCAGGTTGCTGAAGTAGGCGTTGTCGAAGGCGTCCGGCGTGGCGTCGTCGAGCGGCTCGAGCGCGCCGTCGCCGCCCTGCGCCGGGCAGCTGGCCCGCAAAGACGCCGCGTAGGTGCCGTCGATGTCGGTGTCGTTGTAGATCCGGGCACGGACGTTCTTGCACTGCGCCCGCCCGACGGTATGGGCACCTGCGGCATTTGCGTGAGCTAGCGGTGAGCCGGTGACGCATATGCGACGCAATCATGCACAGCGACCCAATCATGCACAGTGGTACACAAGTCCGATTTTCCACTATCATCAGCTGGTGGTTGGGCTGTCGATCGCGTGATCGATGGATGATCAGGTCGTAGGAGTACTCGATCGGTAGGTGACGGCTACGCGTTCGTCCAAATGTTGTCAGGTTGCGAGCAGAAAAAGGTGGTGACTACCTAACAGTGACCAACTATCTCTATGTTGAATTTTGATCGGCGCATGCAAACAAACAATGATGCATCGATCATGCATGTAGTAGCTAGCTAGCGTTTTCCTTGCGAGTACCATGTATGTGTATTAAATATGCATATATATAGATGATGTGCACTGCATAATCATATACTATATGAAATCATATATCGAGATGAAGCAGACAACGGGCTACCGACTAAAGGAACAGAACGGAACAAAATACTGGCATTCACATACGAATAGCGGTAACAAAGATGCATGTTGACAGTTGTTCTTATATTAGTAGATTAAGTTATGACTATATATATAGCCGTTGAGCTGTTATGAGAATATATACATTAATTAACTAGCTACATCCAAAAGTGTATATTCTTAGTGTTGAATTATAAGTCGTTTGACTTTTTTAAACTTTAAGTTTGACCATTCGTCTTATTCAAAAAATTTATGCAAATATCATCAAATTTAAGCTATATTTAAAGATTTTATATTAACAAAACAACCCACGAAAAAGAAATAAAAATTTGCATAAATTTTTAAATAAGTCTCTATCAAACCTTATAAATTTGGACTGGTACTAGCTTAATGTGAATCTTGATTATGACTGCAGGAGTATAGTTTGCAAGATCTAGCTAGTTTGCTCCCTGGCCTGGAATGAGTGCAAGATCTAGTTTGCTGCCGCGTCGATATCAATTGCCTGTGCATGCATTTTAGTTTACTTTTTATTACTTGGACATGCCATGTGCTCGAGCTAGCTAGCTGTAGACGATGATCGATCGAATGCAGTGTGAAGCAAAGATCTATGATGGGATGTGCCATCCGCCATCTTAGCCTGCCTGCCTCCTGCTAATAATCTATATGCATGCATGCATGCATGCTGTCATGCATGCATGCATGTGTACCTGAGAGGGCAACCATGTCGGTGGTGCTGAGACCCTTGTTGGAGAAAGCGTTGAGGAGGCCGTTGAGGTTGCTGGTAGGTCCAGGCAGGTCACTGTTGGCCAGGGACGCGCTCGCCGTCGTCGCGTCCCTCCTGCCCAAGGGAACCGACCACGATGGTCCTCCCAGCTGCACCAACACACACACATAAATCAACCTTTTCTCCCTCTTTTTCTCTTTTTAGAGAATCATCACTTTTAATAGTTAAACAAACACTTTTAAGATGTTCGACCTCTGCTATATATATGATCTAAACTACTTTTGACGTGTGGGAAATAAAGTGCATCGATCGGAGAGCATCATCTGTGTCTGGTCAGTTCTGTTATATCTAGGCTGCTGACAGATTCATTATGCTATCTGGTAGGCTGCTTTTGGATAAGGTTTGGGTCAAACATCGAGAATATAAAATCATCAATAACGTTGTTGAGTTTGTAAATGTAAAATTATATGAGTAGATTTGTCTTAAAAAATACTTTGATAAAAGTATACATATATCACATCTCCATAAATATTTTTATACTAATAAGAGGTATATATTTTTTGAGACCGCGTCGCTGTCCTAAACGACTTCTAAAAAAAAAGTATATAATTCCGACTCAATTATATATGTGCAAGTAAAAAAGAATTTATCTAAAGCAATTCAGTGGAATGTAAAACAGTTTAGGCGAAATTCAGTGGCTTGGCTCACCTGTGCGACGGAGTCGCGGGCGGCGACGGCGAGGATGTCGGCGCAGGAGACGGTCTGCGGGCACAGCAGCTCCAGCAGCATCTTGATGTTGTCGATCACGTCGAAGCCGCGAAGCGACCCGCGTTCGGCCCCGCCCCTTCTCGCCGGTGAAGCTCGCCGTGTCGTCTAGCAGCACCGACGCGTCGCAACCCTGCAGCCGTGCACACCGTAGATCCATGGTCACTCTCTGCTAGCTAGCTACTAGTAATCCACGCTTGACTTACCTGCACGAAGCAGTCGTGGAAGTGGAGACGAAGAAGGGAGGCCCCCATGCGGCGGTCCAGCAGAACGGCCGTCGAGACGGCGGTCCTGATGGTGAGGAGAGCGGCGGGGCAGGAGGCGTCGTAGTAGTCCTCCGACGACAGCTGCGCGCTGGCCACCGCGGCGCCCGCCAGTGCAACGATCAAGATCACCAGGCAGTGAGCTGGGACTGGGAGAGGCGAGAGGTGGTGGTGCTTGCGAGAAGCTGCAGGCATGTCGCAGTCGAGGTGTGTCGTCATGGCATGCACCGTCCAATAACTCTGGCTTTTGGAAATTGTTGGGACTGCAGAGCAGTGCCAGAGTCCGGAGCTTCTATTTATAGATAGATATATAGATATAGGCAACAAGGAATATCGGCATTTATTATTAGCCCTCCCTTACTAATGCATGGCAGTATAACACCAGATGGCACCACCCCTTCTAGTCGACAAAACACCTAGTATGAACTACCTAGATCTGCTGTTCACATCTAACATTATATTGTTGTTGCTGTCTACAAATGGACTCCTTGCGTTCCAAATTGACAAAGGAGAGGGATTGTTAATAAAGAAGGGTAATAGGTAACATAATAAATAAGAGAGCATTGATGAATAGAGGGACAAAATCTGAGAAAATAAATTTTAGAAAATGGAGGAGGTGAATTGACAGTTGGTTGTGGTTAGGTTTGTTATAGTGCAAGCCGTCTATCTAATAAAATCCTCAACTTGCTATAAGTATTATGTTGTACATTTTTTTTAAGCATCTGGAGTATTATATTGTACATCTCCATCAAATTGAGAAAACTCGATCTCCCTTTCCCAATAGCCAGGGATTTCGTAGAAAAAAAAACTTTAGCTCTAACAAATCCTCTTTTTCTAAATCCCATTTCTTCATTGTCTCAATTGTCTTTATTTTCTCAATTCCCTACACAAAGTTTTAAGATACAGAGGAAAAGAAATATGGTGAAGAGTTTCAGTGATATGAACCCAGGGCACCTCACCACCCTATAATATAGTAGATCATTACCAACAGGATGGGCTGAGGCTGGTGAAGATGAGGCCTGTCCGAGTTAGGGTTCGACACCAAGCATTGTAATCAAGGAATATGGCGCAAGAAGCTTAGCCACCAATTAGCATATGATAGTCAATCTGTTATTATCACCATGTAGATAGCTAGGAAACATACATGTAAACCAAACATCATATATGAACCCCCTCCCCTTGGTATACAAGGCGAGGTAGGAAGCACACAATCAGTACCTTGCGAGCATTCAACAACCTCATGTAACTTGAGCACATACACAAGAATAAGAGATCTATTCCAAACTAGACGCGGGATACCACGAACCTAAACCGGTACAAATCCGTGTCTAGTGTTACCTGTCTAATTCCCTATGGGTGCTACACAGGTTTTTATTGCCGAGGTCCACAAAACCCCATCAGAGAGGCTCTTAGGTTTTCAAGATTTTATTAAATAAATGTTGCCCATTTGCATTATTTTTTTAGAAAAGATAATATATTAATATCTCAACCTCTGCATCAACGATGCATATAGCTAAGCCCATGTGCATTTATATTGTGGTGTTTCAAAAGAATAAAGAAAGAAGGAAAAGAGCTCGTCCCCTGCACTAAAGGGATGTATGTACATAGCCATGTGAGAAAAAAAATTGATTTCGTTTTGATCTTACGGCGTACTTAATGCTTGAAGTATGCTCTACTGTATTCAAAGCCTATATGTCATTTCTTATCACGGATGTCATGTATATGGTACGTGTGCATTGGGAATGGTTTATTCACTTCAACTTTTGGCTTGAACTTTTGAAGTCATTCGATGGGTTTCAAGAGATCACGATCTTTATCATTTTTTAATAATGTACATACAATTATTTGACTATATCTGTATCGTTTTGCGTAATATATACAAGGGTGTTTCTTCACAGTACTTCACCAATTCATCATCGGAGATGATATACTTTGTCAACCAAAATTAAACAGAAAATAAAATATTCCTTCATAATTATTCATCATCACAATTTCCCCATAATCTTTTATTAGAGACCAACTGCGTGCACTATTATTGCCAGCCTTGCTGGGTGGTTGTCTGGTTGATATATATATACAGCTCCCTATAGGCCATAGGGGCTTTGCTCCCTTGCATCTTTTTGGGCTAACTACACTACTGCCCAACCCTGCAGGGTGGCTGTCTGGTTGATCTATATAGGGTACTGATGCACTAAGCTACAATGCGAGGAGCTACCGTGTTGGTAACCAACAGCTTCGATCCTTAAAACGCCAGCCTTGCTCATGCGTTGCAATCAAGCAAGAAGACCTAGATGAGTGGTGTTGTATATAAAGTCTATATATATAAGAAATTGAAGATGACATATGAAACAAAAGGATAATAAAACCAACTAAACAATTAATTAAGATACATATAGAGCATGGAGGAGGAACACATCGCCGATCGATTTGGCTAATCATCGTTCATAAATATTCAGAAAAAATAAACCAGGCACCATAGTAGTAGTGTTGAGTCGTTTGTACTAACGTGCAGGCTATGCATATTAGTCATGCGCCTCAATAAATACACCCAGCAAATGCACATGCACGAAACAGCCGCCAGCCACCAAGAGGAAAAGGATCACATTCTTCCCTATACTGTACATGCGGTGCTGCATAGCTGTTCGTTATTAGTTGAAGAAATTCAATGCAAGTCCATGGATCGATCTCGATGGCTTCGGCGAGAAGCTATGGAGGAGTACTGCATATATCTTCTCCATGATTATATCAACAGTATGGATCCATATGATTTGACTAGAATCCCAAAGGTTACCCAATATGCATGTGAACATGGGTATTGCTTCTGCTTAGCGCACATGTGTAGCTTATCCGTGTTAGATTTGTCGTCGTTGTCCAAGTTGCCCATCGCAGCTAAACTGCCGCGGCTTTGATAAAGACCTGTAAGCAAACTTCTGGCTTGTTAAGGAATTGTTGACTCGGTGGTACGCACAGCAACGCAGGCACGCAACAGGGGCAACATCAGAAGGGGAGTAACAGGGCAACATCAGAGGGGAGTGTGCCGCTACCTGTCGGAAAATCCAAAACCGCAGCTACCTGTACGTAGTATGTCATGGATCGAGCTAGCGAGCAAGGTTCCACACACGAAATGGTTATTGTTAACGGGGACACTAAGGGCGGACCTTGGGCAAAAGTTGAAACGAGGGACACTAAGGGCGGACCTTGGGCAAAAGTTGAAACGACAGGGGCACGCGCCTCAAGAACAACTTATAAACTTTTTAAAGTCTATGGGGGTGTTTGGCATGACTCTAGAGCTCAACATTATAGTGAGTTTTTCAAGAGCAAATGATAGTTGTGGTTATCCAGTGCCCATCATATAGAGGAGTGTCTTGTTGATTGATCGGCTCATTATTCAGTAGACTAGCTTTAAAATTTTGAGTAAGAGTCACTAATGATTTTAGAAGGCAACTTAATTTATTCATTTATTTATCCATTTATGAGACGGGTCTACCTTTAAAATACAATCAGTTTTTAGAGGTGAAAAATAGACCCAAAGTCTAGCTGCCTAACGCCAACCTCATATATAAGTAATGGTAGGGTTTTAGTTCGTTGTTCTCTCACCCTTTCACTTCTCTCTCTCTTCCATCGGCTCTCTCCCTCTCTTCTCTCTTCTCTCTTCCCTCAATATAACTAAGGCATGTGGTAGGGGCAAAGATGACCTCTCCAGTCAAGGGTGCAGCAAAATGGCGGTGGAACAACCAAGGACACAATGGGGAAGCATCGTCCAAGCCAAAGGTGTGAAGCCGTGGAATATCACTGTAAAGATTGTTTGGATGGCTAGAGGTATATATATGAGGCTCGATGATGGCACAAGGCACGAAAAATTTGGCCCGGCCCAAACACGGCTCGGCCGTTAGAATCGAGCCATGCCTCCCACGCACATAACGGCCTCAACATCCTCCTCCACGCTCTCCATGGTCGACCCGGCGGATCAAAATCCTGTCGCGAGACACGACGGCCTCCGGCCACGAATCTCACGCAAGAGGTAACCCTAGCCTTCAACCTCCCCTCCCAACCCCTCGCCAGGCGGCTTCCTTGAGCGCACGTCGGCCTCCCCTTCCCCTTCTCTCTCTCTGCTTGCGATGGCATGGGCCTCGAGTCGGCCTGGTGTGCTACTATGCCCCATGCCCTTCGGACCGCCCCAGTTCCTCCATGCGGAAATTGGCCCACGTGTCGTGCCTAAGCCGTCCTCCCCGAGGCACAGTGTCCTAGGGCAGCACGGCCCGATGGCCCAACGGACCCCTTCGTGTCGTGACCTATCGGGGCGGCCGTCTTCTGGGCATCGGGCCATGCTGCACCATAATGGGTCGGCCCGTTGCACATATATATAGCTAGAGGAGGGATAAATAACCCATAAACAAGCAAATTTTCAAGCCACAAATATTAGTAACAAAGGTGATCCCTAATAATTCTTGCCTAGCCTAGAAGCATTTTATTTAAACTATCAACACCCATAGTTTCATTAATATTATTTTTATATAGTAGCAAATGTCAAATTTGACCTTATTATTATAAATTGTACTTATCTAGGAGGTTCAAATGTAGATAGGCAACATTCAAAAAAAAAATCTCGCACGCCCAAGCAACTAGCCCATGCTTTCTAGCGTGATGGGCGTCGGCACAGATTATTTTGTTGTGCAAATAGGCCTTACTACCCTATGTCCATATTATTATAGGGGTATGCACCAGTTTGCGGAGGTTCAATACCCATGATTTGAGGAAAACAATTAACAAGTATACAAGTTCATATCATTATCTTATACATTAGCCCTTCCTTTTGTGCATCCGGCATACCCAGTTAATTTTGTTGTGCAAATAGGCCTCGCTATCCTATGTCTGATGTTACAAATTTGAGATTTTGTATTTGATATATGTTGTTGGATCTAGATTAAGTTATTATGTGAATTGAAAATGTGTCGTTAGATCTATTTTTTAGTTGTATGTGCTATAGTAATGGGCTAAAAATAAACTAAAAATAAGCAAAACACATAATATAAATGGGTTGAAAACAAGCTAAAAATGGCACAACTCTGATTTTTGCTTGTTATTTTATGAATTTGAAAAGATGGAGTCATCATCCATATAAGCTTCCATGTAGGTAACCATGATGATGTGGCAATTCATCCGCGACATTTATTTTTTGTCATAGATAATGGGCTTGGGTTGAGTTAATTAGGCCTTGGGCTCTTCTATGATGGTCTAGGGACCGTCACAGATTCCGTTAATATGTGATTGTGTTTAAAAATCGTCATGCAGAATTAATCCGTAATGCTTAATTCTTGTATCTTAAACCCTCACAAATACTACTTGGTGACGGTTTTTCAGTGAATAGTGACAAATTTTTTTTTTATCATGGATTAGCGGGATTGTAATTTGTAGTGGATAGATGATCTTGGGGGCTGTAACTATAAGGTTTTGATGTTTGTAATCGTATAATGAAATTTAGAGTTGCAAGCAAATTATAGACGACGTCCCGGCAACAAATGGCGTCTGTGTGGTAACCGTGAACTTGTAAGATCGTCGGCCGGCCCTTAAAGGTCTTTAGATAGGGTTTGCGTGCGTGTGTTCATAGGGATGAGTGTGCGTGCGTGTTGAGCGTTTGTGTTATACTGTAACTAAAAAAAAGAAATGAGTTTCTTCGGCAAGGCCGTTCCAGCGAGGGCGAGCTGGCTGCGTCAAGCACGATTTGCACGCTGCTGGACCGCGCTGGTTGTGGCGGGTGTTCGTGTGGCGGGACGGAGGACTCCACCACCATCCATCGACAAGGAGAGGAAAACGAGGGGAAATGAAAAACAAGCCAGAAAAGTCTACCTCTCCCTTGCTGCGTTCGTCCGTCCCTCACCGTCGCCCAATCTCCACATGGCTCGGCGTCTCCACGGCCAATTCGACCTCACCGACGGCGCACGCCTCCGTTTCTCCAGCTCCAGCTCTTCCTCCCGGTTCCTCCTCGCCGCCCCCGCCGACGACGCCTCCCTCTGTCGGCTCCACCGCTGACACCGCGCCGCTGCGTCTGCGCCGGCGGGCCTAATCACCGGCTCGTTCTTGTACTCTTCGCTTCCTGTGCCGGGCCGCCCAGGCGTCGCCATGGGCAAGAGTACGCATCGCCCCGTCCATTTCTTGATTGTTTGCTGTTAGGCTGCTAGCTGATTTCTGACTGATTCGGTGTCCTTTGTTTTAGGTAAGAGGAACAAGGGCGGTCGAGGTGGTGGTGGTGGTGCCGATGACCAGCTTGATGGCGGCAGCGATGCCGATAGCGTCACCTCCATGTCCACTGCGTTGTCTGACCTTCAGCTCGCGCAGGCCACCGAGCATGTTACCTCGCAGGAATTCGTTCTTGACAAGTACATCGACGCTCTCTACGAGAAGAGGTGGGTGCTCCTATTCCTCCTTCCTTATTACCTCCTTGGTGGATGACTGGATGCTATGGCTGTCTGTTAGTCAGTTAGTAGTGTACCTTCGTTTTGGGGCCAGTAGTTCATTGGTACAAATTGCATACCCTTAAGCATCCAGGGTATGCCCATAACCATCCAGGGTATGCATAGCTGTTAATGTTCAGGTTGTTGGCTATCAACTTATTCATGTTGTTGCCAAAATGTCAAACAATGCAATTATGCAAAACAACTTATTATTTCGGAAGTAAACACATCATATATATTATTGATAATAACACAACTGGTAGCCACAGTTTCCTCCCAAAAAAAAAAAAAACAAAAACAACAACTGGTAGCCGCTATGATACATTTTCTCCTGGCAATAACTCCATGCATTGCCTAGAGGTTCAGTGGATGTTCCTAAAAATGTTTGTTAGGGGAAGAGGACATCTTTTATCACCTTACTGCCTTTATTTGTATATTTTCTCTTTGTTCTCGTAACAAGTTTTCTCTTGCGTGAAATTCGGAAGTGTGGCAAGGTTTGGAGTCATTTGAGTATTACATTTCTACATGCCCGAGTAGGCCTCACGCAATATCTCTACCTTAACTTTTATGCTTTCGCAATTATAGAAATGGATTTTTTTTATATGCATGCTTTTCTATTTATGCCTCGATGGGGCCGCCCTCACGGTGCCCTCCCATTCCATGGCGACGGGACAAGACCGCGGACGTGGAAGGATCGACAAGGGGGGTCGGGGGAGCGGTTTGCGACCACGGGAGGGGAAAGAAACCGCGAAAAAGTGTATGAGCGGGTGTGGCACTTGCGCGCGGGCGGGCAAACTTTTGCCGGTGAAAAAAACACCGAGTAGGAGGAGTCGGCAACGTGAAACACGCTTGTTCCATATGTTCCTTCCATCCTTCTCGATGAGGACATCCTCCACTATTACCCGTTGGCAAAGACACAACAATTAAATGGGCCAAGTGGCCCGGCTTGTAGTCGGGCGGCGACGTGTGAGCCTCTCGAATAATCCCACCTTGCTTAACTTGGGAGGAGGAAGCCACCTTAAAAGGGAGAGCCACCCTTCCCCTATCGGACTAGTCTTTTGGGGCGATTGGGCCTTTCCTCGAGTGGGGGGCACCGAGTGCGGTGCTAAGATTGACGAGGGCGCAACAGGGGGAGGCCCTAGTGGCGTTGTAGCCGGATCGGTGTGTCGTATTTTTTTTACGTTGTCGGTGCTAAGATTGCGGGATTCGGGAATCCAGATCGGTGCGGTGTGTCGTATTTTCCATTGTCGGTGCTAAGATTGCGGGATTCGGGAATCCGGATCGGTGTGTCGGGTTGGATCGGTGTGTCGTATTTTTTTTATTTTGTCGGTGCTAAGATTGCGGGATTCGGGAATCCGGATCGGTGTGTCGGGCTTTTCATCCAACCCGCTTTGGGCCGGACTCATCATTCTCTTCGGCCCCACTTGTCAATCGGTGTGGGTAGAATTTTTTTGGGTAACAACTGTTTTCAAATCCTTCACTCCTTTATAGTATAGATTTTATATATGTTATGCTTAGAATATTTGAACGGGTAAACATACTACAATTTCTCCCCTTGTAATAGCCAACTATAATTTTTCTTTGTAGCAAAACCAAATAACTTCATGTCCCATTTACTCAACTTGTTGGCCGCAGTCTGCTGTTTATGTCCTTGAAAGTTGATAGTACTCAACTATTCTGTATCATTCATGTTTCAGACATACATGATACTGCATATCTCTACAGTTTGCTTACATGCTCACAGATGTTGAACCTGATCTAGTCCTTGCCATATTATTTAAGATTGATGAACCAATATCCATTGCCCATTACATCAATGGCCCCTAGAGTAAATGCATCAAAAGTAGGAAGAAATAGAGAACTTTTCCAGAGTTATATTGTTACTTAGTGTACTAAAAGTTTCATTTGATCTCATCTCTCTGGTGCTTTTTTCTTCCAATTATCCACAGCCTACATTCACTTTTTGAGAATTAACCTACACTCGCTCAACAAGGCACTTCTTGAGAAGAATAAAAGTACTCTTTTCAGTGTTGCTATCATTATAAAGACTTTCTTGTTGACTTTCTTTTTGCGATATTGTTCTGATGTTGATGAGAATTTACCAATTGGTCTTGTGAATGACCAAATGTCATTGCTAACCATTTTTTTTTTCACTGAAACATACATGACTGGTGCAGGGGATCCACAAGAGAGAATGCACTGGGTGCTCTTATCGATGCTTTTGAAAGTTTTGTCCTTCTTGGTTTAGTGGAAAACAAGTAAGTTAATTTGATTCTTTAATGATGCCTTCTTAGTAGTGTATATAAATAGCCCTGTGTAGATGGGATATATTATGTCCTGTTCACCCACAGGTGTGTAGGTTGTAACCTCAGCAATGCAGTTATGGTCTGGGTTTTCTTTTTAAAAAAAAGTAGTGAGACAGGAATACAGGATCATAGTTTGCGGGGAAATGGGATCCTTCTTTGTGTTAACTTAACTGATGGGTTCTTTTCCTCTTTACAGATATGTCACACTATTGAGCCAGTTCGCCAATTCAATTAGAAAAGGATCTACAAAGGAGGTGTGTCTAGCTTGTCGCTGTATTGGTTAGTATTCTTCACCAAATATAGTCATTTTCGCTGCAGAAGAATATGTGATATGCATATGCTCATATTGTTCCTTTTTCCATTCATTTTGTACCTGCAAGGTTTACTGGCAATTACACTAGGTGCTGGAAGTAGTTCGCACGAAATAATGGATGAGTCGCATCCACAGCTCTTGAGAATTCTCCAAACTTGGCCTGATGCACCTAAGATGATCTCTGTATGTTGAAAAATTCTCTTTTTTTTTGTGTGTTTCTATCAAATTTATTTGCATTTCGGTCTACTGAAGTTAAACCGAATTATTTTAGGCACTTGAATGCTTAGCAGTTGTCACATTTGTTGGTGCAACTGATCTTACTGAAACCGAGCTAGCTCTGAAAGGCATCTGGGATGTGATCCATCCAAAATCAGGATCAAATGTAAGGCTAACTGACCTCCATTTTTTTGTTGTATAATAATAAAAAGAAAGTATGGCATCCAGTTTATTCTAAGTTTAATTACTTTAGGTATGGTTTACAGGTTGGCATTGTCAGAAGACCAAAGCCTCCTTTGTTAGCAGCTGCTGTATCTGCATGGGCATTTCTTTTAACAACTGTTGGTTCATCTAGAAGAAATACTGATTCTTGGAAAGAGTTAGTGAAAGCTCCCTCAATCACTATTCCCTGTTATATGTCAAATTGCTCATGAAACTATATGTTCTGCATGTAGGCCAATTACATTTCTCTGTAGCCTTCTTGAAGCAGAGGATCGTGCTGTGCGGATTGCTGCAGGGGAAGCATTAGCTCTGTGTTTTGAGCTAAAACTGCTTGATGTTTCCTCTAGTGATGAAGCTGAGGTTGACAGTGACACTAGAGAGGCCAGTGGTTCTAAACATCAACTTTTCTTGAATATGCAAGCATTGAAAGCCAAGATATCTGGTCTAGTCTATAGTCTCTCTATGGAGGCAGGGGGCAGAGGTGCTGACAAGAAAAATCTTAATGATCAGAGAGACTTGTTCCAACGAATCTCAGATTTTATTAAGGTCTAGCTTTATTTAATTTCCTTTTCTTGAATTCTTTTCTCTCAGAATAGACCAGATCTGAGTTCTCTTTCTCAGAATGGTGAGTGCCCTGAAGAATCACTTAGGATTTCAGGCAAGAATGGCATTTTAAGAGTTACATCATGGCATGAATCAATACAGGTGCCAGTTTCTTGCATTGATTTCATAAACTGTTGTGCTCCAAATTTGTAAATTCTCTGAGATTTGCCCATGACTTAGTTGAACTATATAAGGCGGTTTCTTGGGCGAGGATTCCTGAAGCATTCACAGGTTACTATAAGCAGAACCATGCACACATTGATTTATCTGTGAAGTGAAACATTGTATTCTTTTGGTACAATAGATTTAAAGCTCTCTTTGTCTGTGCAGGACAATGATTTGCTGCATGATATATTTGACATCAAAATTGATCGTACTAAAAACATGCCAACCATTAAAAAGGTAAGCTTTTCACAGCTTGGATGGCCTTGCCTTCTGCATATAATTTTCTTATATTATTCAGAGGTTAGTTTTGTTTTTACAAAAAGGTTAGTTTGTTATGGTAGGTTTATTTCCAGACCTTGAGGATTATTGAACCAAAAGACCAGGATTACTGTCACTTCAGAAATAATCTTCAATAATGATCATCAATAACGATACTTATGACATTTCTAAGTGGTTTTCAGTTTTCTGTTTGGTAATCTTGCATTTCTAGCTGCACCCTAGTTGTAGAATAGTATATTTGATAATTACTCCTGAATTATAATATTGAAGTATTATCAAGATGAAGTAGTGTTGGATTTGATTCTCGTTTTCTTATTTTTTTAATAAGTTGTGCTGCCATGAACACTAATCACCAGTATTGGACATATTAGTGATTGAAAATCCAATCACCAGTAACATAGGCATCAAGACATGGTCATAACTCTAGTTTTCTAAAAAATCTATTTGCGTTCAGAAAATGTTTAGATCCGAAGAAGAGAAAGGAAGAGCTCTGAAGTTGAATAAAGAGCGTCGTCTGGCTCAGGTAAGCTGGAGTTTAAAGAGCACCCTCTAGCCCAGAAAATGCTAAATATGGATGTTCTCCATCGTTTTGTCCTTTCCTTTGGGTCTTTTTAGCTAGACTGTCTGTTGTTTGTCAAGGATTTCAAATTCTTGTTGAGTCCAAACTCTTTACTGAGAATTAGGTAACATCTTTGATTATTCACTTGTGTCAGTGTGAGAATGTGAGCATATGCTTCTTCTATTATATTTTATGACGGTGTAATCAGATTATGTAACTCTCAATTGTATCTTTCTGCACACTGCGCAGGAGAGGAAACAGAATATCTTGAACGAGCAATATGGATAGAAAGAACCTACCCAACTGCGCAGGAGAGGAAACAGAATATCTTGAACGAGCAATATGGATAGAAAGAACCTACCCAGAAGACTGGAGTTTTGTATGGTCGAAATTTTACCGGACAGCGAGTTGTGTGTATATGAGGGTATTGATTGATGCATTGATGAGGTTTATTGGCCAGTTTCATAACGAGGAACATGTACAGCGTCATGTTTGAAACTGCTTGTTCGAACTATTGAGTTTTATAGAAAAGGATCAATGTGCCCTGAACTACTGTCTAGAATTTTTCCTTTGCATGCATGCGCAATGCAAAGAGATGTTGAGTTTAGTCGGTCACAACTGTACAGTTCCATAATTCCATTCGGCTCGTGGATGTTCGTATAGCGTGGAATATGTTGTTTGCCAGACGTTTTCTCCAATCTCCAGAATTGTGACAATTGAGCCTTATGAACGTGAATCTATTTTTTTCTCTCTCTTCAGCAACGCTTGACGGGCTGGGCTGATACCTACGGCGGCCCAAAGCGTTGCATCTCTAGGGCAGGCCCAGAAAGAAAAAGGAGAAGACTCCGGCATCGAAACAATAGATAGATAGACCAGAATGGCCGCTGTACTTGTACCGCCTCGATTTGTTGAGCGTGTTGTTCTCTTGTCAAAAGAGATGAGAGCCACATGGTAGGCGTGTCGAATGACACACGCAACGCACGAGGAGCGGGAGCACCCCTTAGGGGGTGTCTCGTGTCGCGGTGGCACTACGTGCACGGCATGTTGCACATAGCTAATACAACCTCTTTGATAGTTAAAAATGAGTGTGCCATTGCTAAGTTGAGCAAGCATGTGACATATGTGCTTAGCAATAAATTTTTTTATCCTTTTTTATAGATCACGTAAAAGATTTGCACGTAAAGTTGTTAAAAAAGTTGCACATATTTGCATTAAGAGAGAGTTTGAAGTTGAGCAAGCATGTGACATGTGCTTAGCAATAAATATTCAAAAAAAAACTTTTGTATTTATTTTTTCTCGATCACGCAAAATATTTGCATTAAGAGAGAGTTTGATTACATGAGGGACGCGTTAGAAGATTTTCAGACAGCCCGCGCATCCCAGCCGGATTCGCTACTAGCCTATTACTCATTGAAGTAGACGCCGAGGTGGTTGGCACCTGCCTGCACTCATTGCTCCGCTTGGTGCTTGATGACCGCCTTTAGCGCTCCAACTTTGGTGTCAGCTCCACGGAAGCATTGTGCATTCCTCTCTTCCAAAGCGATGAGCGCGAAGAGAGTGTGATCCTTTTTTGTAGTGCCCCGTCCACTTCGAATGCTTGGTGTCCCACCAGTCTAGGATTGATCCCGCAGTGAGCTGCATATATTGCCTACCCAATGCTGATGTCATAGCTGCCTTGAATACAAACACTCCACTACCATATGGTCGATCGTCTCAGGTTCTTGGTCACATAAGAAGCAATTGGCATGTGCATCCAGCCCATGTCTCCTTCTCCGGTCCGTTGTCCATTATCTCTAGCGAATCGCCAAAGAACAAGAACAAGTTGATCCTCAGCGCCCAAGTGTCCCATATTATGGTGCTTTTTTTTTATTCTTTTCAAAACCATGTACACACAATCTAAGACCCTTTGTGCGAGTTTGCATTCGACAAGGAAGCTAGGAGAGCGCTGGACTCCCGGGCGGCCTGTTTGGCTCTGATCAGGGCACAACAGCCACGCAATAATTGGCGAACTCTTGCTTCTCTAGCCGCATGATTCCTTCCTCAAGTTCGGTCAGCCTCGTTTGCACTGGGCGGCTCGATGCAGGACGCCTCCATGGCGCCACTGGAGTTGGCGACAGTCGTCGATCTGTCGGTCTTCAGATTCACGCACCCCAAACCGTCTCGATCGGAGTAGGTATTAGTTATTCTTTGATTGACTTCAGGAGAAGGATGGGATCCACCGATCGGGTTCAGTGCGTGGCGTTTTGCCTTTCTCGACTGTATCGTATTGACCTCCCGATCATTCCAACATCTGCACGCTGCGCGGGGAGAGTGAAATCGAGAGAATATCTTGAACGAGCAATATGGATACTCCAGATGACTGGAGTTTTGTATAGTCAAATTGTTACCAGATTGCAGAAGCTGGGATATTAAATATTCCGTTTTCAAAAAAAAAAAAAAATTGTTACGAGATAAACATTAATCAGTGTTGTGTATATGACGGTATTGATGCATTGCCACATTGGTAAGATGTGTTGCCCGGTATTTATGGGCAGTACAGTACACAATTTCATACGGAGGAACATGTACGGCGTCATGTGCCTGTACTGTCTAGTATTTCCTCTGCATGCGCAGCAAAGGTGATCCTGATCGAGTTTAGTCAATAACAATTGTACAGATCCATCTGGCTCCTGGATATTGGTATAGCATGGAATATGATGTTTTTCAACAACATAGATATTTTCTCCAATCTCCAGAAGAGTAATTATTTGTGAACAATTGAGCCATTTTTTATGAACGTGAATCCATTTTTTACCCTTCAGCAACGCTCGACGGGCTGGGCTATACCCATAGCAGCCCAAACCCCAGAGCATTGTAAATATTGAATGGGCCACACAAATTAAAGGAGACGCACTCAGGCATCAGGAAACAGACCAGGATCAATGTCCACCGTACTTGTCCCGCCTCGGTTACTTATGTGCACGGTTCTCCCGTCAAAAGAAACGAGAGCCACATGGGAGGCGTGTCAAACGACACACACAACGCACGAGGAGCGGGAGCACCTCTTAGGGGGTGTCTCGTGTCGCGGTGGCACAATGTGCACGGCATGTTGCATATAGCTATTACAATCTCTTTAAAGGTTAAAATTGAGTGTGCCATTGCTAAGTTGAATTAAGCATATGACATATGTGCTTAGCATTTTTTTTATATTTTTTTGAAACCATATGATACACAATCAAATTTTCGGACTTTGGAAACCATATACACAATCTAATGCAGATGGTACTATTCAATTCTAAATATTCTTACGGTTGAAGCATTTACAACACATGATGGGGCTGTTTTGATGAACTTGCTGAACTACCCAAAAGTAATAATGGAAACTGACAACTTGGAGTTGCAGTCCCTATGGAGATGCAAAGATAGTAATAGGTCCTCTATTTTGCCTATTTTACTAGAAATTCAAGAGCTTAGTGGGAAATGTATATCATTTGATTTATCTCATGTTAAGAGAGAGGCAAATGTATTAGCTCATGAACTTGCTAGTTTTGCCTTTTCTTCTCATTTAGATAGTACTTGGATGGATGATAGTTTACAATGTATACTCCCAAACATCCATCGTGTTTGTACTACCGAAGTTCAATGATGTAATATAAGCTCTTGCTTCTTCTTAAAAAAATCTAATTCTCCTTGCGTGAGTTTGCATTCAGCAGGGCATATATATAGCCTCACAATAATTGGCAGCAACTCTTGTTAGATCCTCTAGTTGCACTACATGATTCATTGCTTCAGTCCCGCCGCCTCAACTTGCCCTCGACGGCCGGCCTCTCGCCGAATATGTGGCTGTCTCCTCGCTTGATCCATCTTGTTGTAAAACACATGGACTCCTCATCCTAGAAGGAAAGAAGAAGGAGGAATCCTAATCCTAGTCCGTTTGTATGTGGGCTCTTACCGAAACTCTTAGGCCTTGGCGGGACTATATATACGTGGGAGCTCTATGTTGTAATGACCAATATTTCGGATGAATAAAGAATAGTCTCCCTATCTTGTGTCTACTTGTTCTATTTTTTCATCTACTACGTGATCATGAGAGACGGAGGGGAAGGTCCTAACCGGCACGACGACATGTTTCACAACACGTTATCGGCCGCGACAAGCTCTTCGTCGACATCGCCCGTTGAAGCCGCCGCCGATCTTCGGCACCGACGCTCGTGCCGACGCCCGACGCAGCCTACTTCGGCGACATCGACATCCCCGACGTTGTTAGCGGAACGGATCCGCTACCTCTGCTTTTGCTACAAATGCGCACCGCATCGACTCATCGTCACGCCCGGCAGTCCCACGGCCTAGCCGAACTGTCCCCACGCGACGGGCTTCGATTCTTCTCAAATTCAATAATCAAAGGTATGATTTGATTTGGAATAGTAGATCGGTTTACGTCCCGCGTGGAACTTAGATTTAAAATTTCCAATCTGCTATTCGGATCGGCCTCGAGCACCGGCTCGTTTTTGTGTGGCTTGCACGCCGCCATGAACATGTTACGCTATGCACGTAGTGGTTCATGTGTGAATACGTATAGCCATAAGTATGCTTTTTACATATTGCTTTTAGGGTTAATAAAAAAAATATATATACTTGATGAATGCCGACCAGCAGCACCATGCATGTGCGCCTCGATCCCTACAGATCGTCGGGCGACCGACGGAAGCTTCGATCTACTCGAATGTCCTCATCGACCAAAGATGTCGTAATAATCGAATCTGAAATCGAGGCCAAAGTTGCACGCTTAGTCGCCGCAAACCGCCTGCAGCAGCAAAGCACTAAGGAAATACATGCATGCACATTCAAATTGCTCGCGATCGCTTTTCATGCGGGCAGGCATACTATACGGCCACCGGTGAAGCCGCCAAGGTTGCGGCCAATCCTAAGCTATTGCATCCTAAGCTATTGGCGATTGCACGCGCCAGACTCTGTAAAGTCTGTGGCCCACCGCGACACCGGTCGGCCCCCGCAAATCCACCGTGCCTCGAGAAAGCAGCCAAGATGCTACTAGCCGGCTCGCCCGCCGCGCATGCACGGATTGAATTCTGCTTGTTTGACTACCCGTGCAAGGCATGCGGCTTCATTGCCGATTCACCGCGGCCGTATGTCGCCCTTGATGTATCAGAGCCTTGCGGCCGACGCCGTTTGATCTGCAAATGCCACGGGCTACGGCCCCCGGACATTGCGTGCAACACACATATAGCTAACTTGAAGTTGCTAAGTCAAGTCAATGATATTTGATTGAGCTGCGGTTAAATTCAAAAGAATAATCGAGAAAAAAATAGAAAGACACATATTATACGATTGCCTAAATCATGCGGATTTGATGTACGGATCTTGCGAGAATAGGTCTCGTACACGATTCGGAAAGTATGCAATTAGGTGGATTACATGGATCCCCTTGAAAATTTCAGTTTTTTCACGGTTTTTTCCTGAATAAATTAACCCTAGACCATATGTTTACGCATATATATTTACTATATTTCTCGTTACCCGCATGGGTGAACGTGTATATACATATATTAAATCTGAAGTTTAATTGATGTTTTGCCAAGTTATTAGATGCATGAGCTCTCTAAATCCTCAAGACCTTAAACTAATTTTTTTGAGAGTCTCATATTTTTTTTCCTAGCATATGATTTTTTGGGATGAATGAATGCTTGGTATACATTCCGAAAATTTTGCATATACCACAATCCTAAAAAAATGTTAGGGCCGCTTCTAAGAATATTTTGAGTAACCATCCACTATCTTTTTGTACCTTGCTACTCGTTTACATGTAGTAAACTTCTATGCACATGATCCAAGTTATGTTAATATGCATGCCACAAAAAGAAGAAGCAATATCCTAGAATTACTCGAAAAAAGTAAAAATATTTGTTATGGTCATTATTAAATTCATGTAGGATATTTTGCTACCATTGAAGTGTAGTAAACTTCGGATATATATTTCCTCGAATTACTCTCTAGAATGAGTATATGGCCGATAGAAGGAACAAATGCATTGTGGAACTCATTGCATGAGTAAAATCCTAAATTATGATTATAGAATATCAAATTTTGAAGCTTGTATGCTTAACGCTGCTCTACAAAACAATAGCTTGAAGCTTTGTAAATGTCTAGAAGACAAGATGGTAAATAAGATTTTATCAAACCATATTCTTGAAGAAGTGTCTCTTGTGTATAAGAATATCAAAGAGCAATGTAATACTTGAAGTATTTGAATTTACCATCGAGAAACTACTCGTGAAAATTGAGTTAGAATTTTTAGACAGCTTTATAAACTAGGATATTAAGTTGCAATAATTTTTGAATATGTGGCTTGCATATGTTACACTTTGCTTGAAGGCGTGTGACTATATATCATAACTATTGAATATAAAGCATGAAGCTATAAACTTGTCAAGTATAGAAGTTAAGACATGCGAGAATGTATATTATTTAGAACATATAAAAGTTTCTCTTGAAGAAGAACTAATTCATGTGCTTATAGACTTGTTTTTGAAATTCATATCCCGAAGTATTGATAGTAGTGTTCGTGGTGCATTAAGTTTTAATTCCCGTTGAATTAAGTGGTTAATGGTTAACTTGTTAGCTTGAAGACTACTATGAAATACTTTATATTCTTAGTTGCAATTCTTATTACTTGAAGTAATATGTGAGAATTTCTCATGCAATAAAATTATATTTATATGTTTCACATATAAACAATTTCCTATTGCCTATATCAATAAATTTTTGCATTAATTTATCCACAAAGAAGCCTCAATTACATGAAGGTTATAGTTGTTTGTGCACCACTACCATGTAGGTAGATGGGAAACTGAATTTTCTAAAAGCACATGAAAAATTGGACTATATTGACATATTAATTGATCTTGAAAGAATCGATTTAGCCAAGAATCGTATAATCCTAAATATTTAATATTTTAGCCCAAGAACTAGAAGTTGTATCCTACCCTAAGTCTATTGTTGTACACCGAACGGTACATTGGATATGTGAATCTCATGCCATAATCAATGAATACTAGAAGTATGATTTGATTCTATGAAGCACTAAAAGTGACTATTCATAGATAATGCACGAAGCAAATCGCTACTTGAAGTAATTATGGCATGAAAAGGGGGAGGAATTTTGGGTAAAGGCATAAGAAGATGTGGATAATATATAGGCATAGCCGGCCTAAGTCGATCTTTAAGTGCATGTATCGAGACTTGAAGTTTTCGCCCCGCGTCCCTTCCTACGAAAGTTAACTTTCTCTTCTACACTAATTGCATGTAAGCTCGTAGCTCGCATTTTATTGTTATCTATTATGTTAGACTGAATACTAACATTCCACATTACACCTCGCATGTGTATCTCGGTTGAGCTGCAACTATCTCCACCATTGCATGAATATTAGCATAACGAAATACATGTTGTAGCTAGTACCTATTTTTGCGCTTCTTCCTTCATAATCAAATTGGCTAGCTAGCATGCTATGTCTATATGGTTCTAGTTGAACTAAAGGAATAATTTGCTTTCGATGCATCGTATGCATAAGCAATAGATTGGTTTAGGGCGGCAAACAGATCGGGGAGTGAGTTTATGAAATTTTGCTCAATGGAGACTAACCCATTTGATGGGATGAATAGTTGTGGAACTAAGATATTGGATAACACAATTATGATGATTTGGGATTTATTATGAAAAAAAAATACATTAAGGGATTTTTTTTTACATTAATGGCAATTAGAAAATTCTAGAAGAAAAATCCATGTGAATTTGAATGTTGCGTATTTTATACATTTGAAGTATATGATCCATTTTTTTTTATGAGTACTTGGATCAATGTTTTTTTGCTATACAATTAAGAAGCTAGATAGATAGTTGTTGATAAACTATGTTATGTGCATATTAGGGGGAGAATATCCCTGAATTTATAGGAATGTTGAACATTCTTAAGTGCGCTTTAAGTATTCTAGCTCGTTGCATAATGAATAACCCCCATATTGAAATATGTGTGTGAATATTTCCCATAAAATTTAATCATAGCATACATAAATGGGCCTCCACTTGTAGTTGGAGATATATGAATTTGAATTAAGCCCGTGATAGGGGATATATTTTGAAGTATGCTATTAATGATCTAATATTGGCATTAGGGGAGAGAGAGACTATATTTTGAATGCCAAATATTATTTCCATAGAAGAAAAATGATCTTAAGAGAAAATATTCCTTGGAGCTTGAAGCAGGAATAGTATCACACACTAAGTCATACAATAGTTTGACTAATGCTCTTGTGAAGCCTGAAGCAGAGCATATGCCAGATATTTTTAAAATGAGAGGAGTAACTTGAAGTTATGAACTAGAAGTTGTGTTTACTAGTAGTAAACTAAATGTTATATACTATCAATCTAAAATCTACGGGGACGCCTGTGGGTTCTAGTTTAGTGTATACACGTTAAATAGAAAAGAAATGGAACTCCTCCATTCTCGTGAAGAGAACGCCTCACGAAGAAGGTTAAGCACCTCATGAAGAGGATCATCATGAAGATGACATCCAACACAATAAGCGCACCCTCACTAGTGTTGGGTATGCGTAACAATATACCATCTCTTGTTTGGGAAATGATAGAGATAGAATATTCTCACATTGTGAGAGTAGTGGGAGAAAATAATTGTCGACAACACTACCTCTATAATTGCAAATGTTTCTCTTATGAGAACCCGGATCCTGAAAAACAAAGTCCATGGCAAAATCGCTTGTAGCGATTATATCGGTCAATGAAGAAAAAGCAATTGAGGTTGAATCTCCTATTAAAAGAAATGAATGTTCTGCTATATCTCTGGCAAATGAAATGAATGAGTATCGAATATGCAATTAATAGTGGATTATGAAAATCCATATAATTCCTAAAGAATATAAATCGCAACTTGTAGAAATCTCATACTAAGTATTAAAGTCTAAGGTACATATATTCCCGAATGAATATTCAAGTCTCAAGAAGAGCATGTCCTAGAAGGATTGCAATCATTAAATGATTTTACGAAATAACGCTATGTCATTGCGTATATCACTCATCTCTCATGCAAGAGAGAATGTATCTCATAGAAGAGAATTATTAATTCATTAAGAATGAAAGTACATCCTTGAAGGAATTAATCCATGAAGGATTTACCACCAATTTTTGAATAAGCACCATTCATCCCCTGAAGAGAATATAGACCCGAGAGAAATAAAATGAGGCATCTTAAACACCGTGAAGGTGTCATCAAACACTTAGAAAGTGTATGAAAAGCTAGTAATGTAGTGTTGATATCCTTTATATACCATAGAAGGTATAAGAATAATGGTGGTTTGACAATTAAATTATCCCCTAAATACCAAATGCAAAGGCTGGATTTGTACAATCAAAATCTCGAAGATTTATAGAATACAATTTGAAAATCCCACTAAGGATTAATTATAAGTATCTAAACTCTAGTATAAGTTTGATACACTATCTAGAAGATATTGAATATTAATTTATGTAACCCCATAATCCTCCGAAAGGATCTATTTCTCTAAAGGATAATATTTATTTGTTTTGCACAACTAATTGGTGGTCATTATGCATAAAGCATATTGCTCCCATATAATTCATAGAAGAATTATGAGCCAACTTTTATTCACACACGCTTATGAAAAAGTGTGGTTTGAACAATGAAGTTTAAAGTCCGGCTTTATGAGGGGGAGCATATTTTATTGAATCTGCCTTTAAGGTAAACGACTAGAATTACAAAGATCAAGTAGATCATATTTGCTAAAACACGTAAGTTTATGCATAAATTATGAAGATCAATACATATTCATGAAGAATAGTATATCCTGAAGAATATATGACCAAGAAGGTTAAATGTTGTACTCTTTTTTCCTATGTGAGTTTTTACTCGAAGGTTTCTCACACAAGGTTTTTAATGAGACAACATGTGCAATGCAATTAACTAATGCGATGTACTCTTTTCTCCAAGAACCGCTTTTTCCCACCGGGTTTTTGGATGGAGTTTTTGATGAGGCATATGCATATCGTGGGTAATCGCCCAAGGGGGAGTGTTGTAAAACACATGGACTCGTCCCTAGAAGGAAAGGAGAAGGAGGAATCCTAATCCTAGTCCGTTTGTATGTGGGCTCTTACCGAAACTCTTAGGCCTTGGCGGGGACTATATATACGTGGGGGAGCTCTATGTTGTAATGACCAATATTTCGGATGAATAAAGAATAGTCTCCCTATCTTGTGTCTACTTGTTCTATTTTTTCATCTACTACGTGATCATGAGAGACGGAGAGGGGAAGGTCCTAACCGCCGACGACATGTTTCACAACACATCTCATCCCATCTAGTGTGCGCCCGCCCTCGCAAGGAAAAGTGTGTGGTGGCATCCAATGATCCAAGGCTAAGCGTGGCTACCCGGCCGGACACTACTACACAAAAAATTTTCTGTGGCAGGCGCTATGGTTTTTCCGTGTTGAACCACCGCGGCAGCTATAGTGCCCGCCGGAAAATCCATTATTCATGGTCATGCCCTCCACGGAAAATCTATTATCCATAGCCAACACGTTATGTGTGTCCGTCGCGGTTAATAATTCCAAAAAACAAAAAATAGGAACAATCATAGCCAGCGCGTTATCCATAGACAAAACGCTTGTTGGTATTTATTAAGTGCTAATAGAATATGAAGATTCCGCAAGCGCACAGAATACCATTGTAGCTTTTCCCTAGGAGAGTATTCTAGAGTATCGTATCCACAGGGAAGCTTTGGCTAAAGAATCTAATAAGTCACAATCATGTATCTACTAATTTAGCAAACCACTAGACTAAAGTGAGGGGGTAAATGATAAGATAGGAGTTATGAGTAATATCACACACTAGAGAATTCCTATGATAAATGTATAGCTAGCAAGTCGAGAGGACAACGGGAGAGATCAAGGTTCCTAGGTACTTCTCTATTACTTAGGTTCTATGATAGTAATCATACTAATGCACTTTGGAGCAATAGATCCTTTTCCAACTCTCGAGAAAGACTGGGAAGAAGGTAGTTGGGAGAAGGCTACCAAAAGCTCTACGAAACACCAATCCGAACGTGGTGGACTACATCGGCCTGACAGGGCTGTCACCCCTGGGGCTACCACAACTATCCGTGGGATTGGGCGCAACCTCAGGTAACCTATAGCCTAGACACCAAGTCTACACTATCGATTACTACTCTAGCTACCGCGAATAACTAGAGCCCTCAATACGAGCGGAGATCCCATGCAATAGCATAACAACTATACTAACCATATATGAAAGACATGGAAGTGAATAGAGAAGATAAATATATGAATCATAAGTCTTACAAAGAAAGGATACAAGACATACCAAACTCTCGTAGACATCTCCGTAACCGGAGTGTAGCTCCGCCTCCCTAACTCTCTAGTTACTAATCTATTACATTGAAGAGTCTAGCCCTAATTCTCTGGTGGAGAGGTTGTCCTCACATTGGGACACCTCAATGACCAACAGGTCAAAAGATATGAGTGGAATGAATTAGGGTTTCACCCGGGGTAAGGGGGTCTCATTTTATATAGCCCTTGGCGATGAATGATGGCCCTTGGATCAAACCGACCTTGAGCAACGGCATAGATGCAACCTCAATGTCCGTGGTAAACCGCCATAGAAATCGAGGTCGACTAGTGGGACCATCCTAGCGACCGCCGAATCATCTGGCGACCGCCCGAGACTCGTGTCCCGGTGTATTCTCCTTCCTCCCGGTGTCTTCGGTGTCTTCTAGAATGTTTTAGTCCACTTTTCGGATTGAGTTGCCTCACGGTCAAGTCTTCTCATCGTATGGGATGCAAACTCTTCGGGCTTTTCACTGCTCTTAACTGCTTTTATCTATTAAGTCCCTATAAAGATATAAATCACCAAAGCTCGTGGAACTATGTTAGTCAAGCCTCTAGTCTATGTGATTATTCATTCTATGCCCTTATTTAATATTTAGTTGAATAATAATATTATACTATAACAGGTGTCAACACTAGGCTTATTGGACCCTGCATTTTTCGTGACAGGCTCATAAAGTTGCCCGGCTTAGAAATCCTATTTTCCATGGCGGATATGTTAGGATGCCCGCCGCGGAAAATAGATATTAACTTAATGGGCGGGCGCTTAATCGATTTTTTTCATGACGGGCAAAAGTGCCCGCCACGCTAATCAAAAAACACCGCCACGGCGCCATGTATGAGATTTGCATCCACACTAAAATGGCGATTGATGCATTCGTTCTGGTCCTGAGCGTTTTATCTTCTCCGATCCATCATAGGTTTTCTATATCTCCTCCATTTCTTCGCAACTCCTTGGTGCCAAGGAACTTTGGAAGACAGCCGCTCCTCCCAAGGTCACGCTATTCTTCTAGCTCGCCATCCATGACAGCGTCGGGACGGCTGAGCGCGTCGGATCGCGGCATATCCTTCAACCGTCGGCGGATCTGCGCGCTACAAGCCCGGAGATCGAGACCACAGACCACCTATTCTCCAAGCTGGCGTCTTCGCTAGGGAACTTTGGTTTCGGGCCGCCGCCGGTGGCGGGTCTCGAACATCCGTGCTCGGCTGCGGACTCCACCACCATGGCTTGGTGGCTGCTCTCGCCACGCCTACACTCCTGTCGCACTTCCGCAGTGGCTTCAGCTCGCTGGTCCTATTCGTAACCTGGGAGCTCTAGAAAGAACGGAACTGGCGCACCTTCGACAACAACTCCTGCCAGCCAGCGACTCTATTGAACAGGGTCATGGCGGAGGCCGACGAATGGTGTGCGGCAGGATTCAAGGTGTTGGCACTGCTACTCAGTGCGGTGCGGTAGGCCACGCGCTTCAAGTCGCAACACTGGTTTCTTAGTTTAGTATTTCTTCTTGCAGCCCCGTTTAAGCCGGCGATCGGTGTTTAGTGTGTGACCACCGGCGACCGGCGACAACTCGCCAATGGACCCGGTGGATGTAAAAATAATCTGATTTTCCTTAAACACAACAGGTTAATTGGATGATGAAACCAGCTAGCTAGTTCCATTCCAACAAGATCGTGATTGCAATGATGCCGGCGGCCAGGCCGGCTTTTGTGGGCTCGGCAATAATGCCTCCTGCCACGTATAAAGTTGAAAACAGATGGAAACGAACGGAAAATCGCTCTATCGTTTTTATTTTCATATTCTTAGACGGAAACAGGAACGGGAGCCGGACAACCGGAAACGGAATGTCACTAGATCTCGGCGTAGCGTCGACGCGCGCCGAGGTCAGGCGCCTCAGCGGTAAGTAAGGTCACGCCTGGGTCATGGGCTGGGCCAGCTGGGCCACAACCCAGCCCACTAGTCCAAGACTCGGCGCATTACAAAACCATGCTGAGTTACATAACTCGGCATGAACGGATAGTGAGCCGATGGCCCTAGCCCCACTCGCCACGGTGGATGTCGCGACTCGGGTCATCGGTGATGTGTCATTGCTCGGCGCGCTGACAGCGCGCTGAGCCACGTACCTTGGCATGCTGTCCTAACACGCCGAACTTTTGGCCTATTTTTAGTGAAAGTTTTGCCAAGTTGAGGCTCTAAACACACCCTTTGTAGAAAGGATCAATGTGCCCTGAACTGTCTAGCGTGGAATACGTTGTTTGTCAGAACCACTCTCCAGAAGGGTTGTTTGAGACAATTGAGCCATTTTTTTATGAACGTGAATCTATTTATTTTTTCCTCTTCAGCAACGCTCGACGGGCTGGGCTATACCTACGGCGGCCCAAAGCGTTGCATCTCAAGGGCGACCCAGAAAAAGAAAGGAGACGCCGGCATCGAAACAATAGACCAGAATGGCCGCTGTACTTGTACCGCCTCGATTTGTTGAGCGTGTTGTTCTCTTGACAAAAGAGATGGAAGCCACATGGCAGGCGTGTCAAATGACACACGCAACGCACGAGGAGCGGGAGCGCCCCTTAGGGGGTGTCTCGTGTCGCGGTGGCACTATGTGCACGGCATGTTGCACATAGCAAATACAACCTCTTTGATAGTTAAAAATGAGTGTGCCATTGCTAAGTTAGCAAGCATGTGACATATGTGCTTAGCAATAATAAATTTTATTCTTTTTTTCTAGATCACGTAAAAGATTTGCACGTAAAGTTAAAAAAAATTGCACATATTTGCATTAAGAGAGAGAGTTTGAAGTCGAGCAAGCATGTGCTCCTGTTAGCTGATCAAGGAGGCCTAAGATCCTCGATTGGCGGCATTTGCTTCAACATCATGGAGATTGGTACGAGTTTTAGTGATTTTCGTGTTGCGTGGGTGTGTAGAGAAGCCAACTCAGTGACACATTGTTGTGCTTGTATGGTGTCCGTCACTGAGCGCTCTCATTTTTGGCTTGACTATTTCCCAGAGTGGCTAACGGGATTAGCAAGCGCCGATTGAGATTGGTAGGAATTTTAGTGATTTTCGTGTTGCGTGGGTGTGTAGAGAAGCCAACTTAGTGGCACACTGTTGTGCTTGTATGGTGTCCGTCACTGAGCGCTCTCATTTTTGGCTTGACTATTTCCCAGAGTGGCTAACGGGATTAGCAAGTGCCGATTGTAATCCTACCATTGATTAATGAAACTCCGTGATGCTCAAAAAAAAAAAAAAAAAAACCCGCGCATCCCAGCCGGATTCACTACTAGCCTATTACTCGTTGAAGTAGACGCCCTAGGTGGTTGGCACCTGCCTGCACTCATTGCTCTGCTTGGTGTTTGATGACCGCCTTAGTGCTCCAACTTTGGTGTCAGCTCCACAGAAGCATTGTGCATTCCTCTTGTCTCAAGCGATGAGCGTGAGTGTGATCATTTTCTGTAGTTCCTCGTCCACTTCGAATGCTAGGCGTGCCACCAGTCTAGGATTGATGCGGCAGGGGGCTGTATATATTGCCTACCCAATGTTGATGTCATAGCTGCCTTGAATACAAACACTCCACTACGATATGGTCAATCGTCTCAGGCTCTTGGTCGCATAAAGAAGCAATTGGCATGTGCGTCCAGCCCATGTCTCCTTCTCCGGTCCGTTGTCCATTATCTCTAGCGAATCGCCACCTCAGCGGCGCCCAAGTCTCCCATACTATGGTGCTTTTTTATTCTTTTCAAAACCATGTACACACAATCTAAGACCCTTTGTGCGAGTTTGCATTCGGCAAGGAAGTTAGGAGAGCGCTGGACTCCCGGGCGACCTGTTTGGCTCTGATCAGGGCACAACAGCCACGCAATAATTGGCGAACTCTTGCTTCCCTAGCCGCATGATTCCTTAAGTTAGGTCAGCCTCGTTTGCATCGTCGGCTCGACGCAGGACGCCGTCACGGCACCACCGAGTTGGCGACAATCGTCGATCTGTCGGTCTTGATTCACGCACCCCAAACCGTCTCGAGTTCATTCCAACATCTACACACTGCGCGGAGAGTGAATAGAGAATATCTTGAACGAGCAATATGGATACTCCAGATGACTGGAGTTTTGTATAGTCAAATTGTTACCAGATTGCAGAAGCTAGTATATTAATTATTCCCTTTTCAAAAAAAAAATTGTTACGAGATAAACATTAATGAGTGTTGTGTATATGACGGTATTGATGCATTGCCACATTGGTAAGATGTGTTGCCCGGTATTTATGGGTAGTACAGTACACAATTTCATACGGAGGAACATGTACTCCCTCCGGGATGGTATTAGAAGTCGTTTAGGACAAATGACACGGTCTCCAAAACATAACTTTGACCTCTTATTATTACTAGGAAATATGCCCGTGCGTTGCAACGGGAGAAAAAAAAATATACTATTATGCTTAAAAACATTATAGATTTATAACATATGAAAAGAATGCTTGAGATTACCATCGAACTTTTTTATATACATCAATAATATTTGTAACATATATCCATCAGAAAAGGGATAATGAATGCGTTAGAGCTAAGAAAAGAGAATGCTTGTGGCAACAATTATTATCAGGAAATCTTCCATTATAACTTATGTCGATGTAGTAATGCAAGAATTTAATTCATGGCATACCTTCATAATTGATATATCCCATGACAACAAATTTTAAACCTTTGACAATAGGGCACTGACATTGCATTCTCACGTAAATGCAAAGCTAGCTAGCTAGGGACACTGTTGCCTGTTGGAGCAAAGCAGCAACATAAGGCGCAGACTGCGGTTGACTTATCCACTTTGCTGGGCGCTGGAGATTCTCCGTCGGGCAAGCCGCGGCCGGGGAAGACCGCCCGCCTGGGAGCCGACGACGAGGGAGCCGCAGCTGCGCGTCTAGCAATGGAGGGCAGACGCGCGTTAGAGAACAGCCGGAGCTCGTCGAAGCTGGCAAGCTGCGCGTCTCCCCTGCTCTCTCCTGCCTTCGAGGCCAGCGCGAGCAGCACGCGTCCGGAGTCGCGGAAGCGGCCGGGGCCTCCTCCCGGCGGCCGGACTGCGGAGGAGCAGGTGCAGCCCTCCTCGTGGCGGCTGCGTGATCTGCCCGGTGACAAGGATCCGGAGCTTCTTCCTGGCGTGTCGTGGGCGAGCGGACGCGCGGACGTTGGGTAGAAACAGTCCGCGAGCGAGTCCACGCGACGACGCCCCACGCGGCCACAGCCTTTGGCCTTCGTATAGTTCGGGTACGTACTACGTAGGAGTAATCACGTGAGATCGTGGGCCTACAGAGGAGATTGGTCTGTCGACCTGTTGGGCTGGCTCACAAACGTACGGGAAGGAGCCGAACACAGCAAGCAGACGGATTTTTGGTGGACAAGAAATTTTCTTTCTTTATTAGTAGGTATATAGATAAAAATATTTATGGAGATGTCATATATGTATACTTTTATCGAGGTATTTTTTTTTAAGACAAAATCTACTCATATAATTTTTATATTTACAAACTCAACAACTTAAAAGTTATTGAGGATTTATATTCCCGATGTTTGGCCAAAACCTTGCTCAAAAACGACTTCTTATCTGTCCCTGAGGAAGTACAGCGTCATGTGCCTATACTGTCTAGTATTTCCTCTGCATGCGCAGCAAAGGTGATCCTGATCAGTCAATAACAATGTTACAATTGTACAGATCCATCTGGCTCATGGATATTGGTATATAGCGTGGAATATGATGTTTGTCAACAACATAGATATTTTCTCCAATCTCCAGAAGAGTAATTATTTGTGAACAATTGAGCCAATTTTTATGAACGTGAATCCATTTTTTACCGTTCAGCAGCGCTCGACGGGCTGGGCTATACCTACAGCAGCCCAAACCCCAGAGCATAGTAAATCTTGAATGGGCCACACAAATTAAAGGAGACGCACTCAGGCATCAGGAAACAGACCAGGATCAATGTCCACCGTACTTGTCCCGCCTCGGTTACTTATGTGCACGGTTCTCCTGTCAAAAGAAACGAGAGCCACATGGGAGGCGTGTCAAACGACACACACAACGCACGAGGAGCGGGAGCGCCCCTTAGGGGTGTCTCGTGTCGCGGTGGCACAATGTGCTTGGTTACAAATTGCATAGCTTTAACCATCCAGGGTTTGCAGAGGTGTTAATGTTCATGTTGCTTGGCTATCAACTTATTCATGTTGTAGCCAAAATGTCAAACAATGCAATTATGCAAAACAACTTACTATTTCGGAAGTGAACACTGGTAGCCGCTACGATACATTTTCTCCTGGCAGTAACTCCATGCATTGCCTAGATGTTCAGTTGATGTTCCTAAAATTATGTGTTAGGGGAAGAGAATATCTTTTATTATCTTGCTTCCTTTATTTGTATATTTTTTTCTTTGTTCTCATGACAAGTTTTCTTTTGTGTGAAATTCGGAAGTGTGGCCGGAATGTTATTTCCATTATCTAAAAAAAAAAATGCTCGAATAGGCCTCACGCCATTATAATATCTGTACCTTACCTTTATGCTTTCACAATTATAGTTTGCGGGGAAATGGGATCCTTCTTTGTGTCAACTTTAACTGATGGGTTGTTTTCCTCTTTACAGATATGTCACACTATTGGGCCAGTTCACCAATTCAATTAGAAAAGGATCTACAAAGGAGGTGTGTCTAGCTTGTCGCTGCATTGGTTAGTATTCTTCTCCAAATATAGTCATTTTCGCTGCAGCAGAATATGTGATATGCTCATAATGGTCCTTTTTCCCTTCATTTTGTACCTGCACGGTTTACTGGCAATTACACTAGGTGCTGGAAGTAGTTTGCACACAATAATGGGCGAGTCGCATCCACAGCTCTTGAGAATCCTCCAAACTGGATGAAAAGTCTCCCCGCGTCGCCCCACGCGGCGACACGGAGGAAACCCCTAGCCCCCCCCCCCCCCCCGCTCGTCTCCGGCCGCCGCGGAAAGGGCCGGGCGCCGGCAAGGCCGCGCCCAGCCCGCCAGGACGGCGGCGGCGGGCCCGTTCCCCTCCCGGTGGTGTTGGCGGCGTGGACATCGGGGAAGCTTCGCCGTCCGCGGTCGCGTGGGGGCTCGGCGGGCTGTCTTCCCCTCGTCCGCGGCGGCGCCGACTGTGTGGCTGGGCGGGGGCAAGGTTTGGCGGCCGCGGGATCTTCCATGTCGGCGGCTCCCTCCTTTCCTCCCTCCACAGTGCCGGCGGGGCCTGGCCTGGGTCCGTCTGGGGGCTGGGCGGCGGATCCGGCGCCCCCCAAGTCGTGTCGGGGGGGGGCTGGTGGTGCCGGCCATGGTGGGTCTTCTGCTGCGATGGTAGGGGACTGGACTTCGGGGTCCGTGGTCTCGGTGTTGAGGCGGCAGCACCCACGGCCCGGTGCGCTTGCGCGTGGCCTCACGTCGGCTAGTGGTGGCCGGCTAAGTTGGCCCGGTGAGTGCTAGGCGGCGGCGGGGGCCTCCATGGGCTTCGGCGTGCAAGCGTGTGACACACGACGGCAAGTTGAGGCTTCGGTTCACGGGGGGGGCCGGAGGGGGTGGCGTCGTCGCAACTACGCGGTTGCCGCTGCGTGCGGTAGGCGCGTTGATGCCCCTCCGGATGGGGTCCCGTGGTGCGCACGGAAACAACGGCGGCGGCGACGACAACAAAGATTGCCCCCCGAGTTCTCGGCGACAAGATACTAGGGTTATCTTGGGCGAAAGCCTTGGCGACGGCGACACCCTTGGGCGTCGCTTCCCCTGTTGAGGGCGTCGTGCTCCCCCGATTCCTTTGGGCGAAAGCCCTGTCCATCTTGGACGAGCGGCGGTGGTGTTCCAACATCATCCCCTTCCTGAAGGCGTCGCTCCTTCGTCCAGGCCACGACGTCGTCTTCGGTTTGATGCCCTTCTTCTTCGCCGTCCGGTGCGTGGGAGGAGGGAGTTCGTGGCGCCGGTCGGAGCTGCTGCTGCGTTTAGGGGGACGTGGCTTGGCAACGATGACACAAGGCGAACCCCCTTTTCTTTGTCGACCGGTTCTGTGCGGAAATTGAGCAAGAACCGAGAGGGGCCGAGGTTCAGTTTGGAAGTCGGAGAGCCGGGCAACGATGACTGTTCCGGCCTTTCGCCCCGGGTTGGCTGTTTTTTGTTTTTCGTTTGGTCCGCCCGGGGGTCCGCCATGGGAAGTCGGAGTTGCGGGTTGCTTTGCAATCATGCTTGTCAACGATGACTCATGGCGGTTGGGTGCTCTTCCGCGTCGTGTGGATGGGTTGGCCTTTCGGTGCACTTGCACCATACTTGGCTACCCTTCTTGTAAATAAATTTCTATCGTCTTTAATTGAGCGGCGCAGAGCTCCCGCTTTTAGTCTCAAAGAAAAATTCTCCAAACTTGGCCTGATGCACCAAAGATGATCTCTGTATGTTGAAAATTTCTCTCCTTTTTTGTGTGTTTTCTATCAAATTTATTTGCACTTCGGTCTAGTGAAGTTAAACTGAATTATTTTAGGCACTTGAGTGCTTAGCAGTTGTCACATTTGTTGGTGCAACTGATCTTGCTGAAAACCCAGCTAAATTTGTTGGTGCAACTGATCTTGCTGAAACCCAGCTAACTCTGAAAGGCATCTGGGCTGTGATCCATCCAAAATCAGGATCAAATGTAAGGCTAACTGAACACCATTTTTTTTTGTATAGTAATAAAAAGAAACTATGGCATCCAGTTTATTCTAAGCTTAATTATTTTAGCTGTGGTTTACAGGTTGGCATTAACCAAAGCCTCCTTTGTTAGCAGCTGCTGTATCTGCATGGGCATTTCTTTTAACAACTGTTGGTTCATCTAGAAGAAATGCTGATTCTTGTAAAGAGTTAGTGAAAGCTCTCTCAATCACTATTCCCTGTTATATGTCAAATTGCTCATGAAACTATATGTTCTCTGTTATATGTCAAATTGCTCATGAAACTATATGTTCTGCATGTAGGCCAATTACATTTCTCTGTAGCCTTCTTGAAGCAGAGGACCGTGCTGTGGGGATTGCTGCAGGGGAAGCATTAGCTCTGTGTTTTGAGCTAAAACTGCTTGATGTTTCCTCTAGTGGTGAAGCTGAGGTCGACAGTGACACTAGAGAGGCCAGTGGTTCTAAACATGATTTTTTCTTGAATTGAAAGCAAAGATATCTGGTCTAGTCTATAGTCTCTCTATGGTGGCAGGGGGCAGAGTCATCTCAGATTTTATTAAGGTCTAGGTTTATTTCATTTCTTTTCTTGAATTCTCTTTCTCCAGAATGGTGAGTGCCCTGAAGAATCTCTACAAGACAAAAGCAGGGCCCAAGCTCGGGCCATCCATTGGGCCACGTCAGCGGGAATTTCTCGATCGTTGGATAGATATCGAACGCCGTGCAACAGGTTAGACCACAATACGCACGAGCCTTCTCCGTCGTCCCGTGCTTACGAACCGTCCTTATCTCTATTTCTTCCCCATTCCTTTACGGCTCTTCGCAATCTGTAAATTTGCTGCGCGCCTCCTCCTGCTTCGCCTCCATAGCTCGATCCCTCTCCATCTTCCGCCTCCCCAGGACAGCTGCACGTGCTCCAGTTCAATAGCTCGAAGCCTCGAACCCTCTCCCCATCCGCCTCCCAAAACCTGCTCCACGCCACCGCATCGAGGTCAGTCGGAGACGCCTCTGTGCGGCCCTGCCTGCTGCAGCTACGCAGGCCTCTGTGGCGTGCCCCCGCTGCTGGCTCGACACCGCTCAAGTCGCCGGTGCCACCGAAAGGGCCGAAGTCAAACAGGTACTACAATCCACCACCGACAAGACTCAGTATATTTTAGTAGAATTTGTTCTCCCAACAGCTTGCATCTAAGATATTCATTTTGTTTTATTTTTCCCACGTATTCTGAATTTTCAATATAGCTACTGACTGATTTTTGTTTATTCCATATTCATATATTCTATTGATAAAGATCCCATATATACATATATTCTATTGATACAGATCCCATATTCAAATATTGTATATTGATATATCCCATATTCATATATTCTATATTGATATATATCCCATATTTATAAATTCTATAGTGATATATATCCCATATTCAGATATTGTATTAATATTAAAATGGTCTATAGAAAAGGAAAAAATCAATGCAACCTACAAGTAACGCAAATCCAGATTGCAAAAAAAAAGAGAGAACAAAGACTGCAAAAAATACAAGAGAAGAAAAGGAAAAGAAATGATCAAAATAGCTATGACATGCAAGTAGCACTCAAACGGCATTGCTTAGACACAGAACTCAGTCATGCTTATTTGTCCTCTTCTCATGGCATGGTATCATTCACATCAGAATATATTGAGCATCTTAAGCAAACCTATCCTGAGAGATCATACTTGGGTGTACCAGAATACAATTGCAAATATTGCAATGCAATATTTTGGTTTCATGAACAAAATCGTAAAGACACAAGAAAAAGAAAAGAAATAATGTACTCAAACTGCTGTAGATATGGACAAATAAAAATACCACCATTTAAAGAACCACCACTATTTCTTTCAAGATTATTTACTAATAGAGAGGAGCCTTTATCTAAGCATTTTTTACAGAAAATAAGGCAATATAATAGTTTATTTTCATTTACATCAATGGGTGGCAATATCGATAACAACATAAACAAAGGTGAAGGTCCTTATGTATTTCGTATAAACGGTCAAATACACCATCGGATAGGATCTTTACTCCCTAAACCAGATAATATACCAAAGTTTGCTGAGTTATATATCTTTGACACAAAAAATGAGATTGAAAATAGGATACGAGCTTTAACTAGAGAATATCCAGAGGAGAATGATATGAATCCTTTAATAGTACAAGGACTTAGAGAAATGCTCGACCATCACAATCCATTAGTAAAAACATTTCGCCGTGCCCGTGACCTCCTTGAAGAACACAAAGGAATAGACATAAGCATTCATATCATAGGAGCAAATAAAGGTGATCCAATACAATATGAAATGCCAAATACAGAGGAACTAGCAATGCTAGTAGTCGGTGAATTAAACCTAGAAAATTACAAACGAGATATCATTGTTAATAACAAAAGTAGAGGCCTCCAACGTATATCTATATTCCATCCAGCATATATGCCATTACAATACCCTTTACTATTTCCATATGGAGAAAGGGGTTTTCAACTAGGTATTCCTTACCATACAGGAAAAACTAATACTAATACCAAAAGAAAAAGAACCAGAGTTACATTGCATGAATTTTATAATATCATATGCATTTTAGGCCAAATCAACCAAACCCTTACCTATGCTATGGAAGGTTATCAAAACAAGCAATAGTAGATGCACGTGCGATGGAAGATGAAGATAGACTAATGTATGTTGCTAGAAACCAAGACAAACTAAGAGTTGAATATCTACAAGGCATATTCGATGCAGTAGAGAAAGGATTTAGTCAAAGAAATCAAATAGGAAAAGAGTATTGCTGCCATCAAGCCATACTGGATCAAGGCGTTATATGATACAAAATTATCATGATGGCATAGCAATCTGTCGTGTATATGGACCTCCAGATCTGTTTATAACATTTACATGTAATCCCAAATGGCCGGAAATAACCACAACCATTTTGAAAGGTGAATACCCTAAAGATAGACCTGACATAATAGTTCGTGTATTCCATATGAAACTACAACAATTACTCCAAGATAAACGATCAGGTACAATTTTTGCTCCTATATTAGCCATTTTATATTCAATAGAGTTTCAAAAAAAGAGGATTGCCACATGTTCATATTTTAGTTTGGCTAGATAAAAGTCAAAAAGACATAACACCTGCAGTAATAGACTCATGGATTTCTGCTGAAATACCAAACCCAAGCGAAGATCCTTTAGGTTATGTTCTTGTATCTGAACATATGATGCATGGACCATGTGGCGAAAAAAACCAAAATTGTCCATGCATGAAGAAAGGAAAATGCTCAAAATATTATCCAAAAGAATTCCAAGAAGAAACTAATTTTACTGAAAATGGATTTACTCTATACAAGCGCCGAGATACACAAAAATATACATACATAGAGAGAATCACAACTTAGATAACAAATGGGTTGTGCCATATAATTTATCCATCCTCAAGAAATATCAAGCACATATAAATGTTGAATATGTAAATAAGAGTAAACTCTTAAAATATCTATGCAAATATGTTAACAAAGGACCAGATAAAGCAAAGATTATCTTTGAACGTATAAGAAAATGTGAAGATCCACCTACAAACGAAGAAACCAACGATATAGATGAAATAAAATAATATCTAGACTGTAGATATCTATGTGAGCAAGATGCGCTATGGAGACTTTTTGGCTTTGATATACATTATCATTGGCCTCCAGTTGAGAGATTACCTGTTCATCTACCTTTAATGAACACAGTGAAACTTACTAAAAATACAAAACTGCGAAGTATTATTGAAGATCCTAAAAATAGAAAAACAATGCTTACAGAATGGTTTGAAGCTAACAAGACTTATCAAGAAGCTAGAGACCTTACATATTGTGAATTCCCTCAATATTGGAGATGGGATAAACTGAATAAAAAATGGATTAAACGAAAACATGGATTTCAAATAGGGACGTATATATTATGTAAACCCAATAGAAGGAGAACGTCTTTATCTTCGTATGTTACTAATGATTGTCAAAGGAGCAAAATATTACAAGGATATAAGAACATACAATGGTATTGTATACGAAACTTTTAAAGAAGCATGTGCTGCACGTGGCTTATTAAACGATGACAATGAATGGTACAAAACATTTGACGAAGCTATAAATTGGGCAACAGCTTCACAATTACGATACTTATTCACAACGATACTAGTATATTGCAATTTGCAAGACGAAAAGAAAATTTTATGACACAAATTGGAGGAAAATGATTGATGACATTGAGAAAAATCTAATTTTGAGGTACTATCCAATAAAATATTCCCCACAGATACAGAATTACAAGATCTATTACCGGGAGAAATAGAAGAAATTTTGACAAAAAAATGGGACTACAATAAACAACTATAAACTACCTAAAAAAATCAATGCAATGTATATCAACAAAGAACAATATACTTATTCAAGAAGAATTGAATTATAATGTAAACACTTTAGAAGAAGAAGCAAATACTTTGTACCTACAATTAAACAAGGAACAAAAACATGCTTTCCACTGCATAGTCAATAGTGTTTTAAGTAAAGAACCAAATTTCTTTTTCATATCCGGGCATGGAGGAACTGGCAAAACATTTTTGTGGAAAACAATCATCTCATATCTAAGAGCACAAAGAAAAATTGTTCTAACAGTTGCTTCATCAGCTGTCGCTTCTTTGTTGCTCCCAAGTGGACGCACTACCCACTCAAGATTTCGAATTCCAATTGACATAGATGAATTATCAATATGCGATATAAAACGTGGCACAAAACTTGCTGAACTACTTACAGAAACTGCTGCGATTATATGGGATGAAGCGTTGATGACAAATCAACAATGCTTTGAAGCTCTTGATAGATCATTACGAGATATACTATCTGAAAATAATAATAAAAAGCTTCTCAGTTACCTTTTGGAGGAAAAGTAGTTGTTCTTGGTGGAGATCCAAAACAGATATTACCTGTTATTGAAAATGCATCAAAGTCGCAAATCATAAGCACTTCATTAGTTAAATCATATCTTTGGAACCATGTCAAGAGATTATATCTACATCAAAATATGCGTTTACAAAAATAGAAACACATACTTTAGAATATACAGAATTAAACGATTTCAACAATTGGATACTTGGCACTGGAAATGGAACTATTACACATGGATACAATATTGACGGAGACTCAGATCCAGACTCCATTATAGTTGAAGTGCCAGAGGATTTACTGATAAATACAACAGGGAACAAAATTGAAGCTTTAATTCAATCTACATATCCAGATTTCGAAACAAAGTTTAACCAACCTGAATATCTCAAGGATAGAGCAATTCTAGCAACAACAAATGAGATTGTTGATGAAATCAATGATTGCATGCTTAACCTAGTACCATCCATGGAAAAGGAATATTTAAGTGCAGATACTATATCAAAATGTACTGACACTTGTAATGATGCTAATATATTTACCCTACCAATACCTCAATACTCTAAATGCAAATAATTTTCCATGTCATAGATTGAGACTCAAAGCCGGTGTTCCTATAATGCTCTTGAGAAATCTTAATCAAAGTATAGGCCTATGTAATGGAACAAGATTGATAATTACTAATTTAGGAGACAATGTTATAGAAGCTAAGATAATAACAGGGACACATAGTGGGCAAACAACATATATACCTAGAATAAATTTAACAACACGAGGAAATCGCTGGCCGTTTACCTTATGTCGACGCCAATTCCCCATAAAAGTTTGTTATTCTATGACTATAAATAAAAGCCAAGGACAAACTTTATCAAACGTAGGAGTATACTTAAAAAAACCAGTATTTACACATGGGCAACTATATGTCGCAATATCATGAGTGAGAAGTAGAAATGGTTTGAAAATATTGATAGAAAATCCAGATGGAACATGTGGAAAAATCACTAAGAATATTGTATATAAGGAAATACTACAAATGGTTTAATCTGACTTTGTTAATATTGAAGCACACTACACTTAAAACTTTACTATGATGATCCTATAATTTTATTTTATAATCATGAGTCAATGTTTATTTTTATTTGAAGATATGTAAAGCCTAAGTACAGATATAACAATTCCAGATGGATCTCTCTCAATTTCATGTGTGAATATCTCAACTAAGGAGTTTTAATCCCTGCGTACAAGGATATGTGCAAATGTGCAAATACATCAATCAAAAAGGTATGACTTGCTCAGACAAATTTTTCCAGGGTCATCTATGTGTTTTGTACCCAACCAACAGATATAGTTTATTGCTAATTGATTCAAATATTTCTGCAGGATAAGGAACACACTTACAGGAGTTGGGAGCATCAGGTATTCCCATTAGCAGGTGTCTATAGAAGTTTCTCTTACACTATTCCTCTATACGTACCATTGTTCTTTTCATGGACAATGTTGTTCATCACGTGTTAGAATAATTGTTTATGATGGCGGTGGCGCCCGAGGGCGCCACTTTCCTCCTTTGAGGCGCCGTCTTTTCTTCAAGTGGATCTCTACGGGTGAAAACCAACACCGATTGGGTGGGCGGCGATGGCGTCCTTGGATGGCATTTTCTCGTTGGAGATGTCGTTTGTGGAAGATCCCTTGGTAAGGTGGCGGTTCATCGCACACGCTTCACGAGGCCTTATCTTTGTTGCCGGGGATCCGAAGTCTCCAATGGTGGATGAGTTATCGTTTTTTTTTTTTTTTTAAGGTGCACCAGTGTTTTCGGGTGACTTTGTTTAACCTGTAATTCAGTTGTAATTTTGTTGGTCTGATGCATCTTCGGATGACTGAAGCCGGAAATATATTTTCCTTTATCTAAAAAAAAACGTGTTAGAATAATTTTAAAGAATGTTGTTTCTTCAATTATAACAATTGTATTTCTATGTACTGATCCATCTATTTCGTCTTCTAGAGGTAAGAGACAACTCTGCAGCAACCAATGCTATGAACCACTGCTATTTGGTGAAAGGTATAGTAGTTTACTGAAATCATCGGTGAAATTGGAGCCCTAAATTTTAGCAGAGTCTATGTGTTAAGTGTTAAACCATTCATCTCTTTATTCTTATGACCGGTGCTGGGATCAATGCTATCCATCAGAATCCTTCCAGCTTTGGCCGTTCTTAAACTGTTAGTGAACTGCGCTGTTTCTCTTTCACTGTACATTGATGTATTGCCATATAAAATTCTTTTACCCATTTGATCCTCTGGGATAACACCTTTGGCTAACTCAGTCAAATTACTAACCAAAATTGAACAAGAAAAAATTTGAGGATTTGCAAAGAGTTATATCTAGGCTAAACATTTGAGTTCTCTACTCAGCTTCTGGATACATAAAGACGGACATCGGCCGGCGCGGCAACGCCGCGCCATTTTTTCTAGTCACTTAGGATTGCAGGGAAGAATCACTTAGGATATGTTGTTTCTGAACAATTGAGCCCTTTTTTTTCCTTCAGCAACGTGTGACGGGCTAAGCTATACCAACAGCGGCCCAAACTCCAAAGCATTGTAAATCTTGAATGGGCCACAAAAATTAGAGACGTACTCCGGCATCAGGAAACAGACCAGGATCAATGTCCGCCGTACTTGTCCCGCCTCGGCTACTTATGTGCACGGTTCTCTTGTCAAAAGAAACGAGATCTACATGGGAGCCGTGTCAAACGACACACACAACACACGAGGAGCGGGAGCGCCCCTTAGGGGGTGTCTCGTGTCGCGGTGGCACAACGTGCACGGCATGTTGCACATAGCGATTACAATCTCTTTAACGACTAAAATGAGCGTGCCATTGCTAAGTTGAGCAAGCATGTGACATATGTGCTTAGCAATTTTTTTTAGTTTTTTGAAACCATATTATACACAATCAAATTTTCTGACTTTGGAAACCATATACACAATCTAATTCTCCTTGCGTGAGTTTGCATTCAGCAGGTCATATATATAGCCGCACACTATGGGTCTGTTTGGTTACCAAGGGATTATGGACTAATTTTTAGTCACATTTAGTCCCTAAATTACCAAACATGAGGGGACTAATTTTTCGTCTCATTTAGTCCCTATTTCAATAGACTCTTGGAAGGGGCTGCAGACGAATTTTTAGTCTCATGTAGTCTCTGATCTATAAAACCAAGCAGGGATTAATTTAGTAGTAGCAACTCTTGTTCGATCCTCTAGCTGCACTATATGATTCCTTGCTTCAGTCCCGCCAGCCTCAACTTGCCCCGGCCGCCGCCCGGTCCTTGCCGATTATATGGTTGTCCCTCGCGCGATCCATCCCATCTCATCTACTCCCTCCGTCCCAAAAAAAAACGATGTTATGGGAAGTGTCTTGGTCAAACTTTCTCAACTTTTGACTAAGTTTGTAGAAAAATATGTGCATCATTTAATTTTCAAATAAATTTGTTAAAAACTAGACTTAAAGACTTTTTTCGATGATACTAATTACTTAGCATAAATATTTATAGTATTTTAATATATAATTACCGTTATTTTAAAAACGTTAACTTCCGAAAAACGAGAATGACATTTATTTTTCCGAGAATGACATTTATTTTGGGATCGAGGGTGTGCTCGCCCTCACAAGGAAAAGTGTGTGGTCGCATTCAATGATCCAAGGCTAGCGCGGCCACCCTGGCCGGATGCACTTGCTTAACTTGTTAGCTGGGCTAGGTAGGTTGGGTTGTGTCACTGTGTATGTACTGTGAGAGATTTTTCATCCACACTAATAAAAAGGCTATCGATGCTTTCGTTCTTGTCCTGAGCGTTTTATCTTCTCCGATCCATCATAGTTTTTCTATATCTCCTCCGTTCTTTGGAACAACAGATTAATTAGATGATGAAACCAGCTAGCTAGTTGCAACAAGATCGCGGTTGCAATGATGCCGGCTTTTGTGGGCTCGGCAATAATGCCTCGTGCCACGCCCCACACGGCCACACACCACACTCGTGCTTTTGCGGTAGTGGAGGGGGGAGAGTCTGCAGCGGAGGCCGACTGGTCGTACCCTCGTGTACCTCCGTCCGTCCGTCCGTGCGCAGGCTACCGTGATACTCGTGGAGAAGAGCTAGATGATCACAGCTTCTGCTTAGTCATGTCGTGCTCGTACGGCACAGGATTCCTTGATACAGTACTACCGTGTGACTGTTCAGGTGTCAACTGAGAATACAGTAGTAGCTAGCTAGCAAGCACTAATTCCGTTGCCTTTTTTCATAGGCAGGCAGATCTAGAGAGATATGCTAACCACACTTGCTGCAAGTTTCTCCATAAACCTCTTTGAAGCAACCAGAATTTGCATGTGTACTACGGGTTAATTTTAGTACGCACCGAGAGCCGACTTGTCAACACCCATACACGTGTGCCACATGGTTTTGTAAAATATCAAACATTTTATCCCTAAAATCTTGAGGGCCAGACGTAGTCGATCATAGCCATTTGTTATTTAACTTTGTAAAATAGCAAGTCTGTTGTGGAACTCTTTATTTTTAACAAGTTTTCTATTTTTACAAAATGACTAAATAATAAAATTTAGCATTAAATCTAGCCACGTTGTTGGAGTTGCTCTTATTTATATAGGGGATGTTTGGAACTGCTCCGCTTCACAATATTTAAGTTTTGTTTTAGTGTTTTTAGCCAAACGGTTTCAGCTCCATGCACCCTATTTGAGAAAAAATGGTGAACATGTGAGATCAGCTAAAAGAGGTGCTCTACAAAAACCTCAAGTTTGTAGAGCTACTCCATGGTAGAATTTCTAAAGCAGAGTTTATGGAGCAGTCCTAAACACCCAGATAGTCAAAAACTTATTATTGACTGTCATTTTTTTTTACGAAAACTATGTCAAATTTGCATATCTATAAACTACACTTATAGTGTTTTTTACTGCAACCACCGCTATGCCAAATATGTAAGCTATTACACTTTTAGCTTTTTCCTGCAAATCACAGACAAATTTAGACACTCACATACATGCATATGCACACTAACTTATATGAATCCATGTGCACACACTCTTCTCTATGAGTACTAAAAGACTAAATCGGCATATCTCAAGATTAGTGAGTTCCCCTACATATTAACTACCTTGGATCGGAAAGAATAGCGTCACCACTCCTAAAATAATTTCATAAAAATACAAGTGTTCATATCAAGTCAAAGATTTAAACCCGTATATATTGACATGTTTTATCAGAACCAACTGAATTATTATTATCTAATTCTATATTCTATTAGCTAGCTTTGTTACTTAATTTTGCTCTCTTCTCTTGAAAAAGTAAAGAAAAAATACTAATAATAAAGTATCTCAATTATATATCAATGGGCCTGAGATAGTGCCGAAGCCTCCTCCCAATACCGAGATAGGCACGGTTTGGTTTCAATGAGACTAGAGATTAAATTTTAGTCTCATTTAGTCCCTAAATTACCAAATAAGGAGGACCAAAGACTATTTTTTAGTCTCATTTAGTCACTACTCTAATAGACTCTTCAGAGGGGCTAGCGACTCATTTTTAGTCCATATTAGTCTCTAGTCCCTCGTCCCCCTGAACCAAACAGCCTCTAAGTGGTCAATTAATTATAATAAAGTGCACCATGGTGGGCTAGCTAGCTATATGAGAAAATGATGTGCATAGGATTTTCCCTAGATTTAACCCACTTCCTTTCCTTGGGCAGAAAGAAAGAAAGAAGCCTCGATCCTCCCTAGTATTAGCCGGTAGAGCTTAGTCTTTTAGCCGTTGAAAAATCGCCATCAATCAAGAAAAAGATGGGCACTACATTAGCCCAAGCAAAGAGCCGGTCCAAAATTCGAATAGCTTTTACGATTCCACCAAGGTATAGTGAGTGTATAGCACGCACGATCTAGCCACGCCATCATAAACATGCCGTACGTACGAACATCTGGCGCGGTGTTCCTACAAAGTTTTATGCAGAAAATAAAATATAGGAGTAAAAAACATTAGCACTTATAAATTAATAATAAGCAAGCTCATCCGCAGCCTATCTGCATCGAGGATGGATTAATCGAATCGATCGATCAGGTGCAACAAAATTCGTAGTCCAGCGAAAGATAAGGTTCGGCGGACGGATGGCGGACGCCGCTAAACGTCAGTGCGCGCACCGCTCCACGGCACCACACCAGCCACAGCACCTAGTAGCACCCAGCCGCCACCGCCCACCAGCCGATGGGAAGATCGCCTTCGCCGTGTCACATCGATCCGCGCGGTGGCCCGAAGCCGATCGAGCGGATGCGATTGCGATGCCGATGCGCCCCTGGTTGCCTCCAGGCGGAACGCAGAATGAACGCAACTGCAGCAGCTAGCGCTGAGGGGAATGACAGCGGCGACAGAAAAGGACGAGTAGATGCCCTCGCAAGTTGCGGCCGGGCTCGATCAAAATATTCCCAAGGGGCAAAAAGGCTGCGTGCAGGCCTTGAAAAATTCTCGGGAAATCGATCGGATCGAGTCATCGAGAGGGTTTACGTGCAAGAAACAACCACCTCCGGCGGCCAAGAGGGCATAGAAATATGCAGGGATGTAAAAGAAAGCCGCAAAAGTTGGAGGTGATCGAGGGCTTTGCTCTGCTTACCTGCTTTAGATTCAATGCATCCAGGAGTTAGGATGAGGCCATTATTGAATTGTTGGGAGCAACTATTATAAGTAGAGCCTGATTGTCCAACTTTTCCTAATTTCCTTTGAGCTTGTGGTTGTGGGGGCACATAATTTCATCAGTAGGAGTATACTATAGCGAATGTGTTCCTAAAGTTGCAACGGCACCCAATACGAATTGAACTCCATATTATTGATAAATGCGAGCTGTTCTAACTCGTATAAACACGGGTTACAGTATAATTCTAGATACATAAGAGATATGTCGGGCGCGACCCAACACGTATCGAAACCAGACTCTGCATCCATCATCAAGACTCACGTATCATCCATCCATCATCGCTAGACACTGAAGTTAGCATAGCTTTGAGAAATAAAAAAGAAGCAGAGGAAAGAAACTCTCCATTGTTCGCGTAGTTGGAGGGAGGTGAGGCCAAAATGAGGGAGCTTTTTAATTTGTAGAGCTTTTAATTAATCGTGTAGTTAGAGGAAAGAAACTCTCCATTGTTAGTCCGAAAATAAAATTTGTAGAGATTTTAATTTTGAGCAACTTTCATGTTGCAAGTATTTGAATTTTCATGTTTTGAGTAATTTTGAAAAACAAAAATAGAAAAAGGGCATGTGCGGTCAGCAGGTTGTCAACCTGCTTTTAGATAGAATCTGGGTGAACCCAAACAATGGTAATGAACCTAAAATGCACTTTTAAAGGTAATGGATCTAGATAACACAGGAAAAAAAGGTAATGGATCTATGGTGCATTTTTCTCTAGATATATTAACCTAATTATATCAAACATAGAGGATATAGATATAGATATAGATATAGATATAGATATATAGATAAATGACTTTATTAGAGATACTTAGCTTGCATCTTGAATGTCACTATATTATCATATAAGTTTTGGTCAAATTTGAGATGCTTTGAGTCTTCAAAAATCTTGGAATGACTTACAATTTGAGATGAAGTTTATAACACTATACATAGGAGTCAAACTAAAACAAACCCATCATTGTTCTTCTAGAATGCTAGCTAGACATCCTCTTTTTTTTTTTTTTTTTTTTTTTTGGCAGAAGAAGACATATCTATCTTTTGAGTTATTACAGGCTAACGGTGACTAGGAGGAGATTGTAAATCTATATATGGTCTCTTCTTACATCTTAGGCAAGCTGTGAAAACAACACGCTACAACAATGAAGTGAAGGTAAATAAACTAGTGTTATTAGAGTAGAGCATCCAAATGTTTAACTGCGATTGCCAATATAAATAATAATTAGATTAGATTGTATACTCCAGCTTACACAGGTCGATCGATAACATTGAGCCAGAGGCATCCAGGTGGCAGTACCAAGCGCGCGCACACACAGAGCTTATTTTGTTTGGATAATAACATCACAAGGTAGTAGTAAAATTGAAAAAAAAAAAGAGCTGGTGTCCCCTCGATCCCCGGCCCTTAGGTAGCGCCGGAGGAATGATATTTACCATGCGCAGCTGCAGGCACGCAGATAAGATTTACACATACATTACAGCTCGTTTCACCTCGCAACAAGGAGGTCGAGGCAAAAGATTACAGCTCTCTTTGCCATGTGTCGATCGATCGATCGACCACCCGGCATCTGATGAGAGGGAAGGAGGGGAAAAACTAATCCATGCGCAGGAAGTTTCCTTGTAAATAAACCCCGGCCGCACCAGAAGAGAAGAGAAGAGGATCGGAGAGTGCGTCGCGATCAGCGGGCATTTGGGGGCGAATCCGCAAGGGTCCACGGCACGCTGAGTCAGACGCACCGGGGCTGGCCCGACACGCGAATCCACAGCACCCCCACCCGTCTCTGTCCGCACCCCCGCCGCGGTCCCATTCAGCTAATCGTGGGGGGGGTAGAAGCGGCAAACCGCCCACCAAACCACGCGACGACGGACGTGCGGCGCGGCGCCCCGGAACGCCCCGCACCACCGCAGGGGCCAGTCACAGGCAGGATGGATGCGATCCGACGGCCCGCGGGTGCCCGACCGGCCGCGGAGACACGGAGCCGCCCCCGCGCACCCCAGGACTCTGGAACTTCCTCGCATCGCACGACAACACACACACACACACCTCCCCCGGTCACCGCACCACACCACCTGGCGGGCCCGGCCTCTGACCCTGGTCCAACCCTCTGGTTACCTAACCAACCCTGGTTCGTTGCTCCACCTCCCTTCTCTCGCAGCCTATGCCTGCCTATATATCTCCTTCCCCGGCAGCGAACCTGCCGTTCTCTTCGTTCCGGAGCTTCTTCCTTCTAGCCTAGTATAGTTACTAGTAGGAGCACTAGCTATAGCTAGGAGGAGACTGCTTTAGCGGCGGCGAGTGTATGAGCTTGGTAGTGCCAAGATCAGAAGCCGGTGGGACGACGACGGTAGCAGCAGTAGTAGTAGGATGAGCTGCAACGGGTGCCGGGTGCTGCGCAAGGGCTGCAGCGAGGCCTGCGTGCTGCGCCCCTGTCTCCAGTGGATCGACGCCGCCGAAGCGCAGGGCCACGCCACCGTCTTCGTCGCCAAGTTCTTCGGCCGCGCCGGCCTCCTCTCCTTCATCTCCGCTGTCCCGGACGCGCACCGCCCTGGTATATATACATGCTTCCTTCCGTTCCCGCCGTCGTCCATGTCGAACCCCTTTCATGAGCTACCTGCTTATCAGTCTCTCTTGTTCATGGAACCGCAAGCAGCCTTGTTCCAGTCGCTGCTGTACGAGGCGGCAGGGCGGACCATCAACCCGGTGCACGGCGCGGTGGGGCTGCTAGGCACCGGCAACTGGCACCTGTGCCAGGCCGCCGTCGACACGGTGCTGCGAGGCGGCGCCATCGGCCCGCTACCGGAGCTCGGCATCACCGGGTCCGGGAGCGGCGACCTCTACGGTCCACCACCACCCGCCGGCGGTCACGCCGGCAACAACAAGCGCGCCGGCGGCTGGTCCACCTTCTCCACGGCGAAGCGGGTGCGGAAGTCCGCCGCCGTCGCTGGGACGGGCGGGGGACTGGCGGCAGCTGCTGGGCGGCGCCGCCGCTCGCGGAGGTGGAGGCGGAGGCGTCGTGCGACCTAGGGCTGTGCTTACTCGGCCCCGGGTCCCCGCCGGCTGCGGGGGATAGGAGGGCTCTCCTCCTGCGGCCGGGCACGCCGTCCATCAGCTCCGATGACTCCGTCACCACCACCACGACCGCCGGTGGCGGCGACAGGGAGCCGGTGCTGCTCAACCTTTTTGCCTGATCTATCGAGCTAGGCCGCCGATCGACGACGTCCGTTTTATGTCGATCAGGACGATCTAGCCGCCCTTCCCGGCGGCCAGGTGTACGTCTTCTCTCGTCGTCGCCGGCGACGGCAACGGCAACGGCAAGGCCATTTTTCTTCGTTTTTCTGGCTGTGCGTCGGCCTTAGATTTTGTTGTGTAGTAGCAGTAGTAGAAAAGAAACTACTAGTAGCAGCAGCAGCCGGCCTGGAAGCCCCCGTTTGCGTGTGGGCGAGATGAGCGCCGGTGCCGGTGGCCACCCCCCTCCACCACCAAGTTAACTATTTTTTCTTTCCTTGAACAATTATATAAATATTGAACAATTATATAAATATAAATAAATATATTTAGTGCTACTAAAGTGAGCTCCATTTTTCATGCATCTCCATCTCATCCCATCTTAAAGAAAGCTTCGGTGGGGGAGTATAATTGGTTCTGCGCCTGCTCTGCATCTGCATGTGTGTGTGGTTTACTGTTGTGATCGACATGATAATTGGTGATGACGTGACAACGTTAGGCCGCCGTTACGACAAACGGACAGTGACGTACGAGTGTTCACGGACGTTAGGGTTAGGCCCTGCATGTCTATTTTCTATGCAGCAGATGGTGATTGGTTTGGTGACGACGGACTGCTCGACCCGACCGACCCGACCCGACCCGACCCAATCCAACCGTGTTCTTGAGAATTCTTTCTCGATGCGTTTTAGCGCCGAGGCAAAACAGGGTAAACGGACGTTCTCTTTGGAGCGAGCACGGTTCCCCCGACCGACCCGACCGCGGGTACGGAGTTGACGGGGGGATCAACGCGGCGGCCGGTCGTCCGCCGCGCCATTGGTTGGAGCCCGTGCCCTGACGAGTGACGAGGAAAGAGAGAGATCGTACGACGGGCAGTGGCCGACATGCATGGATGCTCCAAAGTTGATCCTCGGGGTTTTGTACCGATCGTACAAGGACAAAAGCGGGCACGTCACACGATGCACCATCATCTGTGTGTCACCGTGTGACAATGGACTCGGGAGGCACCGGCGTGGGGAGAACGGCGCTTGGATTATTCCACGTTTAAATTTAAAATAATAGTATATAAGTTAGTAGGAGTATTTATAATAACAAGATGTCGAGAATTCTATAAGGACACTTTTTTAGACAGATGTAGTATGCAATTGAAACGTGTGGAGTAGTAATAACTCATCTCGAATAGTACACTTGAATCATCAACGTTATTGTATTTGAGTATTTTTGTTACTATTACCTAAAGCAAAGCATAGTATGAGCTACCTACGAATACACTTGAATGAAGATACTCCGTAAATAGTAGGAGTACATGAGTATAGACGTTGATGTACTAAGTCAATGCCCCGTGGGAGCTTTGGAAACTAAGAAATTTTATCTGTTTTCAGAAAGGGTTGTGGCTGGACATAAGGAACCTTCTCTTCAGTGTTGTGGCGCTCCTTCACACCTGGATGATCTTGTGCCCGAAGGTGAAAGAGAAGAATAAGCAGCAAGATTGGTGAAACTCAAGTCGCTGGCAGCAAGACCTGCGAGGATCTGTGGGTTGAACCAAGTGGAAGATAAGTGGGACAAATACATGTTCTCTCATGCGCTGGAGTGGAGTGAATTGAGCTTGCCAATGGAGGTGGTAAAGAAGTTGTCTGATGAAGATACAGGACTCTTGTTAGGGAGGCGCTGGATGAACCTGATGCCGAAGAATAGCGAGACTGATCGTGCTGCGTTTTCTGTTGAGCCGTCATGGTGTTGTTTATTGTTTGTTGAGAGTGTGAGAACTTGAGAATGTTTGCATAAACAGGTGTAACCCATCTCAGCACTCCCCTCTGGAAGCCACCCGAACCCGGTCATGGCTTTTAAGCCTTCAAATAAGGCCGGGGCCTAGCAACCCCCTTTCTCTAAAAAAAAAAACCGATGGCAGTTCCTTTCAAGAAGTTCCAGCAAACCCAGAGGGAGGCAAGCAAGATGCAAGCCGCGATCAAAGTCACAATTCTGGTTATTGCTTGTTATGTGACCAATCCGAGGCCTAATCTTTTACCCTACGAATTTGGCACCAAACCGGGACATTTCATAGGGCCACGTCACTAGCTCATCCTATACCGTCAAATTCCAAACCAACGGTCTTGGGCAGTGCAACGTGGCTGTACGAAGGCCCAATTCCAAAGCCATCGCGATTTCGTGAAGCGTTCCCCACCGTCGCCATCTTCTTCTCCAAGCCGCCGCATCCTCCTCGTCCTCCCCTACTTCCTCGCGTGGTTGCCGCCGCCGTGGCGCATGCTGTTGTAGCAGGGTAGCGGGCGTGGCAGAAGAAGACCAGTCGCCGCCGATTAGCGGCCATCCCAGGGACAACGCGAGCCCCAGCGCCACTCACAGGCCAGTCAGTCGCACCAGCCATCTCCGCCTTGGGTACCTGCGCGCTGCGCCGTCCCAACGCCACTGCACCGCGCTCCCCACCCCTCAGCCTGTAGCGTCGCACAGCATCCAGACATCCTCGCGCTCGAGCAGGAACAAGCCGGCCTGTCATGAGCAGGATCGATCTGGACGCCGGCCTGCCAGGACCGACCCGGAGTAAATGGAAACACCAATAACGGACCAAATACATGTATCTGTGCATTTCATTTACATTCGTAGCATATACTTCAATGCGTAGCCCATCAAGCAGCAGGTGAATATAGTAATAGGGTGTGGAAACCATACTGAATCAATTGTGTTGCTGTGATCTAAACAATAGTATCCTAAAAGAGTGCATGATGTCCAGACTCTAGAGAAGAAGATATTTCATTTTCTCATGGGTGTATACTGGAAAGTGAAGATGCTTAGGTTCAGTATAAGTAGGACAGTTAGACAAAGGAATAATGAGCCCCAGATCATCACACTCCATTTCCTGAGCCGCTTGCTGCATATAGAATATATAAGTGACAAAGGTGTTCCAGCTCCAGTATGGATACAAGTTGATTTCTTTTTGAAATTTGCTCTCCTTTTACCTCTGTGACATCAATTCAAGCTTTCTCTGAAACTTGCTCTCCTTTGACCTCTGTGACATCAATCCAAGCTTTCTCTGAAACTTTCCCCAACACTTGAAGGCTTTAAAGTTGCCCTGTGAAATTGTTGACGCTTGCAGGAAAACCATCCTCTGATGAATAACAAATTGCCAAAACATGCTTGGAATTCATCAGTAGTCTTCAATCCTTTGATTAATTACTTGCTATCGAACCTTACTTATGTAAATAAAATTAGTACTTTCTATTTGAAACCTTAATGAATTGTGATGTACAGTACTGCACATGCCTACCGGTTCAGTTTCTCCAACGGCCAACCTTCCTATTGGGTCTCATATTAAGAAAATGCTGCATTTTCTGGCCTACTGTTTTTAGAGAACAAGTTGTATACTGTTAAATCTGTAATAATAGTGCCTTTGTTTTTTCCTATCATATTGTCTGGTATAACAAGTAATGTGGCCGAGTTGTTCAGATAACCTGTTATATGTTACACTCAAAGTTAACATTGTGGCTTTATTTTGGTGTACAGGGAACGTGGACTGACGCTTTTGCCTATAGTTATGAATACAACTTTTATTATCTAACGCTCGTACTATAACTTTTGTCGAAAACGAACAACAGACATGATGCGACAAATCTACCTTTTGAGAGCAAATATTATGTTCACTGCCTCTACTGAGGCTTGCTATATTAGTTTATGCAATGCAAAGTTTGTAAGCACTGTGCTTTGATGACAGTTCAAACAATGTACTTATTTATACCAAAGCATTATCTCCTTGGCTTCACAACTGTGCACAAAATGGCCATACGCGGCAACGCCGCGAAAATTTCTAGTGCTGCAGCCGAAAGGGGAAAAAAAAGTGTAGTCTTTTCTCCTAGGAGGAGAAGGAATACTACCCTGCCTTTTTTAGCTAAATATTGTCTTATTGAGTAGTCAAACAGTTTAAAATTTAACTAAAATTACATAAAAATAGTAAAATTCACACTACAAAACAAGTATCATTAAATTTTAAATATTGAATACATTTTTATGGTAGATGATGTAGATTTATTAATAGACACCAATATTATTACTATTTGCTACAAACTTGATCAAACTTAAACTAGTTGAATGGTACAAATCCTGCCTCTTTAAATGGACGGAGTGAATATATTTTACATGAATGAAATTAGTTTTGCGGCTTCCCCAGGGCATCTCCAATGGTGATCAAATAGCTTAGCGAGAAGGAATTTATTAGGCTGAGAAGACAATTTGCAAATAAAGCTAGCTAGATGAGGTATAAAAATAATAAAAAAGTAACACGTTCATTGGCTATCAAGGAGAGAATACCAAATAAATAATAAAATAAATATAATCTAGCTCAATCTCCTAGAAAACATCTCTCTCACATAACTCTCAACTATAGTGTTTACTTTTTATTATTTATATGTCTCATCTAAATATTTATTTATAAATCATTATGATACCAATAGGATTCCTCCCTACTAGATTTAGAACCATCTGAGACGCCCTAATTACTCACTACTGTTACCGAGCATACCCGAGACGTTGTAGTTTGGTCCGAAGCAACTCGTATCACTCTCGAAGCAGACCACTCGGTACTTGATACTACTCCAGCAAAAGCATACTACTCAATAGAGATTGAGAGAGCCCCATTTGCAAGTTGCAAGACGACGCCGCGGCACGCAGCAGGACGGCGGGCCCCGCTCCCGTGGCGCGAAAGGCTCTGCTGTGGGGACTGTGGCGGTGTGGCGCGGCGCACGGCCGGACAAAGGACGCGGGGCCCGTTTGGTTGACTGCCAATTTTTTCGCAATTAAAATCACAGAAGCCAAAATTTGGGCACTGCACAAACAATAATCTTGCAAAAGTTAGACAAAAACATAGGCATGCATTTGGTTGATTGTCAAAATAAAAGGATTGCCAAATTTATCTTTTTATATATAGCTTAAGAACATTCTGTAGATCCTGCCATAACTTTGGCACAAAATTAGTGATAGCAATTTTTTTTCAATAAACCAAATGATAATCATAATTTTTACGCGACACGATTTTAGTTTGGTAAAATCGGACGTCAACCAAACAGGCCGAGGAACCTGTCCCGTTCCGTCGTCGGTGGCGCACCGCAACTTGTGCCCTGATGCACTCGGCATCTGGCGGGCCCCACGGCGATCACCAGCTGCGCGTCCGTCCGTCCGGCCTCCCCAACGCAACCCCATCCACCCCTCGGCTTGCGGCTGAGAATCCGTCACTTCCAGCGGTGTCCGCACGCACGCCTGCCAGGCCCCCGGGCCGTGGCTGGCGCAAAAGTTGCATCGGCGAGGACGCACGCGTCCCTGGGCCCTTCCGCGGCTGCGAGTGGAGAGGGAGTACGACGAGTACTGGTGCGAGTGCCCGTGGGAAATCCGAACCTGAACTGAACCCGGCCGAGTGGGGGTGGGGTCGGTCTTGGTACGCTCCGCCGCGTGCGCGTCGGTGAAAGCGTTTTTCACCGAGAGGTGGAGGAAGTTTCGTCGCGTGCCCCCGCGGTCCGGGGGTGGGGGTCCCCGAGGCGCGTCGCGGCCCTCCGCCGCAGCCAAGGGGATGGATGGATGGGGATGGGGATGGGATGGGACGCCACGCCATCCGGTCTTTTGCTTTTGTCGCGTGCCTGCTCGTCTCGGCGACTCGGCCGGCAGCTCCCGCCCCGTGGATGAGTACAAGTGTGCTACGGCACCAAACAAGTGGACGGCCGTCCGTCTACAGCTCGTGTCCCGCTGTTCCCTGATACGATACGACCGTCTAGTACGTCTGCAACTACGTGTACTGATCTGTGTAGTACAATGACGACGACTGCCTTGTCCAACAAAGATAGATTACTGTTGAATCTTATACTAGAACAATATAAATTATTTGGATCCCTAAATTATACTAGTGGATGGATAGATTATTGTTGGTTAGAGTATGAAGGATCAAGCATGCGGTGGACAGGATAAGGTGAATGGATCGGTATAACCCCTCAAGGAATTTAAATAAATTTCTCCATTGCAAGTTCTCCCACGCACAGGATACAAAGGAAGCAACATTATTTTTAGAGGGCATTGCCTGACCAGGTGAGGTCTCAGCTCCCGAACGAAAACCATCCCGCCCTGCATGCCGTGTGCCAGTGGCCGGTCACAATCTAGCAAACCTGCATGCATGCGCTCTAAAACCTGTCGTCATCATCAGGTCCGGGTCCGGGCTGGGAAACACAGCATCACTCCCCGTGCTGCTGTGCGACCGACCTGGCGGTTCACGTGTGCTTGCCTGCCGAGTAGTACGCCGCGCTGGCTGGCGTCGCTTTTCGGCGCCGAAGTTGCTGACCAGTGGCCGGCCACTCGGGGTCGCGATGGGTCGGTCGACCTCGGCCTCGACGAGTCCGTGCCCCGAGGCGGGGATCACCGTACGGCTGGGCAGCGACGTGGTCTCGTCCCATTCGGCCCCTGGACGCTGGAGGCCGCCTGGCCCTCTGTCCGGCTGCCCTGCCCCCGCGGTCCCCGTCCGTGCATGCACCTACGACTGCGAACGAGGCGCCCGCCCGCCCGCCTCTCCCTGTCCGCCCGTCGCGTTTTCACGTGGGCGGAGGCGGGAATCGCCGGCCGCTGCGGTGGGTGGCGCCACTGTCTGCCTGAAGCTGAACGTGAACTGAACGTACCTCTGGGGGCGTGCACGCGTCGGCGTCTGGGTCCATGTGCCGGCACGTGAAGAGGGTGCGGACCCAGCGTGGGTCCGCCCTTCCCAGCTTCCTGTTTTTCTGTTTCCGGGAACGTTTGTTGTTTTCCATTAGGCCTCGTTTAGATGTTAGGGCGTAATGGTCTTTCAAATAATTGCGTAGGAGGAATTCTATCGGTATTTTATCAATAACATTTTACAAATAGGCCCAGGCCAAGATGAGGTATAAAAATAATATAAAAGAATATGTTGATTGGCTATCGGCGAGAGAATTAAAGGCGCTAGCGACTCAAATAAATAGCTAGCGACTAATAAATATCTAATCTAAATTTCTCTCCTGTAAACATCTCTCTCACATAACTCTCAACTATAGTGTTTATTTTTTCTTATTTAGATGTCTCATCTAGCTTTGCGATTTGTAAAAGTGAGATTGATAGCCAATAGAATTGTTTCTGGCTATGATTTCCAGAACTATCGCCCCTAGAATTTTAGCAAAAGTAACTTCGGAACTCAGAAGAAGACTTCGAAGACTTTTTCGTTTGTTTGTGGTAAATATTATCCTACCACGGCGTAACTAGGCTCAAAAAAGAATCGTCTCGAATGTACATCTAAGCTGTATAATTAGTTATTTTTTTTACCTACATTTTATACTCCAAATATATATCTTTTAACATTTAATGTGATGTGATGGAGAGAGAGTGAAAAAAGAGTTAGAAACTTTAGCCAACTAAACGAGGCCTTGGACGGACGGAGGGGGTCGCACGCAATCTCCGAAGGGCACTGTTGTTTTCGTTTGGTCACGCAGCAGTGCTGTTCTCAGTTGGGCATAGGAATTGATACTGGTGGAATGGGACGACTCTATCGAGCAGACCATGGACAAACGAGGTAGTAGTAGTATGTCAGATGAGCGCGCGATGCTGTTGAGGTGCTTGTGGTGATTCTTTTGCCTTGTGTGTTTAACTGATTTTTGCAAGCGTTGTATCTGCGATCCGTCTACAACAGGTAAGATGTAGCGAGTCAATGTAAACTACTCTATCTAGTTTCCGCAGATGTTAATATAAAAAGTATAGTGAGCATGATCTAGTTTTCGGTTTGTTTTAGCTTATTTTTCCTCACAAAACGCTATTTAATCAGAGGCTTGTGAGTGTGTACTCTTGTGATTGTGCACCTCAGTATTATAGGCCTGTTCGGCTACCTTTCTTTAACAGTAACCGATAGTTGCAATCACTTTTTGAACATGGCCTGTAATGTTTGTTGGAATCACGCACACAAAAAAGCACAGCTTGACGGATTGAGTGAGCCAAGTTTTTGTTTCCCCTTGTTCAAAGTTAGTTTTGATCCGATTTCCTCAGCGTACAGTGGTATGCCCTAAAAACCTTTCTATACCATTTTGGCCCAAGTTGTGCTGCTGAGCTTCTTCGGTTTTCTAGCCCAATACACCACAAATGGCCCAACCCTTAAACGAGTCCAGCATAACTTCAAGCTCAATATTGTGGTCAAGGCTCAAGCAGTTTCTCCATCCTCATTCTTGCCACGCATTTCCCTCCAAATTTTTTTAGATAACTTTTGACCAAGCATAATATATTGGTATTACACTGGAACATAGATCCATTAGTACTTAGCTTTTTTTTTTTCGGAGCCAACAGCTTACTCCTTTTTATTCAGTTTTTAAAGAGTAAAATACGTCTTGCGTTCCTAGCTATATATATATATTCCCTAAATTTGGGAGGTGTTATTTAGGTACTCAAATTTTATAATTGCATATTTAGGTACCTAAACTTGCTAAAGAAATTGCACTATGTACCACGGTAGTGTTAGTTTGGATCCCTAACTTTAAAATTGCACATCCGTCCCTAAACTTGCTAATTAAGCCATATGAAGTTGAAACTACCGTTGTTTACGATGAACCATTTGTGTGGCTGCTAACTAGAGTATGCACCTAGCATGTGGAGTCCACATTTCATTCATCTTGGCTTTTCTAGAGCCAACATTTTTTTTTTTTTTTTGCAATGATAGAGCCAACAACTTATTTTTTGAGTTAGATTTTCAAAGGCAGGAAACAACCGTTTTATATTTGTTACAGATACAAAAGAAGAAAGGATAAACCCTACTTCACGCCAGGAGACGTTACACACTGAAAAATGAAAGAGTCAATGAAAACCCTAACAGATGCCAAAAGCAAGGAGAGTTTACACGCTGAAATAGAAAGAAACTCAAGGGACAACGCCTCCTCTTGTGCCAAAAGCACAAACTTTGGAAAATTAGACTACAAACATATTTGGCATTTCTCAAGTGTTTTTGTGCCAAGTGGCCATGACTTAGATGTTCTTCTTCATATGTTTTTTTTTTTTTTTTTTTTGCTAGTGACATCTAATAAGTAGGAAAAAAAAACCCCAAGGGCCAAATACAAATTGACAACTATGAATCCCCAATCATTTTTTAAAAAAAACATTGCTCCTAGGAAAATAGCCTTCAGAAAATGTTGCACCTAGGTTTAAAAAACATTAAAATTCTAAAAAGAAAATCATCAACCATTAAAAGGCATTAAAAATGCTGGAGCTAGTGTTTTTAAAAAGAGTTTTTTGTCAAAATTTATTTACCAGCCTTCTCAATAATCTACCTGCCCAAACTTCACTCAATTTTCTTTTTCTCAAACATAGTATATATGATGCTAATAACAAACACATAGGCATCCCACGCTATCGATAAACATGTCTAAATAGTTGAAAGGAACCAGCTGAGCTATAGTTTAGTTCTTCGCAGCTTGACTGAATATGATATTGATTAGTAGTAGTTTGTAGATCTCTAAACCAGACTCGACTCGAAGTCGGAGAGTCTTTTGTGCCTAGGCACAAGTTCGGCTTAGCAGCGTGTGCTTCGGATGGGGCATAGTAGGCTTTAATTTCATCCAAAGAACTGAAGAAACGAGCGCACAGAAGAGAAGAAATTTTTGCTGTGTGGCATAAGAATCGAATGGTTGGTACCACGAATACACAGTGAGAGACCCGGGACGACTACCCCTAGCGTGCCAAATTCAGGCACTTGTGGAGCCAGGGAGGCTGGGGCAGCCCATCCTGCTCCAGACGCTGCCCAGCACTAGTAGGTCGTTGCTGGCCCGGCACCGGCGACCCGATCAGAGACGACGGAGGAGGCAGCCGACGGACCCCGCAGTCGTCGGGGCTGCCGGACTCCGTCGACGACGACGAGTTACTCGTCCTCGAGTCCACGCTGGACGACGCCTCCTTCTTGGCCACCACGGCCGCCTTCTTCGTCCCAGCCGGCGCCGTCCCGAAACACCGAGAGCCAGCGTCAGCTCCAGCTCGCCTCTTGGAGAACGAGCGGAGGAGGGGCCTTGCTATTGTTCCCCTGCTGCTGCCGCGAGTAGGCGTCGGCGACGACGTCCGGCCACGACCTGCTCGAGCCGGCGTCGTTCTCCGCGGCGCGCGCCTCTCGTCGTCGTCCTCGAGGTTGTTGCATCGGGTAGTGGCGGCGGGTGGCATTGCCATTGTTGCCTCGCTCGCTACGCCGGTCATCAGGAGCTGCTGGACACGGTACAGCCGGTGCAGCTCTTGAACCTGAAGAGATATATATGGACGCATACATCTTAAGGGACTTGAGAAGAACAGTTGAGGAGAGGCTGATGTTGTGTTCTTGATTAATTTGGTGCTCCAAGCCGCTTCTTAATTACCTGTTGCCTGAACGTCTCTTCTTGCTTCAGCATGGCCATCTTCATATGCTCCTTCTCGTACTGCTTCAGATGATATCTTGACATCTTCTCGCTGCCAAATTAAAGAGCGTACCTTACTTGGTCGTCGAAGCCACAGAAGCTGCAAAAATTCAAACCATAAGATTGAGATGCGTGGAAGGACGACGAAAACCATTTGATTTGAGATCTGCAGGTTCTACTTACGAGAAGTGGGGAAGGATAGACGAGACGAGACCAGAGACGACCTCTCACTTGGATGCTAGCTTATCGGGATCGAGGCCTCGAAGAACCTATCTTTTCTGTGTGTAGGAGGAGTGGGAGGGGTAGGGTTAGGGGCACTTAGCTTTCTCAACACTCTACGACCTGCTATTTTAAAGGCACACACAGCACAGTGGTGGGATGCAGTTTGGATTGGTCACTGCGTTTTGAAGCATCTGCGAGGTGCCATCGATCGGAGCTAGGAGGAAGGAATGATATGCCCGCGCCCACGGCTCACCACCACCTTTGCGACGGAGCAAAAGGACGACGACGACAGACTTAGAAAAGGTAGCAGGGAACATAGCAACCCCCCACTTGCTATAAATATGTGCATCCATGTATCTATCCACAAATAGATTTATGGGGGCACTGCTAGCACTAGTTGTAAAAAGAATCGGCGGAGAGACAGCTAAAGTTGCCAGGGGCAGTTTCACATGTGTGCCTGCCCCGTCCGGCCTGGAATCATGCTCCTAACTTGTTGACATCACACACCTCCACTCAGGAATATATAAATGGTACGGACGACCTTTTGATTTCCCAATCTTGTTGGTTGTCATCCCCAGATCAGTTCAGTTCAGTTATATCCTCTTCTGATCTGTGGATCTTGTGGGCATCAGTGTCGTCCTCTGCCAAATGACCATGATGTTCAGGTAAAAAAGAAGTAAATTATTATCATTCCTATTGGGCTTATAAGTAGATATATTTTTTTAGATAATGGATATAATTCATACTCACTATCTACCAATGGGTAGAATTAGGTCAATTATTAAATTTAGTTTTTGGGTAAGACAAAAGTCACCGGACAACACCGTTATTTTAGTTTATATATATATAGACCATGCACCACCTCTCCTCCTTCCTCAACCCTCCCGCCTACCCTTTTCAACTGCAGCCCACCGGGCGAAGCTTTTCCCCATGCGTGCCGCGGGATCTCACGCTTCCTTGGCGGATCTGGGCCTCGCGACGCTTACCTCTCCTCCTCGCCATTTCCGCTGCGACTTTCTCCGCCGGCGTGGCGTATGGGCACAGAGGCGATGGTCGGGTCCGGCGGGGCGATGGTTGACTCAGATCCGCTCGACTTCCGACCAGTCGACGCGTGCTCTCGCCTCCGCTCCCCTTCCCCGACCTCCTTTCGCCGGGCCTCGACCCGCGTTTTCGCGCTCCGCAGGTCTTCTACTCACGGCCATCCTGGGGCTCATGCACCGCGGCCCCGGGGCCGTGAGTGGCGCTCGCCGGTTCTACTTTTGGTGGAAGGGGCGTAAATTCGACGACGGCAGACACTTCTCACGCCATGCACCTCTTGAGGCGTTGCATGCGTTTCTTCCACATGCGCAAATGGCACTCGCGGGACCGTGACTCGCTCTTCTTCCGCTCGCTCGCGGGTTCGGTGGTGGCGCGCGCGTGGTGGGCCGAGGTGGTTTCGGGCGCAGGCGTCACGCTTTTGTGGCGGCGTTGTAGGTATGCCGGCCTTCACCGGCGCGCGACGCTTGAGGTTCGCTCAGGTACCGTCGGAGGGTAGGGCGGTCCATCTTGCGTGCTAGGGTCAAAAGACCTGCGTGCTCTTTAGCGCTATCTCGCTGCTCGCGACGCCGACTCTTTCTTGAAGGTCGACGCTTGAGCATTCCGCAGCTTCTACGCGACGCCGCCCCCTTTCCTCGCGGTTTGTTCGCCCCGCCGCTCCTTCCGTGCTTCATGTTTACCCTCACCCAGCTTTGTTCAGCTAGTGGTGTCTGCACCTCGCTCCGCAATCGAACTTGGAGAGAAGGGGTCGCCACGTGGGCGGCGACGCCGCCCGACAAACAGAACAGAAGATTCGGGAGGGAAGACGGGCGCAGGCCCAGCGAAGTTACCGCCCCGTGCGGGCGGCGGGCGCAGGGGGTCTTTGTAGCGGAAGGCAAATACATATATGAGTATGTTTTACTAAAGCAATGAAATTGTCTAATCATAGACTGTATAATTAGGTTCAAAAAATATCTCGTAAAAATACACCTAATCTATTTACTTATAGTTATTTTAGTATTTAATAGACCAGCATGCGCTCGGTTCACATGACTATTATATATTAGTAAAAAGAAAGAATGCCGCCGCAAGCGCTAGCTTCCCTAAAGGCTTTGCTGCATCAACTTTCCTTAATTATTTTCGCTTTTAAATTAACTGTGTGCATCTACCAGCATGCGCTTTCTCGTTCACATCAACTAATCTATAGCCGAATTATTTTGTGACCCGACATCGACATTGCTCCCACAACAACCTTTAAGAAACCCGATCACCAATCGCCACCATATGTCCACGTGAGACAACCATCCAGCCCTAATTAGAAAAGAAGAAAACGAGGGAAGCGACATTGTACCACTAGTGTCGCCGGATGATCAGGAAAGGCCCTTTGCATCGGCAGATGATGAGATGAGAGAATGAATAATGATGGGGATGGAGATTTGGACCCCCACCACTAGTGCATGATGGATGGATTAAGGCCATTTGCACAACAATGGGGATGGGATGGATCGGCGTCCTGAACTGAACGAAACTGTGGATCATATGCTGTGTGGCATATGCTGAGGGGATGTGGGTTTGCCGGGACAACTCATGCATTAACATCCAAAGCCGGGGAATCTGGAGACAATGGCATGATTTGGGAGGGATGTGGACGCATGTGCCCCAGCATGATCTGATACTCCCCCCTCATTCAGCACCCACAAACACACATGAGCAGATGAGCTGGAGCTGTCCCTCCTCTGCTCCGTGTTTGTTTCGGTGATGTATTGCTGTAGAGTCGGTGGGTGTGCTGGAGCAGGTCATAGACATGTTGGAAAATTCAGATCTCTAGTGTGCCATTTGTAGAGGGAAGCATCTCAATACATATATATATATATAGACAGAGTTTGAGGTTGCGGGTTCAATCTTGGTGGTTTAACGTTTTGCAAAACATTTGCAAAAAATACGTGAAAAATGACCATGTGTAGGCGATGTGGGTGGCTGGCCGGGTGGGGGTCCTCCCGATTAAAAAAAATCTTTTGCTATTTTTTTTTTTGAATTTTGAAAATATGAAATTGTATTCATATTAGGGGCGGCCGAGTACACGAAGCCGCCGATCGATGTGGCCTCATTAAAGGGCGGCCGAGAGAACCGCCTTAAAGTGAAAAAAGCATTATAGTTAGCGCATAGTTAGGGGCGGCTCCAAAACCGCCTCCCTAATGAGCATCTGGAGCCGCCCCCTATAGTAGGGCGTTGTAGTAGTGATTCAGATCTTAGTGTGCCATTTTGTAGAGGAAGCATCTCAATACATATATATAGAGCTTGTTGGGATAAAATAAAGTAGCTTGCTTGGAATGAAAATTAGTCTACATTAACCGGTGTTGACTTAGTTGAGGCTAAAGATTAATTTAAATTTAAATTGAAGGACAGACTTAGCACTGAGGGCTACTTTCGAAGAAGAAATATGAGATGGAGGATCACAACTGTGGAGGATCTTTTTCAAGAATGCAATTTTGTGATGAACTGATGGAAGAGACAGTGGAGCATCTTTTTCTGCAATGCAATTTTGTACAGCAGTGCTGGAGAACCATCAATCTGACTGTTAATCCCAGTGCTGCCCCTTCAACCTACAGCGCCTCAAGGAGACAGTTAAATCGCCATTTCTTCATGGAGATTATCATTCTCATGAGCTGGGCCATCCCCGGATGACTGTGAAAACAACAAGATCTTCAGGGCAGATCAATGCCATGATTCAAGGTTGCAAAGGCTTATTTCTCATGGAGATGGACGCACTCTTGCAGCGGTCCGAAAACGAGCTACTTACCTTGAGTCTGGATTCTAGGAGTTGTACCTTGGCACTTTACTCTCCTTCCTGGTTCCTTAGCTTCACCCCTCCCTTTTCTCCTCTTCTATAGCTGACACTTTCTTTCCAGTGTCCCAACTTGTTTGTTTTAAGTCTGCTATACTCTAATATATATTCAGTAGGAACTAAAATTAGTTGAGATTGGCTAACAACCACTGGAGTCTTGTCCATCAAACAAATTTTATAAGGCCTGAGGCTCAGAGCATCGTCAAGCTTCATCTAGTAACTCTCATCGATAGCTCGAGTTAGCTCTAGCCTATCAGAGGCAAGAGCATTCTCAAGCTACTCTATATCCTTTCCTATCGATAGAAAAGAAATTTATAGAACTGTCAAGGGGCTCGCGGCTCAAATGTGCAGGCCATTGTTGGAGGCTCCTACCGTGGTTCAAACTCGGTGCGACACTTTATCCTCGGGACTTTATTTGCAGGATTTTCCTCGGGCTGCTATGCGTGACATGGTAGATGACGCTCTTTCGATAGCAAGGCGCCACGCATGACTTCGAACTCCAAGATTTCGCTCGCTCAGTCCTCTCGAAGATGCTCATAGTAGGGTCTGCGTGACGCGTGTTCATAAAAGTGAGATGTGGCGTGCGTGTTGAGCGTAGCCTTCTTAACATCAGCCTTTTAGTTACACATCTCCAAAAATTCTACTCTCTGTTTTGGATTTCTCTCTAGCTAAAGATAGAGATCATGGCTAACTCATTACAGTGCGTCACATCTCATACCCCACCAATAAAGACAGAGTAAAATTTCGGCCCCACAATCGCTCAGCCTGCCTTCTTCCGGCCTCTTCCTCTCCTTATCGGCACTTCTACTGCCAGAAGAGTTGGAAACGGATAGCCTTTTTGGTCTTCACGTTTTTGGTCTGCTTGGTATACGTAGCCCCTCCGTGAGATGTCCACTCAGTCCGTCGTCCAGGACCACAACAAATCGCGATCCGCACCAGCAAAGTGCAAAATCCATAGTCAGAGTCCAGGACTCAACCAGTCAACCTGTCTGTACGTATCCATATATACATAATTACATGTATCCTAGAAGTCTAGAATTACACGGTCCTATAGAAATCAAAAGCGAGATATTCAGAAGCCAAGCTTCTCCAACATCATGGACGCCGGTCGGCGAGCATGCCCAATTGCTGTGTCCCTTTGCCGGACCTAGCACCTGGATCTCTGCCATCATAAGCAGCTTGCAGGCGCAAGGCAAGGATTGCTGCTTGTCAACATGTACACGCTGGAGATAGACACAGAGGCAACTGGAAACATGAGAAAAGAGAAATGAAACCAGGTATAATTACTTCAATATTGCTTAAATTATTGTTAGAACATATCATACTATTCTTATTATTCACTCAATGAACTGGCAATACATTACTTCCAGTAGTAAGCTAAATTATTGTGTCAACATATCACGAGTATTCTTATTATACACTCTTTGAAGAATATGCGTTAACGGATGCCAAGGAGAGGGAGAGAGAGAGAGAGAGATATGCACAGATGACCAATAGACAGGAAAGGCTTAAAAGGCTCAAGTGAAGCTTATCAACAAATACCCGTTGCAAATGCCGCGAGGGCATATTTCGCTAGTAATTTAAAAAGGTTGTTGGAAGATGAGAAAGGACATAGAGGGAGGTGTTCACTATGATAACACAGTACTCCCCTCCGGCTTTTTAGATGTCACTATCAGGTCGTGTCAGTACCAAATTTTCTTCAACTTTCGCTACTTCATGTAGAAAATACGCTAAGCAATATTTATATCTTTAAATAAAATTATTAAAAACTAGGACTTAAAAGATCTCGATGATTCTACTCACTTTAGCATAAATATTTATATATTTTAATATATAATTGCAGTGACGTTTTCAAAACGCCGTGACTTTCAAAGAGCTTGAGAATGACATCTATTTGAGGAATGTAGAGAGTATACTTTAGAGAGTGTAAAGTTTAAGAAAGATTCTTGAGAGATGCTCTAATGAAAGCAACTCCAAGAGTCTCCCCATATATTTCCTTATGATAGAAATTTTGGTGAAAATCTCAGACAATATAGGATCTCCAAATAGTGTCATCCTCTATTTAAAGATTTCTCGATGTGCCAAGGATAGAGAGCAGAATTGACTCATAGAGTGTGTAAAAGATATATTAGAGGATGGAAAAGATATACATAGAGTGATTTTCATCTCAGATAGCTCTTCAAATAATGATTTTTGAGAGTGAATTTAAGATAGAACTTTGGAAATGCTCTGTGTGGGCTACCATTAACCAACTAGCTGACCTATGCTATCTAATTTGATTATTTTTGGACCAAACTAACAACTAGCCCTAATTGATCAAACATGTCCTAAAATAGTATTGGGATTGTCATAAAGAAAATCTAGTATTATATTATTAAAGATGGTCAGATTTGTCAGATTTATTTATATTTGTGATCCATTAGATAATTGTAGCACAAACTCGCACAATGAAACGTATAGAAATATATGACGGATTTTAGTACCAAAAATCTATCAACAGATAAATAGTAAAAGTCATTATTGACTTCATCTGGAGCAAAGGAGGCGTTGCATTGTCATCCTAAACAAAACTACAGAAGTAGCAATGGACATTGTAGGCGCGCATCAAGATCAAAAACACTGATTTAATTTGCATCGTGTGAATTACAGATTCTGGGTTGACCTGCTTAAAGAAGGATCATGTGGTCGTGTATCAATCCAATGACCATTATCTACGTCTTATACATGTTCTTTCTCAGGAGACCAGTCATTCACGAACACTTCCACTCTAGGAGTCTCCTTGCATAAAAATTGGCTCGAACGAAGAACCAGTGAAGCGGAGCCAAGGGGCTGGCAGGGGGCCATGCCTATGGATCATGCAAACCCTTCGCTAATGTTCAATATTCATGGTAGTGAAGAGCGATTAGCACTTAAACAAGTAATAAGATTAGTGATCTGAGTAGAAACAAATTAAGTAGATAACTTGATGAGCTATGCATGCATTAGGATCTTTCATTTGAATAACATATATGTAAAGTCATAATTTTAAATTTAGTTATTGCATTTTTGTCGTAAAACATGTGTGCGATAAGTTTGAACACATGTGTTCTTTGCTACCGACCCTCTATGCTGAAATCTCGGCTCCGCCCATCTGCGAAAGAACATGAGGGGGCAATGCAAGATCACTAATATCCATCGGCACAAATAATGATCAGAAGCCGGGTGCCTCAAAGGTCCCATGCATGTTTTTGTCCACATCTGCCACTGTTTACTCAGAGTGGTGGAAAGAGTAAATTCGGTGCGTTTGCGTGTGGGTACCTGACTTTTAATTTTTGGGTGCATATATGTGATGAAAAACCCGAACACACTGCTTTTTTCATTTTTCTTTGCGCGCTTTCGCACCGTGTAATTACTGTAGCTCCGTCAGTCCATAGATCGAGCTGGCAGAAAAAGAATCAAACAGCATCACAACCGACCGAAAACCTAAAAATAATGGCATGCCGATTTGCAGGGGCAACATGATAAGTAATATACATACATGTACATTACTCCCTCCGTCCAAAATTACTAGAGACGACGTGCCATGCACCGATTCACTTAACTTGTGGATACGTACAGCTGAAGTGAACAAGAATCCAAAGTTGAATGATTCCCCAGGCGAGGCATGTATGGGTACACACACGGACCCAACGGCCGAGGAGGTAGTACAAACATGGACTGTGAGTGCTACTGCTACACTACACAATAATCCCTGACTCTCCCCTCCGTTCCACGATACTTGTACGATTACTCTCCTCCAGTTTCGTTCAATACTTGCATGCTGCATATAAAGCGTGTTTTGATCTCTCGTCTTATTTAACTAATAAATATTACCACTTTTGTTGCTGCACTTATTACATCACTAAAGATTTTTGTAATGACGTTTTTGTTTTGTTTTATAATTTACATAAAAATTTTGAATAAGGCACGCGATCCAAACACGGTCTATAGTCACATGCAATGCATAATGAGCGACGGAAGATAATCAGCAACAGAGGCCATGTCATGTTTGGTACATTCTTTACTGGTGGATCGGATCCAACTACCTGTACGTTTTCGATCGACGTGCAATTAAAATGAACCCAGCAGCAGCAAGTACACACCACCACATGCATGGATCCAGGGAGGCTGTGCTGCCCGGCCGGCAGTGAAATTTCTTTAATCCATGGATACGCATCTTGAAGTCCACCAGGGATAGGGGAGAGATCTTCCTTTTTGGGGACAATGTCCTTGCTGTACCACTGGAATCTGCCTCGGAAAGTGGCGGTGCTTAATTACCCAAAAATATTCAGACAAACGTGAACCACCGGTGTTGTACATCTACTCATTGGGCTTTTTGGATGATTGGGCAGTTGCTGCGCTTGCTGCTGCTCTAATCATCTACTAGCTCTTTCTGTAGCAAGGTAACTAGTACTCCATACGCAACCTAGACCAACCTGCACAGTGATTTGATTATCTTAGTAAGTTCAGGGGGTTGAGGCACCATGTGCCACATGCTCATCTTTCTCCTTGTTGTGAGTTGATGCTGCTTCTGTGTGTGGGCTGATGTGTTGCTCCATCTCCGAATCGAAGATCTCACTAGTAGTACATTCTTGGTCTGATCGAGATCAGACGAGCACCACTGCACATTGTTGTCTGTTGAGCACTGGAGCAGCTCTTTGTTGCCGTCCAGCAGGAGTGCAAAGAAGATCTCATTGTCAACATGCATGGACAGGATAACTATCGGCAAACACAAAAAGGGCAGCTTTACTGAGAACAATGAGACATTGATCCTTCCAATCCACGCTCGAGTCTGAATTCTGAAACGCCTCTCCCTCCCTCGAGTCCTCTGCTTTCGGCAGGCATCATTGCTGGTCGAGTGGAGGCTATGGACTTGTGGTGGTGGAGCCTTTTCAGATAAGAGAACGTACGACGGACGGACGGACGAACCAGAGAGCATCAGGCAGAGGCAGACACACGGCATCGGCAGCGCGCTGCAGGGCGGGCGGCAGTGCTCAGTGCAGCCCGCGCTTCCGACATCGGTGCACGCGTTGCCGGCCGGTCCGCCTGAAGCTCGCCGAAAGCTTTCGGCACGGCACTTCATCGGCTGCTTTCCTCAGCACGCAGGTTAACCACCAGCAAGCTCCAAGCTGCGACTTCGACAGCGATTGCGATTGCGATGCGGCCCCGATCAAGTCGCTGTTCCAGTTCTGGTCATGTCAAGTCGGCACTCATGCCGCGGCCCACGCCGACCACCACGGATAGAGCGTGATGGGCACCGTGGCATGCAGTCGCCCTGGCGACGAGACTGCAGTGCTACAGCTTAAAAGCCCGGCCTGACATCAGACGAGGGAGTAGCATACAAAGGTCTCCAACTCCAGGCATGGTGTTCGTCGCCGCCATCGTTGTCGCTCTGATCAAGCACGGTTCAGTTTTCTTTTTGTGCAAAGGCAGGCACGGTTGTGATTAATGACCAAGTTTAAGTTGCTCTCTTCCTCGCGATCGTTACACCAAGGGAAAATTGATTGCCTCCAGTATAGGTTGTAACCGAGTGAGGAAGCCAGAAAAATATCAGAAGGGTTAAACACATCTTAGACGTACAACTACGTTCTTATCAAGTCAACAATGGTGAAAAATTTTAGGTATTGCTTAGTATAGGGCTCATAGACACACCAGAATAGGGCGGGCTCGAGCATAGGTTGCCCTACTGGTGGCTTCGTCCCCTAGTGCGCTGTAACACCTAACCACACTACGAGATCACAAATAGGATATACTAAGATCACAAATAGGATATACTAAGATCACAAATAGGATATACTACACAACTTAAAACTGAGTAGTTTTCTTTTACATGGAAACTGAGTATTTTTATCTATATGCATCGATTGATGTAGAGTGAGATATTGATATATTCATTTAAAGAACTAAGTAGTTTGGGGTTTACAAGCTCCGATAGGGCAAGATTGTCAGCTGGCCAAATCGAGTCGTAGCTGTGCCGTCTTCCACTCCGCAACAACCAAGATCAATACCACTTTTGTTTCTCTCCTTGGGCCCTTCCTAAATGAGCCTACTCACACGAGCCATTGAAAAAGTTCAATCTATCACATGTATCTCCGTGATTTTCAACTATGCGTGTGTCATTCCGTCCACTGGGTGTTAAATTTCCACCGCTTGGTCGCGCTGGCGTCGTGGGCCGACATAGGCAAATGACGTGGTTGCCCTCCTCTTCTTTATTCTCCCCTTCCCTAAAACCAGGCCCCACATGTTAGCTTCTTCCTTCTCTCCTGTCCACAATAGCCCTCTCCCACTCACTGATGCATGGGCCCCACGTGTTAGCTTTTTATTCCTCCTCTTCTCCTCTTGAAGTGAGGAGAGTGAATATTGGCTATGAGACAACGATGACTAGTTTTTGTGCTCTCCAAATCACGACCGTTGAGAAGACAAATGAATGCATCTAACTTAATATGGCCCAATGTTGTCTTTTGTAGAGGCCGTTGGAGAAGATGAGAAATTGAGGAGGTTCGGACGACAATTCTTATGCTAGAGGGATTCAAAGTCCACCACAAGTATAATCCGCCATCACAACAACAAAAATACATAGGAGGAATGGTCGGGGTGAGACACTCCAAAAGTGGGAACGATCGAGTTGTATATATAGTGGGTATTCTTACCTCTAGGGCACTCCATGCGATCGTTAGAGGGGGGTTATGCCCCCACCCATTCAGCCATTGCGGGGTGAAAGCGTGCCTATATTAAGACCGTAGAAAAATATACAAATAAACTATGTACAACCGCATTTTTAGAAGGATGTGGAAATGACGGTCCTACACAGCTGCACAAAAGAACCATATAAAATAGAAATTACAAAGGTCCTCCAAATCTTCATTTCCCGCCGCCGCACTGATCAGGAAGAAGAAGAGGGACACACCATGGCCAGGAAGTACCATTGCACGTAGGCTTTGATTCTAGCTGCAATAGATCTTGACCGGAGAAAGGCCATCACCTGGTACATATATGACCGTGACCCTGCACAACTTCCCGGCCGGCGCGCCGAGGAAGAAGCACATGTGTGATCGTCTTTCACTGCGTCGAAAAAATATGATGAGCTATTGGCATGCAGCCTCTAGAACACGAGTCCTCACAACAACGGATCTCGATAAAAGAAAAAACCCATAACTCCCCATTGACCTAGTGTAACACCCCCAAATTTTGGCCATTTTTAAAGCTAAGCTAAAAATTAGAACTTTTTAGAAAACCTGGATTTAATATTTACGCCTTAACAATATTTTTTTATGATTTAATTTGGAAATTTTGAGGGACTAGAATATTAAATTCTAGCACCTTGAATTTTTGAACCCATAAAAATATTTTTATTTTTGAGACCTAATGGGAGTGACAAATAATTTGGAAAAATAATAGAAAGAGGAAAAGAAATAAAGGAGAAAAGAAATAGAAAAAGAAAAGAAAAGGAAGAAGAAGAGGAGGAGAAAACTTGGGCGCTTCACTCAATTTCCACAGCCCAGCCCAGCCTCCCCTTCCCTCTCCTTCTCTTTTTCCCCATCCCTCAGAATAGGGCGGGCCCAACCGCCAAGCCCCGACGGCCCATCCCTCTTCCCCTTCTTTTTCCATCGCCGACGCCCGGGCCTCGCGCCCTCCTTCTTCCTCGACGCTATGCCGACGGCAGACGCTGCACGATCCACGCCGGCCCAGTCTGCCGCCTCACCGATGCCGACGCCGAGAGGAGAAGACCAAGGCTGATGGAACACGAGCGCCACGCTGAATCCGGACGGGCGAGACGAGTACCGACTCGAGCGCCTCACCCGACGCCGGTCGGCAAAGACCGCCGCGACAAATGGCGTCGGCGACGACCGCCGCCACGGCCGAGCCACTCACGCCTGCCGGCAAGCCCCTGCGCCCACGCAGCAGGTCTGATCCGCGACGACGGGGCAGATCGAGCTACAAAGCGCCATCTGAGTCGGACGCTGCCAGCGAAGCAACCGCTTTCGGTGTCGCCCGAGCGATACCGCCGGCGACCATGAGCTACGGCGGCCATGACGGCCACCACCCGAGCGCCACCGCTGCGCAGCACGACGACCGCGCCAAGCCGGCGACGACGCGACCCGACCATTAAATGGCAATGAGCTGTCCTCTGCTGGCGCCTACGACGAAGAAGACGGCGAGCTCGCCGATCGATGCCGCACGGCCGCCGTGGCGCGACCACACTCGCCATTCATGGCCGGAGTCATACCATGACATGACCACACGGCCAGCTAGCGGATACGGGCGCGAGGGAGCGAGCGGCCGAGCCGGGCAAGGGACGCGCAGCGTGCCGCAGTCCCCTGCGGAAAAATATCGAGGAAGGCGCCGGAGGCGTCACCGCTGGCCGAGGCTATAGAAATAGCCCGGCGGGTGCTCCTCTCGACCTCGCCGGGCACCACGAGCTCCGCTGAGCTCTAGAACACAAGGTGCTCGCGCCCCTCCTCCTAGTTCCCCTCCATCGCGCTCCGTTGGAAGTTTCCCCAAAAGCGGGAAGACCCGTCGCCCGCCCGGCTAGGTTTCACGCCGAGGGCGTTCGAGCCGTCGTGAGTCGCGAATTGGTACACCGCAGTATGAGCGCCCATCCCTTCCTCTTTCGATTGCAACGCAGTATTTTGCCCTATTGTGTTTGTACAGCGCCTGGCCGAGCGCCGCGGCCGTCGAGTTCCCGCCCGCCGCGCCGCCGCGTGGGGCTACACCTCCCACCGCCACCCCGAGTCAAGCCATCGGGTTCGGGGAGAGGAGAGGGAGGCCTCACAGCCCCTCGCGGCGGAGCTACGGGCCAAAACGGCGATTCAAGCCAAACGGCGGGCGCCGCCGCGACGGAGCTACGCTGCATTTGAGGTCGGGCCAAGGCCCGTCATCCACCGCGGACGGCCAGGCAGCGGCCAATAGGGCGCCCGACCGCATTAGCCTCCCTCGTCTCCGTCTCCGTTCGGCCGAAGCCACGTGAAACCACTGGACCCGCTGGTCAGTCGGACGGTGGAATGCGATCTTGAATACCGCGGGGTGTAAATACTACGGGTACCCCGCTTTGTAATAATAGAGGTTATAAAATATTTTCAGGGTATCGAAAAATTCGAAAAAAATATGTAAATAAACTAGATTATGTGGAGATGATTGTCATGATTTTTATTATATTTTTCCTTTAATAAAATATTGACATAAAAATCCCGCGTAGGTTTATTATCCTGAATTAAACTTAAAATCATAACTTCCGATCACAGCAACTCCGATTTAGGTCAAACCACTTCCAAGATTTTTTCTAAAATCGCATTACTACATCCGTTTATCATGATTTCGCTTACATTATCACATGGTGTCTTTTATCGCTATTCATTCGCCTCTAATATTTATTATTCGCCATAATGTCGCCAAATCCTGAAGTAGCCAACTAAGACCTTTATCGATAACCGCAACCCTCGATATATCACAAGCCCCGACAAAATAAGAAAACAAACTGGCTGCTGCAAGTACCCCTACCCCTTAATAATGTTGACCTAAAATAACCAACCTACTTTATAAGATGATAATCATGATTTATGTTGCCATGTGAATGAGATGATGCTTGACGATATAACCCGACTAAGTAAGACTAGTGTAACCTACTCAATAATGTGAACCATCCAACAAAAAGGTGAGGGTGATGGCCATATGGAGGTAGACTAGTCACAACGGGGATGAATCCCGCGAGAGATGCTCGCTCTCCCCTAAGGACCTGCTCATAGACCATCCCCTAGTACTATTACATTCGCATGTGACAGCCACACGCCGAGATGGGACGACTGATCTCACACCTTCAGGTCAAAGTATAGTTTCTAACCTAGGGCCTAAGCTACGGCAAACGTCTTCATCGAGCGCATACGGGGAGAGTGGCCCCATTGTCCGCTGGCGGATGCCGGTTTATCTTCCACGAAAACGTGTGGGCGACAGCTGGGCGCAAAGGCTAGAGGCACATATTGATGATTATGATCGTCTCGTGGTTGATGATAGGTTGGGTAATTAGGTATTACCTCGGTGAAAAGCCGTAGGTGATTTGGTATCACCATATTGTCTAGGTGATACCGCCATCCGTAGGGGTGGCGCGGTTATCCTTCCAACCCCCTCGGTGAAACCGTGGGTGGGAACTATATGGAAACCTAGGATGGCCGCCAAAGGGTAATGTGATCTTGTTGGATTATTCTGTCACATCACGCAGGAGGGTGCGTCCATCGTGGTGGGAAATTTGTACACCTCTCAGTAGTTATTACTAAAATCTATCTCGAATAGCCACGCCCTGAATGGGCAACCGCTAGGACGGATCATCTATGATTAGTTTAAACCCTTTATATGCTAACCGCTTGTGCTTTAATGAAGCGGCGACCTCATACAACCCTCGACGGAACTAGTAAGGGCAGTTTTAGAGACCCCCGCTAGCCCAACCCCAACAACCACAAAACCCCTCAGGTTGGACTTGCCGAAGTACTTTTGTACTCACCCGCTGTTAATTTTTCCGAGTTAGGCTCAGATGGGGACTTGACTCACGGCGACCACGATAGGCAATGAAGGATGATTAGACGTTTATGCCTTTGGAGTTTCTAGGACCGTGATGTTGACACTAGGTTTTAGACTACTACCAAGTTGTTTGTGGGTGTGACATGATAGGAGCCACTATCTTGGTAAAGGCACTCGATAAATAAATAATTAGCCACAACATGGCTTAGATTTATCCAACCGTTGTGTAACCTCTAAGATAAGTGACCCTCATACGGCACTTATGGGCAAGACCTTATTTATCCTATCAATAAAAGCTTCGGCATTTTTATAAATAAATCGGTGTCCACTCTTTTGTTTACATAAAATGTATTAGCGCTTTGATCCTCGCATCAATACGCGGTAATTAACCTAACACCCATTAAAAAGTAGCTTGACACCCTTAATAAACTAGATGAAATTTATGTGAAGTCGAGATATATCAAAATAATAATTCAAGCACGCTGTTCCAGATAGCGGCGAGAATTGATTGATTAAGCCCTAATAATTTAGAAAGATCAATCAACCCAATTTCTAAAATCACTAACCACGTGCCCTAGCGCGATTTTTAGATGATCAATACAAGCGTGTATGCTTGAAAAACAAGAGATCACCCCCAACCGCTAACGATCACCTGAACGATGACCGCCATATCGGCTTTACTCTGGCATTATATAAGGGAACTTGCTATATCTCTTCACAAAGAAATCGACCCCCAAATCTTGCAACCACCGTGACCAGCTTGATCAATATCCACGACAGA